>OY728145.1:73582144-74207144 GCA_963277665.1 Viscum album
ATAGTTTTATAAAATCTGTAAATCATATTCCACATGAGGAATCTTCTTGGAAATGTTTTCCTGGTCTGTATATCATTTAAAAATCATTTTCACAAAATAATCAATAGATAACTCAAATCCCCTTATAATCTAGTGGATCTCCTATCATTTTTATTCATCACTACATTGCATTTTAATTTATCCTCCATTGTAACTGGTTCATTCAGAAAATATATTTATTCATTTCCTCATAAAATATTCATTTATGTCAACATAGAAACTCGTAAATACACATATCATTTTTTCTTATATATGTTCTCACAAGCTAGATCCAACACAAACAATATTCATATAAACATACTATGACCCTTAATACAAAGTTGTATATATGCATAGAAACTTATGAAATGCAACATCCAAAAAGTCTTGGTCTACAAAAAATAGTCAATAAGTTCATACTTTATTTTTTAAACTATAAACACTCACCACAAATCTATTACATCAATGCACTGATCGTAAATCATTTTATAAAACCTAAAAAAACATTTATTTAGTATGCAGTTTCATGAGAATACATCCATAACATTTCATTTTCTATGTGGCATCCATTAGTAAAGATATTCAAAAAATGTATTCATCTTCATATTTAAAATCTAGGAACTTCCACATAGAAACTGATAACCCATCTACATTAATTTTTCATACATATCATATTATAACTCCTCGTCAGAAAACTAAAGTTTCACATTATATTTCATTGTATTTTATTATCTATATTGATTCATATAACAATCCATTATATATAATTCATATTTTCACATACTCAATATCACATAGAATATTTTATTTTTATAAGTCTTTACAAACATAAAAGAATCAAAAAAACACCCTCACAAATTATATATATTCTCTGAATAAATTCATACTTTTCTATTTTTCAATCACATTAAGTGATTTGATGACCCCACATGGTGATCAAGTTCATAATAAGTTCCTTAGTTCTGTTACCCCTCATCCGCGGAAGGCCCATATGTTGGAGGGTTGATGTTTTTTGGAAAATTCAAATACATGTGGCATAAGAAATCGAATGGTGTATATCATCATGATTGAATGATCCATGTTATATGCATATGTTCTTGATTGTATGAAACATAAATTCACAGTGTTCTCCCCAAATCAAATTCCTTTTATGTATTCAATGTGTTGTATTACACAACCATTTCTGCTACCTTATTGAGCAGACTTTTGGGGATTGATACCAGTCTCACATCATATGCACAACTAGTCTCCTGCCTAGAGGGATATAAGAAAAATTATTTGTTCTCTTGGGCGTGATCTATATAGTTCTTGTAAAAGGGTGTGTCAACACCTACCAGGCACTATTCCCCCTCTACTGACCATGGTCTAGCATTGGATACATCATAGAGAATGGTTGATCTATAGTTCCCATAATGTTATGGTGAATTAAGGCCTAGGACACTGTATAGTGGAATTTTCTAATTTTTAAGTAGGGGTACATTAAAATACTTATAGAAATTTTATAAAATATGATACCAAAAAATAATTTCCCTAAAAACTTCTAAATTTTTAATCTTCTCTAATAATTATATATATTTTTTATTTTAAATAGTATTCATTTATTCCAAATATATTGTTGAAAACTTATTACAACTCCATCACACATGTCTTTTCTAGTTAATTTCCACTCAAACAATCATCACATTAATCAATAATAATTGTTCAATAATGACATACAATTCTATTAGCTATACTGATAATAATTCTCTAGGTATCACCTCTTCATCAAAACTCACCAAACACATATTTACACAACATTGAAAAAAACTGAAACACTTAGGTTAAAAAAATCCACCTTGGTATTTGTTTTGTCAGTATTCCATCCCATAAAAGTTAATATGTGGGTGGAAACATTACTCCCCCTTAATGAAACTAAAATTTAAATGGTAAATGGGGTATTCTTATATCATATTTATTCTCAATAATGGGTTTTTATAGTTTCTTAAAAAATAATTGCATCACATGATACTTGGAAAAGAGCCATCAGTTAATCACATATGTGTCTATGTCAGTGTACCATGTGTGGAAAACAAGATAGATACAACGAATAAAATAAAATTTTGAAATTAAATATCCTTGAATTTGAAATAAATAACATGTTTTTCAAATTAGGCCTTGAAACGTCATCATACAAAATATCATGTACACACATTATCAAACACACCACAAAGTGTAGGTGTATAAGAATTATTCCAACATTGTCTGATCATTTCATTTATAAATAACTCCCCTTTTATAAATAAAAATTTCAACCATATGAGAGTGTGTATGGCTTACTCAAACCACATGATGGTTTCCCCCATAATATAAATTCGCTTTCATCATTATGGAATTAGATGATATCCATGATGAAAAAACTTCTCTATAAATTCCATTCTGGTTAGGAAAATATATAAAAAATTTATATGGACATACCTCTTAATAGTCTCGAAGTGAGAGGAGAAAGATAAACATGATTTTTTAGCCTTAAATATTTAAATACATCTCTTGTCATTCCTTTGGTAATAATATTTGCAACATGGTGTTTTGTAGAAATGTATTCTAGATTTATATGTAAACCTAACCACTTTTATTTGATTAAATGTTACCTAATATCAATGTGTTTTGACCTTGAATGTAATATTTGGTTTTTAAATAATCTAATAGTGCATTTATTATCACATGATATTTTATGTGGTGTCTCAGTCTAAATTTTTAAATCTGGAAACAGTACTAAAATCCAAATAATATGTGTACAAGTATGGATAGCTAAAACATATTCAGACTAACATATGCTCAATGTTACTAAATTATTCTTCTTTCAATACCAAATAACATAACCATTTTATAGATAGAAGTTTCTATCGAATGTTGATTCCCCATTTGTATAATGACTTTCCCAATTAGCATATGTAAATCCCATTATTTTTAAATCTGCACTATGTTTGTATAGAATCCCATATTTTAGATTTCCTTTCAAATACCTTATAATTTTATTAGCATAAAAAAGTGATACTCTTTTGGGTCACTCATTTATAACACATATATTCATTACATAAGTTATAGCTAGGCTTGACGATATTAGATAATGTAGAGTTTCATTGAATATTATAAGTTAGTTTTAATTAATAGTAATTATACCTTCACTGTTACATTATTTACTACCAAATAAAATGGGTGTTGAAACTTATTCTCTGTTATCCATTCTAACCCATTTTTGTAATTCCATATATTACTTTTCCTATGAATGAAATATGGAATTTGGTTTCTTTTCAATCTGAAATAACAGAAAATATTTCATCTTCTGAAGATGAAAATGTAAAAAGTTTATTTCATTTTCTAAAAAAACTCTCCATATAGATGTCAATTATCACCAAAAAATTTCATTTAATCCACTTATACATTTACAGTGATAATAACTTTTGACATTTGTCCCACTTAAATATTTCTACAAACATTTACTTTTATAAACATTATATCCCTTAAAAACCATCCTATTTAAAAAACTAGTCTCTATGTTCCTATTTAAATCTATAAAAGGCATCCTCAATATGTATACCATGTTTCCATCATTGATTAATAAAAAATCATAACGTTGTTCAATATATAATTCATCCTTATTATCATAATTTAGAAAATTATATTTGATATAAATTTGAAAATATTTATAATGTTTGTGTTTTGATATTTCTAATAATATTCTAATAGTTTTAAGTCTTGATACTATTGAAAAAGTTTCTTCATAGTGAATTCCTTTTGAGAATGTCCTTTGAACTCCATTCTATATTTGATTCATGATATATCACCTTTATCATTTTTATTGTTTATGAAAACCCATTTGGTACAAACAGAATTTTGATTTTTATGTATTTGTACAAAATCCCAAGAGTAGTTCTACTCAATCTGATCAAGTTTATCATTAATATCTTTTCTCAATTCATCCTTTTTATATTAATATACTATTATTTGTTTCTTAATTTTAAAAGTAACTTTAATTTATCATCAATTTACAATCTTCATAAACTTTTCACTAGATCATGCTGATTACTAATAATACTTTCAGTATCAATATGTTTCTTTATTTTTTGTATCAAATTATATTATTTCTATCAACTTCATCTTCATTACTAGTATAGTCATAATCAGTATAAAAAATGTTTGGATCATTCTTTGTAACTTTTCAATTTTTATATTCAATTTTATTATCATTTTATATTTAATCATATGAATATGTATCAATTGAGAAATCTGATTTGTTGTTATTTTAAATAATTTTGACATCACTATAATCAAATTACTTATCTATCCATTTTTTCTAGCATCTGTAGTCACTACCTTTAGACGGGTTTCCCATGAAAATTATTTCATCATATTTTTCATCAAATATTCATAGATCATTCTTATTGATATTAATGATGCATGAGCTTATAAGAAACTCTAAAGTATTTATGACACTGTTTTGTATTTTACAAAATTTCACGTGATATCTTATATGTTTCTGGTCTATGTAGACACATTTTATATATGTTAATGGTAGTACAAATTTATTATCTAAGGAAATACGTTGAGATGGCATGTTAAGATAATAGAGTCCTTCCTATCTCTTCTATAAATATATTTTTTCTTTTAGATATACTATTTTTCGATTGATTATATGTTGTGTTGTACAGATTCTTGGTTCCGTGTTTGGAAATATGACAGTATAAACCATCATATGTAAACTCCTTACGATTATCTGATCTCATTTTCTTAATATAGAGACTATTTTACTTCTTAAAATTAATTCTAATAAATATTAACATTTGAATTACCTCATCCTTTTGTTTGTAAACATGAAATTAAAAACTGAGTTAAATAATTAATAAATTTATGCAAATATTGATAAACTCTTATATATATATATGTCTCATTAGACTACATAAGCTGGTATGAACAAGTTCATGTTTTATTGAGTGTTACAACACTTGATTTTATCAATGGAAACTCTATTATTATAATTATTCCCTATATTATGAATCAAATAAAATCACGTATAGAACATAATAATGATTGAATAAATGATGAATTAATGAAATAATAGGTATTTCTATAAACTAAAGAACCATTAAATATGGAATAGTAACTTGTACTTTGGAGTAGTAATTTAACCATTAGGAATAATAATCTCAACAATATAATAATAGCCTCATCAATGAATGTATAAACAGAATAACGGTATCTTATAAATTATAATTTTTTGTAATTATCTCATATTATAAGTAAATAAATGTTTTAAAAAATGATAATTAAGTGTTGATTTCTTATGAAACATAAATGCTTATTTTTAATTTTACAACTAATATAATGATTTAGAAGAAATATTTTTTTTATAAAATGTATTCTTAATTTATTATTTTATTTAATTATGATTATAATATAATTTCATGATATCATAGTAATTTTTTCAAAATATTATATAATCAGTTATAATTTAAAAATCGGTATTTTCCATGTAAATGATGATTTTCATTAAAAATTAAAATTCTGATATTTGGAAAATTATTTTCATAAAATGGAGTTTATTTTCAATTATTCACATTAGAAATGGTTTCTATGGATTTTGGTAATTTTTCTAAAATATGTGATTTTGTTTTGTGGATAGTAAAATACAATAATTTGTTGTATTTAAAAATTTCATGAATTATTGAGTCATATAAGATGTATGGATGATATAAGCCCATAATCTATAACTCTACATCATTATTTATACATATTTTGTGATAAGGTTCAAAATGTTCATAGTCTTGGTTCAAAATAATATAATATTGAATAAAATTACTAAAAACCAATCTCCAACCCTATAAATACCACCTATCACCACCCTTAATCCTAAATCCTTCCAAGAATATAATATAGTACACATTATACCCAATTCTCTTACTAAGCACCTCCCATATTTCCATGAGCCTTTGATATCAACAAATACCAAAAATAATTTTCCTCTGGTTGTTCACAAGGTCATGAATTCAAGAGGTAAAAATCCCTTTATTCTCTTTTAATGTCTTTTAAAATTCTATTATTTTAGTATTCTATCATAATATCCCCTCATACATGTTTCATGATAACTTACTTATCTTATATATATATATAGATATTTGAATTTTATGTTCATAATGGAATAATCCATCATCAAGCCCCATATCCAATCTCTCTTATTATAAAAATGAAAACACCATCTATTATGTATTGATTAACCACCATCTGGGATGATTCTCTTTCATTTTACTTTAAAACCATGAAGGATAATCGAAAAAACCATTATAATGGTCAAATAAGATTGTAAAATTTATTTTATAACCCTTTTTATTTTCTCTATCTAACAAATATAAATATTTTTAAATAATAAAATTAAACTAGTTCATGGTGATCAAAAACCTTCCAAATTAATCTAAAGGATTTTCATTAACATTTTATAAAATGATTCATCATAGTAGAATATAACAAAAAGATAAATAATATCATTTAATATTATAGAAGTTCATTAATAATTTATATTCTCAATTACATATAATTATCCTCATTTTACATGAACTTCCCATACATGTATACAAATGAACTGACCATGGAAACCCAAAAAAACACTTAATGATGAAATTGAACATTATAAATAATAAAAACAGACATAATAAAACTTAAAAAAATTATAATCAATCAAAAACATGAATATGAGGTTCTTTATTTATTAATTAAATAATTTAATTTGATCATCTAGGATTTAATGTGAAGAAATCATTCAAACTTAAGGGAAGTTGATGCTCAAACCCATTTTCCTTTCTTTAGGTTATTAATATTTCCTTAAACATTTAATTATATATATTATTTTAATATTCCTCAAATATAAATTTATTTTATTTCCCTTTTCATCTCTAAGATATACATGATACCAATAAGATTTTATCACAAATGAAAAGATTTTCCAAATTAAGTATTCGGTCCAGAAATGCATATTTTACTTCTCTTGAGATTGTTTCTTCTTCACTCTACATTTATGATTCAGATAACAAGTATGTAATTCCGTTTTCATTTTGGAACCACATGGTTTATTCATAAATTTATGGTTTATGAAATTTTTATGAAACCCATTTTCTTTCATTGTGTTATTTTATGTTTAATATTGAGATATGTTCTATGTGGTATACATGATTCTTTAAATGTTATCATATGATGTGTGTGACCAAAATTATATATCAAGCCAATGAATTGGAAAATGTGATATATCTCACGAGATAATGAGAAATATGCCTGAACTTGATTATTTATTTGTCCAAAATTTTGATGTTATGAATATTCACATATGTTATTCATTTACATGATGATAGCTTAGTTCAAAACTATGTTTGGTATGAAACCCCTAAGACATGATGTTTCATTTTTATGCATTTCCACATTCTCTGCATCTATCAAATGATTCCACAAATTATTATGATAATGGTCCTATACTTATGTCATAATGATGATGATTTTTTTCACCATATGTTATATTGATTCATTTTATTATCTATCCTATTATTGTGATTTTAGATGACCCCTTTATTTTATATATCTCTTCTGGTGACTAATAATAGTAATAATAACATGAGGGATAACAAGAAGCTATATAAGAAGGAATTAAATTAATATTGATGTTTTATTATGTAATGTTTTATGATTTTAGTTTTCCCAAGACACTAAACCACTAGATCCATGTTTTGAAACACTATTATATTTTTTATCATTAAAATGGTGTAATAGTGATTTAAGATGAATAGGGGTCACTATAGTTGGTATCAAATCATAGTTTAGTTTATTTTGAAATTAGTATTAGAAACAATTAGTGAAATACTATGTATTTGTAATCACACAAGATACTCTATTTTAGAAAAATTCAAAACATAGGGATCCAAAAAATATTCCTTTACAGTTAATTGCATAATGAAATAAATTATTTAATCATGACATATTGAATAATGTTTTGTTCAAACCATTCATATTATGGAAATGGTGAGAACCTGGAGAAATGAGGTCAACAACCCATGTGGGGGACACTATAGTGATTTCCTAAATGACATACCCAATGCTCTATGAGGTGGATTTAATAATTTCATGGTGATGCTTACCTAGGAATATTTATCTATTAATAATAACCTAAATAATATGGAACATCATCATTCACCTAAGAGGGTGGAACTAGCTATAGATCCTTTTATGCGGTAATCACCATAGATGTTTAGTGGATCTTCTAATCCAGTAGTCGTGGAATAGTGAGACAACCCAATGAAGATGATATTTTATTTGCATCATTGTTCTGAAAAATAAAGGTGACATTGGTGATTTATCAATTAGATAGAGAGGATGGAAAATGTTGGGAATTGATTAAGAACACCAAGCTGAATGATAAAATTTAAGAGATGGAGTGGGAAGACGTTAAAAAAATATTTGTTATAAAGTATTTCCGTTTTTCTCTTAATATAAAGATGGTGGGAGAATTTAAAGATCTAATGAAAAAGTAATGTTAATGAGTCTTGGATTATAAAAAAAATTAGAATTGTTGTATGTCATACCATGATTTTTTGTCAACAATGGTAGAAAAATTGATATATTCTTTAGTGGTATAAAACCAATCCTTCAAAAGGCTATTGAAATTAGAGAATATGGGAGTTATAAAGAGATTTTTAGATATTATATCAAATTGGATATGGAGTTTGAAGAATGGATGAATGTATTTGGATATACAAAATTAAATATGGAGTTTCAAGAATGGGGATATAATGAAAATGGTGGAAAGAAAAATCAACCACTCACATGTAAAAAATGTGGAAAGAATAATTATGTGATTTTAGTCAATGGGACAAGAAAATTTGTGATGTGTGGGATAGAAGTCCACCATAATCATGAATGCTGATGAGACACGAGGAATCTAGAAAATGTGGTTGAGGAAAGGAGAGAACCACCTATGGTTCAGTTTTTCATCTATAGGGAGGAATTGAAATATTAAATCCAGTGCACTAAACCTAGAGTACTTGAGGGTAATCAACTTCAGCATCCATCAAATCCAAAGTATAAAGAGAAATATTATTTCATAATTTATATGGAGGTGTATCCTATAAATTATGTGGGGACATGTAAGTTTTTAATTCATTTATGAATAGTGAATGTACTATTTTATTATTCTTTAACATGTTGTTTCATATCATGCAAGTTTAGTAGAAGAATTCAAACACCACCTAAAAATATGAAGGTTTTGTTATACGTGAGAACAATAAATGGGGAAATTATTCCATACAATGAATATAACTCCTCCTTAGTAATTATTTTCGGATTTCACCTACAAGAAAATCTCGTCTTTCTCACTCTTAGTAGAGTTTGATGCTATATTGGGAATGGATTGGATAGCTTTATATAAATCCAACATCAATTGTTGGGAAAGGGAGATCACATTTCCAATCATTAAGAATCCTCTATTTTTGTAAAAGTGTAAGGAGGAGGATAAAACATTTTAAAAATAATCATGAAAATGGTGGATATTATTTCCTTATAAGAAGGAATATATACTAAAATGATTGAGAAAATGGAGAGAATAATGCTCAAAGAAATTCCCATTATAAGGGACTATAGGATTGTATTCCCGAATTAATTTACTGAACTTCCTCCTAACAGAGATGTTGAGTTATAAATGAAACTTATTCCTAGATATCTTCCTATGTAAAATACACTTTATTTAATGGCTAACATGGAGTTGGTATAATTTTAGAAGCAGTGGTAAGAGAATCCAAAAAAGGGTTTTAAACACCCGAGTGCCTCACTATGGGGTGCACCTATCATCTTATTCAAGAAGAATAATGGATAAATGTTCCTCAGTATTGGTTATCATGAGCGCATAAAATTTTAAGATAAATAACAATTTTACCCTACCATGGACAGATTACTTATTCAATCAACTACATGGTTAAATGTATTTCTCAAAGGTGGACCTTTAGTCAGGAAATCACCAATTAAAGATAATGAAGGAAGATATTACTAGGATTTAATTTTGAGAGAGGTATGGACAATATGAGTTAATATTTATTCCTTTCAAGTTAAGTGATTATCCAATAATATTCATGGACTTAATAGATAGACTATTTAGAGATTATCTCAACAAATAATTGGTATTGTTTATTGATGATATTTTTATGTACTCTAATGGAATGGTGGAACCTGAAGAGAAATTGGATATGGTGCTAAAGACATTGAAAAGGGAGAAACAATATGTAAATTGCAATAAATGTGCATTCTAGAGGGAGAAAGTAACTTTATTGGGTCATGTCATCACCAATAAAGGAATATCTGTATACCCTTCCAAGAAAAAGGAAATCAAAGTGTGGCCCATGAAATTATCTAAACATGATATCCGTAGTTTCCTTGGTCTATAAAGGTATTACTAGTGATTGAGGAAGAACTCATCACAAATTTAAAACCAACTAACCAAGGTAACTCGAAAGGGATAAATTGTTTTATAGAATATTGAATTTGAAGACTAATTCAAAGAGTTAAATGAAGTGGATTATTATCACATAATTAATCACACTTCTGATAATATAGAACTCATTTTGGTATAGAGTAATGATTTCAGGAAGGTATTATGATGTGTACTAATGAAAAATGTAAAATATATATGCTACACATCAAGGGATTTATAAATAATGATAAAAACCATCCTACCAATGATTTCGTGTCAGCAACTGTGATATATATACTGAAAATATGGGAGAATTAACTCTATAGAGAGAAGTGTGACATATATACTAATTATAATATCCAAAAATATATATTTACATAGAAGGATCTTAATATGAATGAAAAAATTTGGTTAGAATGCATAAATTATTATGAATTTTTAATCCAGTTCAATCATAATAATGAAAATAAGGTGGAATATTCTCTAAGTTGAAAGGATGTTGTATCTCTACCAATGATGAGAATTGAGAGGGAAAATATATTCATAGAAATTAAAAGGATGGACATGGGAATAATTAATTAAGGACCATCATCAATTAGTTCTCATATGATTTCTCAACTATCCATCATAAAGAAAAATAATGGGTGACCAAAGAAATGATGTGGAAATTCATGAAACAGTTGAAGCTATGAGAAATCAGAAATCTATATAGTTAAAAATGTATGTACAAGGAGTCATGATATTTGGGTCATGACTATGTGTACCATCCAATCCACCAATAGAGATAGAGCTTATGAATAATGCACATATCTCAACGTTCTATATTCATCTATGGGGGAAAATAATTTATTGAGACCATCAAGAGAACAATTGGTGGGATAATATGAATAAGGAGATTGTTGAGTATACATAAAAGATCCTAGTATATCATTAAGTGATGACCAAAAGTAAAAATTCAAAAGGGAAGATGCAAACATTACCCATAACAACATGGAAATGAGAAAGTCACCATGGACTATGTAATCTGAATTTCAATGACATCCATATGAAACAATGATGTATGGGTCACTCTGGATCAACTTAAAAATAAAGCTCACCTAATTAAAATTCTATAGGACTTCTCATAGGACAAACTTTCACAGATATACATAAGATAAGTAGTAAGGTTTTATTAATTACCACTATCGATTGAATTTGATCAAGATATGAGATTCACCTCTATGTCATGGAAAAGTCTCCAACATGATCTGAACACTACACTAATATTTAGAATGACCTATAAACTAAAAACTGAAGGCTAATATGAATAGATTAGTCAGACAATGGAAGACATGTTGAGAGTATGTTTTATGGACTTCAATGTGGGATGGGAATAAAATGCACCTCTTCCCTAGTTCTCTAAAACAAATAGTTTCCACTCAAGAATCCATATGGCTCCATATGAATCTATTAATGGGAAATGATTCAAGACACTATTATTCTAGGATGAAGTTGGTGAATGGAAGCTTCTAGGACCTAAAATGGTCTATGAAATGGTAGAGAAGTTGAAAACCATTTATAAGTACATCAAGGAATACCAAATTCAACAAAATAGCTATACCGAAAAGCTTCGATGGGACCTAGAGTTTGAGGTTAGAGACATGATATTCCTTTGTATATCTCTATGGAAGAGGACCATAATATTTTGTATGAGAGAAATGTTGAGTCCTAGATACATCATCCCCTTTAATATTATTGATCATGTAATATAAGTGGCATATATACTACCACTTCCACCTACATTGTCTTATGTTCATGATGTATTATATGTATCCCTCTTTAAGAAGTAAATACAAGATCCCTCACATGTATTGAATCAAGAAGTGGTACTATTGAAAAATCACATCTCTTAAGTGGAGAAACCAGTGAAGATCTTTGACCATATAAATAATGTTCTGGGTAATAATAAAACTCACATTGTCAATGTATTATGGAAAAACCATAAGTATGAAGAAGAAACATGGGATCCGTAAGAAGAAATGAAGGAGAAGTATCATCAACTATTTTTTAAAAACGAAATTTTGAGGGTAGAATTTCATAAGTGGGGAAGAATAAAACAACCAAGAATTTTATCAAGGGAGTATTCCTTCTTAAAATTCTTCTATATAGTATAATTCACATAATATCCTATAGAGACCACTATAAAAACACTATAAATTATAAAGGAATAAAATAAGAGGTATTTCTAAAATTTAAGGAACATATACATATGGAACAAGAGCTTCAACCCAGTTGGTGAGGAATCGTCAAGTGCATCCAAGATACCCGAGAAGACATATTTCCGAGTACTGTAGAAGTAGTGTAGCAGTCACTATTTGGTACTGTAGCAGCCCGAACTATTCATATTTTTAGGATTTTGGGCCACCTGTTTGGGCCTCGAGTCCTTTAAGGACTTCGGGCCACCCATGGAATTTTGGCCAGTAAGGATTTTGTGCCACCTCAAGGCCTTCAGGACACCTCAAATTGTGCTTAAATGATCAGAGAAACTCTATAAGGAGCAGAATCTAGATGGGGATTCAGAGTATGCACATTCACCAGAGCAGAAGGTAAGAGGATTTGTCAAAAGTAGAGGGTATGAAATTTCCATCGGGACCAGCATGTGCTTGCATTTGATGGCTAGCCGAACAGTCATACGAAGGTGGAGAGCTGGTATCATGATGAAGAAGCTTGGAGGAGGAGTTCCATGTATAGTCTGTATATTTCTTAAGACCTATGATACATGTAATCTATGATCCTACGGGCCTTGTAAGGGTTCCCCCTCATCCCTTGAAAGGGGGGTTATCAAAAATCAATAAAAAAGAATTCCTTCTGGCCATTCAGGCTAAGGAACATATATATATGGAATAGTAACTTGACCTTCAGAATAGTAATGTGACCATTAAGAATAGTAATCTGAACAATAAATTTGTTACATCATCTATAAATATATAAGTTAATTTATATGTATCATAAATGATATTATGATATAATTATATTATAGTATACGTAAATAATTTGTTAAAAAATTATTAATTTTGTGTTAGCATTTTAATAAAAGATTAATTTTTAAATTCAATTTTAAATATAATATAATTATTTAAAAGAATTTTTATTTTCATATGATAGATTTATAAATTTATATTTTTTTCGTATGATTTATATAATTTTATGATACCTTAATTAAAATTTCAAAGTTTTATAAAATCAGTTATAATTTAAAAATCGGTATTTAAAAAGTAAATGATGTTTTTAATCAAAAATATAAATATAAAATATTTATAAAATTATGTTCATAAAACAGAGCTCATTTTTTAATTCTACATGTATAGAAATGGTTAGGGTGATTTTTTTGGGATTTTTCTAAAATTGTAAATTTTTTTGTGAATAGTTAAATCATATAATTTATGGTATTTCAAAAATTCATGATTTTTTTGAGTCATAAATGATGTATGGAAGATGTAAGCCTAGAATATATTACTCAACCTCATTATGTTACTATATTTAGTTATAAGGTTCAATCTATTCATATTCTTGTGCCAAAATTACAAACTAATGAATAAAATAATAAAAAAACACCCATATACTCCCCTATAAATACAAATGTTTGACACCTATTATCATCACACCATCCAAGAAATTAAGCTTCTATAATATTAATATAATACCCTCCCCATTTCTAGAAGAATTGTTTTAAAAAAAAATACAAAAACAAAATTCCCCCTAGAGATTATCATGGAGAGGAACTCAAAAGGTAAAATCCTCTTTATTTTATTTTTTTTCAATTTCATTTCTTTTCTTATTCAATCCTCATATAAACATATGAAAGATTCAAGATAACTATATTATTGAAATACACTAAAACTTTATTTATTTAATTGAATTTTACATCATTAAACCCCATATCATATCACTTATATTCTAAAAATGAAAACATCATCTCTAATATATAAATTTATTGAAAGCGTGGACAGTGCACTTTCATTTTACTATACTGTATTAAAGGATGGTCATAAAACCATTATAATTTTTTGAAAATATTTTAATTTTCTTAATAACCCTTTTAATGTATTGGGACAAACATATATATAAAAACTATATAATAATGTGAAACTAGTTCATGATGATCGAAAAACCCGCCAAATTTATCTAAATGAATATCATTAATGTTTTATCTAATTATTAATCCCGGTACCATAAAATCAAATGATATATAAGATCATTATATCTTATGTAAATTCATTAAAAACTTATAATCTCGATTAAATAAAATTATCCTATTTTTATAACAACTTCTTATACATGTAGACTTGTGAACCGATAATGAAAACCAAGATAAAAACACTCCTAAATGATAAAATGGAAAACTATATGTCATAAAAATGATTATAAAGTAACATAATAAAATTAAAATAAATAAAATACATATATATGAAGTCATGAATTAATTAATTAATTAATATAATATTATTATCCTTGATATTAATGTGAAGAAATAACCCTGACATAAGGTAAAGGGATTATCGTACCAAATTTCATATCTTTGGGTTATTCCTCTTTCATACCAAATTTAAAAATGTATGTTCTTTTAATATTCATAAAAAAAAATTCATTTTTCTACCATTTTTATTTCTGGGATATAAATTCATCCAATATGATTTAATAAAAAATGAAATCATTTTTCCATAATAATTCTTCAGTCTAAAAACACATGTTTTAACACTCTTTAGAGTGTTTCTTATTTACTAAAGATTTATTATTATTATTATACCAAGTATGCTTTTCACTTTTTATTTTAGGAATAAAACTGTTTATTCATGAATGTATTATTTATTAAATTCTTGTGAAATTTACTTTATTTCCATCATTTATTTTATATCTATGATTGATATATATTCTATGTGGATGCATAATTATTTAAATGTTATGATGTGATGGGTGTTCCTGAAATTATATCGAGCTCCATGTAATGGGTAATTTGATGTATCTCATGATATAATTTTCAATATGTGTGAACATGATTCTATATTTTTTTACAATAATTATTTTTTGAATATGTATTTATGTTATGCCTAAACATGATGATATCTTTGTTCACAATTATGTGTGGTATTTTACCACTACGACATGATGTTTCATTTTTATTCATCAACACATTCCATGTATTTTCTAATGCTTACTCAGATGACTATGATGATGATACTATGATTATGTTACAATGATGAAGATTATGGTCATGTCATGTTATATTAATTCATGTCCATATTCATCCTCTTTATATGATTTTATCCCACCCATTTCTTTGATGTATATCCGCATGTGACTACTTGTACTATGGAGAACCTAAGGGACAATGAGAATCTAAATTAGAGGGCATTAAATTAATTTTATTGTTATGTTATGTAAAATTTTTCTATTGTCTTATCTTTCCGAAGACACTTAACCAATGGATCCTTGTTTTCTAACACTATTATATTCAAAATATTATAAATGATACTATTGTAATGTAAGAAAAATTAGGGTCACTATATAAAAGATAAAATATCAATCCATTCTAAACATTGAACAATTCTACTTTTTGATAGTTTTCATAAATTTCATCCCTTTCTCTATTTATCTTGGAAAAAAAATCCTAATAACATGATTAAAGATTTACCTTATACTCCTTTTACCAAGGTGGACAAGCCTTATATTTCATAAGTTGTTTTTATCTTTGGAACTCAAGTAAATGGAATTGATAAAGTCACTAATTTGAAATGTATTACCATTTTTTATTTTTTCCTTGATTGATAATTCTTCCATAATTTGTTCTTTTTATGATACATGAATTCTTTTTGAAGAATAAATCTCATCCATCATCAAAACGTTGACTGGAAATATGAAAATTATTCTCCATCCCTTCAACAAATAACATATTATTAGGTTTCATATTTTGGTATTTAATATTTTCTCTCCCAAATAACATAATTTTAAAAGAAACTATCATTTCCAAAGGTAAATTCTAATCTATCCCGATTTTAATTTTTTCTAGGAATTTTGGTTTCGCTAGTCATGCATGATGAACATCAACTATTAATAATCCATGAGTTGGCTCTTCTACTATATTTCAATGAAACATTTGTGAAATATTATTTTTATACATTAATTTTATAGAATACTATTTATTTGTCAACAATCAAACCATATAAAATGATCATGAAAAAAATAAAGAGAATGTTTTACCCTTAATAAGGCAAGGTGCTTGTACTATTATGTTATGTTCTAGGTTAGCACTTATTCTGGGGCCTATAATACATGGACAAAAGATATAATTATCCGGACAAAATATATAATGAGTGATATTAGCAATAGGTTTAATTCATATATCTCCTCAAATTTTTATGGATATTAGAAACGTTTAATAAGTAGAATTTATTCTGTTGGATGGAAAGATCTTTATATATCCATATATATAAAACCCATAGAAGGATAGATAAAACCAGGGTAAAGAAATTTCCATCCAAAAGAATCAATGCAACTTATTAAACATTTCCAATATTCATAAAAATTTGAGGAGATAGATGAATGAAACCTATTTATAATACTTCTCATTATATATTTTTTCTAGAAAATCATATTTTTTGTCCTCATAGTATAGGCCTAAGAATAATTTCTAACCTAGAACAAAACATAGTAGTACAAGAACATTGTCTTATTAAGGGTAAGACATTCCCTTTATTTATTTTCATGATCATTATATTTGGTTTTTTTATTAGGGTACTTAACAGCTAATTTTATTTATTCCCCTACTCATTAAATTTTTATAAATATGGCTTTTATGATAAAATATTTATCACATTTCTTCTAAACAGTCAAATTTATTTTGTGTTGGATGATATGATGAATTATTGATAACTAATTTCTTATATTATAAAATTTATATTATTTTCTTAGAATATATCCCCCTTGTTTCATGTATCATATATGGTAGGAAATAGTAATACAAACATAAATATGATTTTTTCTTAAACACTCTATAACACAGTGAATGACTTATGAACCATGATTTTTGTAACTAATTATAGTTCTATCGTGAAGATTGTTTTTATTTTCTTTGAATTAGAAGAGGATTTATAAATAATCTTCATGAATCATACATGTCTACAATTTATTTTTGTACTTTAATTGTTAAATATAATAAATTTATTTTGATATTTGTAGACTGCAGAATTAATATGCTTCTTTGATCCCTCTTTTCACTTGTTTGTGATTACTCTTTATTGACCTCAACAGCATTTCTGAAATATTTGAAAATAATTTTCACGGCTTTATATTACTTAATAAATTAATAATGAGTCCTATATTATGCTTATTATTTGGGATAATGTATCTCTTCAAGTTAATGTACCACAATTTCTATTTTTTTACTTTCAATTGGAGTCTTATGATTTCTAGAATAAAGAAAATCTCTTTATTTGCGCACACTTCCTTTAACATAGTCACCTTGTATTATTATTTAAATAAAAGTTTGTTATCCTTATTTATATTTGTGTTTTACTCTACATATAATTACAATTCATTATTTATCATGTATTTTTACTCTGTTCATTTACTTTCCTCATCTTCAATTCCATAGGTGTCGAATCCTTTTTACACATGATCCTAGATGTTAGTTTCTTCTTCGATTGGCTTCATGAGGTGGAGTTAGCTTTATATTATTTGATTTAAAATATTCCTATATTATATTGAAATAATTTATTCTTACTTACAAAATATTTCTATATGACTTTTGTTCTCTTCTACTATTTAATTTTTTTTCAATCAACTATATCAGGTTCCAGACACTTTTTTATGAGAATTTATAAAAACATTTTAATGTCATTATAGTTATAGAACATTTGTTGAAATTTATAATTACCCTTAAACATTCAATTTTTTAATTTTTTTTATACAAGGGAAATTATTTTGTTATAATATTCATCTTCATTTTAATCCTCACAATAACTTGATTATAAAATTTCCTCATATCTAATTTTGAGTGTTCTCAAGGCCTCAAATCCATCTCATCTTTAATATTATTCTTAAAGACTGAGATCATTAACATATTAAATGAAATGAGTATTTTATATAATTCATCGAGATTGGGATCATCTATATCTTCCAAAGATGATACATTAGGATCAAATATATCAAGAAAAATTCTCATCAGTTTTTTTCTAATAATTGAATCATCCATTATTTCACAAAAATTTCAAATATTAATAACTATTTAATTAATTTGTTTTAATTTTTCATCAATATTTTATTCTTCTCAAATTTTTTTCTTAAAATTTTCTCTTCAAAATATTAAATCTCACATTTTGACATTCAGGTTTCAGTTATAACTGATTTCTAGTCCATCCCAAATTTTCAAAGCATTTTTGAGTCCCATATGTTTTGTATAATTTTTTTATAAAAGGGACATCAATGTTTTTAGGTTTTCCATTAACTTTAATATTTTTCTTAACATTCATTTTAATAAGAAAATATGCACTGATATCCAGTCATCCAATAATAACTATATATTTAACTTCAATTACAAGTGATAGATGATATGGAAACATCATATTCTTCAAACTATGATAGTGATTTCCATCAAAATTTAAAACACCACTAAAATTGATAGAATTCATAATATCCATTATCATTACATAGTGGATCATGATATAGGGAACACGGTGCTCTGATACAAATTGAATTTCCAAGGGAGGAGTTTCACCATTGATTAGGGAGGGTCGAATCAGTGGTTATTTTTAGAATTTTCTATTCTTTTGAAATTAACATCCATTATAATTTTATAATCTGATCATCTCTTATGATAATAGAACCTCTAAAAATATTATTAATAATAAATAGAATAAGATGATAATATTTTTACAAGGTTCAGTCTCAATACGTGCCTGCTTGTTGAAGTGATTGGTTAGAAACCCTAATCACAAATTCGTCACTATAATCATAAGCGGTTACAATGCACAATTATTTACCAGCATAGAGTCCCTATATGACTTCCATAGTCCCACTAGAACAATATTATCATGCTATATATTAAAAAATTTATTAAAAATAACACCATAAATATCACTTTTTAATGTTATAAAATTCTTTTACAGCTGATGATAATATCACTTTTAGCCTCCGAGATAAATAAAATAGCATATGCTCCAACTATGAAGACTATAATTGATATGATTCATCCAAATATGTCTAAATTTTATATTTATAAAATATTTTCTCCTATATAATGTATGTGAAATAATCATCATGCACGTAAATTAATTATCACATAGCACATTTATGCATCCACATAATGTCTGAATTTTTTTTACTATATAAATCATTCCTTAAAAATGACATAATCTTGAGTTTTAGTCAAGAAATTAAATTCCTTCACAATGATGATCATTTCTTGTATAGATTTTTAGATAATTATGTAATAAATCATATATAAAAAAACTTAAAATATAATTTTGACACATCCAATTAGTGTCTATTTTTTACTTTATATAAAACATTTAGTATATAGTATGATATCTTTTATGAAAACACTTCATGAATTTCGACATGACCTCTTCTGAACCCTTAATCCTCCTTAAATACTATGAAAAAAATTTAAAACATCGGATGAGAATAAAAACATCATTAATGAATATAAAAAATAAGTAAACTATCAGTCCATTTATAAAAATTAAAACTCATGAAAAACCCCTTTCTTAAAAACATAACATTTTACCCAAAAAGGAAAAAATCAGTCCTTAAAAAATCATTTATTTCAACTTCTGAAAATAAATGATTTCCATGGAAACTCATTATCAAACATAGAAAATTATTATAGGTTCCTTGAGACATCATTACATAGACCACTTATAGAACCCTTATAGAACCCTTATATATTGGAATAACCACGAATCAAAATTACATTATAATTATCCATAGAATATAACCATTACCCAATGCATTAGATAACTAACTATATGCACCCATCATTTAACCAATAATGGGATCACCCAAAGTTACAGAACGTTTCGATGGGATCCCGCAACTCTCAATCTCGAATCAGGAGTTCACTGATGCCTCCTCCTTACTGAATACGACCTTGATATCACGATTCAAGAAAAGACATCTGTCCGTGGATCTCTTTGACCAATTTATCTTCAATGCTTGTGGACTTCAGGAGTGAGCCACAATGGGTGTCCTTCACTCAAGGCATATAATGATCCTGTTTTCATGCGAAGAAGATCTGATATTGGCATGGTCATATGCTCCTCGGTACTATGATGGATCCCGTTTTTTTCTCTTCCAATGGACATACGACTATCATATGAAACGGGATTCTCCGACCATGGCAATTTGGGTTAGTTTTCCTGAACTACCACTTCCGTTTCAGAATCCATCCATTATCCGAATGCTTGGAAATATGGTCGGTCAATATCATTGCTCTGATAGTAGAACACATGCAGTGTGTCACCTAATTTCTCCGAGGATTTGTATCAAAGTGGATATCACCATTCCTCCAGTTCACTCTTTTTTTATTACTATGGGTGAGGAGTTCATGTATAAACAATTTGTGGTTTTTGAGTCCTGGCTTGATTTTTTCTCCCGGTGCTTCAAAATTGGATATCATCAGGAAAAGTGTAGAGGTAAGAAGTTGAATTTACAGGCTGTCGAGGTTGTGCAGGCCAGTGTGGTGCCCTGTTCTCAGCAGTGGCATCAGGGTTTACCCGATGGGGGAGCTGGCGGGGTCTAGTCTGGGTTTTGTAGAACATGGCATCGTGAAAGAGTCAGTGGAGAAGTCTGAGAACCCGATAGTTTCTGCGGTGTATGAAAGACTAAAACACGATCTGGGGGTGTGTAATGAAGGATCATCGACTGCCAAGGGTAGTATAGAGATTATGGGTGATGGAATTGAAGGAATGGTGACACATCAAGACACGACTGATCCCTCAGGTGGCAAAGAGGACATACAAGATTCTAGGAAAGGTGGATCAGATGAAAACAGTGACAAGAGGGTAATAATTCCATCTGGGATGAGCTCAAGTCCTAGTAAAGAGTCTCCAAACATCGAGCTTTCAGTTGAAGGTTAATCCAATCATGTTGAACAGAAAGGCTGGGGCTCGGAGGACACTAACAAGCAGCTTAAATCTAGAGGTTAAGGATTCGAGCAGCACAAAAGTCCAGATATGACAGTACCCCGTGCATTGCTGCCCCTGTTGGAGGCAACATCATGAAGGCCAAGGATTATGGTATAGCACTTCCGATGAAGTCCTTTTTGCAAGCTGCTATAGATTCACTTCATGGACAAAGGAGGCAAGAGGGAGTTTGTGTCTTGGGGCCCTTAGACACAAACACTCCCATTCATAACTCCCCATTCCTTCAGCCTAGGAGAGAGTGGAAGAAGAATGGCTTGGAGGTTAAAGCAGGCAAGGAAGATTTTTGGTGCAGGCCAAGGCCCCCCAATGAAGACTAGGGGGTGGAGTTAAAAAAACATTTTGAATGTCCGACAGATCAAGATCAAACACTAACACAGGAGGAAGATCCAGGTGATGATGGATATAGCCAAGTCTCGACAGATAGTGGGGAACATTTCCAAGGGAAAGGCCCTCATAGCCCAGAAGGAAGAAGGGGAAAACGGAAAGCGTGACTCAGGGAAATGTATCATGGTCCAGGGGAAAAATTACAAGGGACACAAAGACTACTCTTAATTTCCTAAACCGATGGAAACCAGGTCGGCCAAGAAAGGCGGCAACAAGGAAAAGAAAGGAATACAAAAAGGGAATGTGGAGTCCCAAGCAAAGAACCAAGAGTGATGGAAGAAGAGGAAGGGGGTGTCTGAAGCTCATCCTCCACTCCAAGGAAGAAATGATTGAAAAATTACTTCGGCCCTATGCCTCAAATGAGGACATTTTAAGAATTTATTAAAGAAGGTTGAATGTTGATTCCACCAAGGAGCAAGAAGTGTAGATAGACAAGCAATACCGAATCATTGCCCGGGGCTTCAATCAATGAAAAATCACGTTGGAGGAATTCATTCAGATAATGGATAGATTGGTTACTCACCTTGAATAACTCATTAAATTGGATCCAGACACTCAGGTTAGTACTTTGCACTGGGAACTATATAGAGTGTCTGAATCAAAGAACCTTAGTCTTGTGTTTAACCATTTTTTGATCTCTTTTAGTACATAGTGGTTTTTTTGAACCATGGTTTCCCACTTGTCCTTAAAGTGTCCTTATAATAAAAATTTATATTGGAGGTTGTATATACACTATATACAATAAAAAGGTGCATATAATTTGGATATCCCTCAATGAAAAGTGATTCAAACGAAGTCCCTTACCCTAAGTATGATGTGTCATGTGTGTATTTATCATCCAGAATAATAAACATATATTTATTATTTAATTTACTCGGAAGATTTTTCATTTTAATAAATAATTATATTTCACTTATTACAATGTTTTGAATAACAACTAAGGGAATTAAATTTTCATCGGGTGTTTTGACTATATTTGGATTGTGGTTCAAAGACTACATTAGTAGGTCAACTATTGTCAATAGGGCCATTATAAAAACATATGCAGAATAATTATTATGAAATAATTATTATATTTATATATAAATGATATTTTTAAAACCAATCATGAAAATTGTTATGAAAAATAAACCAATGTTATGATCATAGATATTTTATGTCATACTTACGCATGAGCAATGTTCATATTTTTCAATTCTCATTATTGAAAGAACAGATGTAAATTTTTTCATTACATATTGATAATTATATCATAAATACCATATTATTTAATCATATATATATATATAATTCTTATCAGGTAAAAGGAATCACATCACTTTGAGTAGGCTGTTGTCCACACGTCGACGAACGACGTTATCACTTCATCAATTCGTGAAAAAAGAAATAATGAAAATTTTATAGTATGTTATGAGAAAGTAATTATGTCATTAATATAATATATATTTCATGAAAATATATTATTTATATTAAATCAATATTTAATGCATTCCATGTAAAGTGTGAATGAATTACGACACTTTGAGGAGGCAGTAGTCCAAAAATCTACAAAAAATGTTATCAAATTCCCAAAAAAGGGAAATCATGAAGGAATGTGTTACATAAAAATTACAGACATATTAAGATATTTCAAATTTTATATAAATAATATAAAAAATTTATGTAAATAAAAATTACAAACCATTATGGGTGGTAAATGAAAACAATAAATGACATCATTTCTTGAGGAGATAATCCCCAATACACAAGAACTATGATTTTATTACACATTTGATGGAAGTGTGTGTTGTTATTGGTAAAATAAATAACATAAACAAATATCAAAATATTTTATACACTAATTTAATTATATAATAATTGTGTAAATATAAATTAAGGGATTGTATATGGAAACAATATAAAAATTCACAATAATGAATGTTAACTATTTTTCGGGTAAGTTCTTTTAGTTTTCACCGAAGGGATTCATCAGTTTTATTTGTCAAAAAATTTATGATTGTAGGATGAGGGTATGAATATTAAGATATTAATTGGGTGGGGTTTTGATTAAAGAATGGGCATGAGAGGTGTGATGATTTGGGGAGGGTGAGTGGCATTTTATAATATAGGGATATTAGCATTCTTATAAATACGAAAAGGTAAAAACTATTGGTAGGTATTCCAAAAATAATGTGACTTAAATAATGATAATAATTAGATATAATTTATTATATTGTTGAATAATTTCCATTAAATGGGGTTTGTAAATGTTTGTAGTTCATTGTATTACTTAAGAGTAATGGTTAACCACTATGTACACTCGTTTATACCTTAATCGATGTAATTAATTTTAATTTCATTCACTAATATTTTTTGTAAAAAATTAAGTTGTTCATATTATCCAATATAAATTATGCTTATTCCTAATATGGAATCAATTTTTTAAATCCAAATCATATAATTGGTTGAAATTAATTTAAAATTAATCTCGTACACATGATGATAAAGTAGGGTTTTAATGTGAATATGTTCGAATGGTTGCTACATTTTTACATCTAAATTCAATATAAAAATTATCCCAATGCGGTGAATTGGAAGAATATATATAAAATTGAACTAATTATATGATAAAATTAGTTAAAATATAATTTATCTAAATAAATAAATTATACAAATATAGTCTTCAATTAATAATATGTATCATTAAACATTCACCAAAACATTACACTTCTCAGAAAAATACCATAAATTCACCCAAAGTAAATTTGGATATTATTATTTAAAAAATGAATTTTATTTTTTTTAATTAAAACTATGAATGTTTGCAAATTTATTTGTAAATAAATAATTCAATTAAATGGTGAAAAAAACAACATATTAAAGAATAATATTAATAATATATTATTGTTCGTTATAACTCGGTATTGCATGAAACACATGATTTAAAATAAATTCTTTATTGAGATTCATATACAAAATTTAACAAAGTGTCCCTTTTAATTTAACATTACTATCCAATTCAAAAAAATTATTAATTATGAAAAATACCTATTCCACTGTTACCTAGGATGTTACATTTACATATTTGTGAACTAATCTATATACTACCAGTAGCAAATAGATTTTCTAAAAAAATATTATTTGCACTATATTGATATCCAAACAAATTTTAACATAATAATGAAACCATTATTTAATGTTAGAATGAAAATAGTTAACAAGTTATACATGAAAATAAATTCTACAAAACATGGTAACCATTTTAAAGTCGTTCAATGACCTCCATATACAATGTTCACTATGAATTATCTTCTCTAAAAATATGTTATAGTCAAAATATAATTAAAATATAATTTATAAAAACTCGTAATCAAATAATCCACATTGGCATATCATCTATTTAATTTGAAAAGAATTTTTATTCATCTCTACATATAATTTGTATTTATCTTCATATAACAACTGGTACATCTGAAAAATAATTTGTATTCTTCATCACATAGAATTTTAATTATTCTCTTTATAAAAACTAATTTATCTAAAATGATATATTAATATTATGAATTATCAAAAGCTTCATGCAATACAAAAAGTTTGTATATCTGTATACTCTAACTTTTACCACAAAGCAACAAGTCCACATAAGAACTTGAACAATGAAACATATGTAATGACTTGTTCGGAAAAGAATCTTCTAATATCAAAGAATTTGATTTTTATTTACTATAAACAATCACCATTATTGACTAACCATAAAACACAAATCAAAATGCATTGTAAAAACCATAAAAAAACTCTTCTTTAGTATGTGGTCACATGAGCATACATCCTTAATGTTTCATTTTCAATGCAGTTTTCCATAATAAATCTCATCTACATAGAATTATTCATCTTCACTTAGAAAATAAAGATTCATACCAATATAAATGGATAACCCATCTACATAGAATTTTTAAAAATCACATAATGTAACTCTCAAACTACAAAATATTCTTTTACAATAGTACACATGACATTTTATGTGCTTTACAACATGTAATTCCTAATCAATTAGTTTTTATTAAAATATGAGACATTGTATTGTTTCTCCACACATGTATCTATAGAATTCATTAAATAGTAAAGAGTTATAAGGTAGTCTCGAGGTGTAATGATGATACACTAGAAAATAATAAAAGTAGTTACATGGAGATAGAGGAAAAACACATGCTTATTAAATATAAAAAGAGGAACTAAAAGTATTCAAGAAAGTCCATCATTCATCTTCTTAAAATCCAAAATAAATAATATCTTCAATGAAATTACATATGTTATTAAATTATTTTTTTAAAAATTAAAATTTAAAAAATAAGAAGTTAACTTAATCATAAATGTTTTCTTTATTCAATTTTTCCCTATATATTAAGATTAAAAATATCATCTATGTTATAATTATATTTATATTCCCAAACTAGATTTCTTTCCAAAAAATACATTAAATTGTGATTCTTTACATAAAAGTACTTATTTAAAACCCCATGTTTTAATATTTTTATTTTTATTACATTTTATGAAGAAATAATTTTATAGAAATATTATGAAAATATATTTTTAAAAGTAAGTTTTTTTATTAATACCAATATTTTAGATTTATAATTTATGATTTAACATTGAATATAATTATCAGTTATAAAATTAATGCACAAATTGATTTTAAGTAAAAAAATATAATTTTTAAGAGTTATGCTAATAATAAAATTTCATAAATTAATTGATTATGTGATCAATTTAGTTTCAAAAATTTATCCCGTAAGAATGAGTTAAACAAAGAATAATATACGTTATAATTAAAATATATCTTGGTCTTATATTCTAGAGTTTGATAAATGTTTAGTTCCACTAATGACTAAACATGGGATGCATATACAATATTGTGAGGCTCACTGTGAGTCAATAATAGTGGGAAGCATCTACAATAGCTATCCTAAGAAGTAGTAGAACAATAGGATGAGTCACATAGGAGGTATAATATCGGTTAATAACATTCCATGTATAGGTAAGGTGTCCCAATAAACACATAAGCATGTATTGGAAGAAAGTGTATTATAGGCCATTGTATATGGCGATCAGGATATGACCTCGTTATGATATTTTGGATATCATCATATGTTGAATGGATTATGTGGGTGTGGAAAACTATAAAATGATTCGAGGTGGTATCAATTTTCCCAATTATTGTTCAATTTTCAAATTCTTTACTTAATAAATATCCATTGGATTAGATATCCAAACCCATCTGATCCTCCTCTAGGTCATCTTCTATATTGTGAAATCAACTCCCTCACTATTCACTCATTATCCAGCATGCCAGACAGTGTAATGAAGTCACCACCATCCTTCACATTCAAGGTTTTCTTATTCTCCTACATTTGATTCAAAAAAAGAGTACAAGACAACCTTATATAGTATGAAAAAAGGATCTAATTCTCTTCATCCATAATCTATATTGCATATCTAGACCCAGAGAATCATTGATTCACCAACAATGATTCTTTATTATCACTAAATAATTAATAATAGCACGCATAAAAACCTTTTCATGAATTGAAATAATGTATTATTGTTTCAAAATAATATCTTATCAATTATTTATAACCATTGATTCATCAGATTTACAATTCATGAAATACTCGTTTTACAATTTTATTAAGGTCTCATAGGACTACAGTTTCAATATAACACATACATTGAATGGTCCCCTCATAATTATATATTCTCTTAGAAGCTCAAGCCACTGTCCGATAAAATCACCTATATATATATGTTTACCATTTTATAGATGGAAGTCCTATATTATTGGAAATAACTATTCAAGCTGTCCACCATGATTTCAATCTTCTTCTTCAATATTGTTTGAGCACCCCATTTAAGATAGAGTTCCCACTATTTTGTGAGAAAACATGTAAGGGGATTCTTTTATGTTTATCCCAATATATTTATTTGCAAAAGTTTTAAATTATATGATTTAATTAAAACCTTTCTCCCATTCAAGGAAAGGTTTTATACACGTATGCATATTTTTTTTTCAATTTCTTATTGTTAATGAATATATATATATATATATATATATATATTTAATAGTATAATATGTTCATTCTAGTTTAGAATGTATTTTTCAAATTAATACATAAATTACACATAATGTTTGCATATAAAACTATTATAATAAATTATTATTTTATGGTATGTTTTCATGTTAATGTATTTTATGTGACAATGAAATTATTCTAAAAATTATAAGAGATCTTATACATATGATATTTTTATATATATATATATATTACTATTCATGCATGAGTTGAATAAGTATGCATGAATGAGATGTTTATTTTAAAAACGATACATTTTTTATTTTATGTGTATTATAAAATTTATTTTTCTAATGATTATTTTAAGAAAGAAAAATTATATATCTTTATTTTAAAAATTATTATTTTATGTGAATATAACTTTCACAATAACAATTATTTTATGTGATGATTCAGACCTTGACGGCACTATTTTATGAATAAAAATATAGTCAAATGTCATATTTTAAATTAAGTAAATGGGTATATGATATATTTATTTAAGGATGAATTTTAATGTTAATAACTTATGTTATATTTTAATAAAATGTATTATATGAGTTAATAAATGTTTTTTTAAATATAAGGGTCTTAACCATTCCTTCGTTAATAGTCCATTCATGTATGTAATGTTTATTTATCATGAGTTTGGGTTGTACCAAAAATCACTCGTGATTTACTAAGAAAGTTAATATTTATATATTTACATATAAATAATAGTGTATATATTTAATAATATAATTATATGTTTTTAATGAAAAAACACTACTGAATATATATATATGTGTGTGTGTGTGTGTGTGTGTGTGTGTGTGTGTGTGTCTAAGGAATGATGAAAATATTTTTGTTTAAAAAAATTGGCACTTTGACATTGTAAATGTGAAATGGAAGTGGGGAGTGAACCCATTCCAAATGAAAGTGGGTAGGCCTCGATAGCCTTCAATGTTTGAAGTGGGTCCATGATTATATTTCCAAATGATGCTTAATATTTTTTGAAAAATCAAAAGACTATTTTAAGGCATTTTTAAATTAGGTATGTGTCTTAAAAGGTATTTTAATGTTTCCAAATTACATAAGTATTTTTAACGAAATTATAATGTTTTCACATTTTGGAATCTTTTTAAAAGGTATTATAATGTTTTCAAATTAGTAATTATTTTCAAAAGTATTATTATTCATTAAAATTAAATAATTATTTTAAAATGTATTTTAATGTCTTCAAATTATGTAACTATTTTAAAATGGTATAATAAGATATTCAAATTATGAAAGTAGATTCACAGGTATTATAAAATTTCCAAATGTGTAAGTATATTAAGAGATGTTTTCAAAAAGTGTATTCAAAAAAACTTTTACAAAATTATACGTAATTTGAAAATAATGTTCAAAGTTAGTTTCCAAAGTGTTTTAAAAAGTATTTTCTAAGTTCTGAAAAGTGTTTTTTAAAGTATTTTAATAACTAATTTCTTAAATTTGGTGACTATACAACAGATGAATTTATTAAGGTTCCTTATCCATAAATTTATATGTATTTAAATAACCATTTTATGATCTCTATTTCATGGGGTTTTACCTTACAAAATTTTCAAAATTGGTAAAGTGGTTTTGTCTCAATTTTCCTTCCTTGAGGCACATGTTTGTTATGCACCTATATTCTTTTTTGAGGTGTATATACTACCATTTTTCATGTTATATCATGATTCTCTTTATTTTCATGATATTTTAATCTTTTTATAACTGAATTATTTCATGTTGATTTTGATTCAATGTTACCAATATGGAAACAATTTATTGGTACAATATAGTCATTTATCTAGATTGTTTACGGTCATTCTTCCATCGATGAAATCATATGATCCATCTCTTCAGAATTATCTTTAATTTTATTCTCATCTGGTTATTCATGATATCCTCATATAATGGTACAATTATTCAACTCATTGGTACATAATATTAATTTGAATTTTGGTTAGGAAATCGCGACTACATTTATCTCTTTATATGGAAATTTGTTTTATTTAAAAACCATGTTTCCTAAAAATTTCTTCTAATTTTTTTAAAGGACCTTTTAAGAATATTATGAAAGAAAATTATTTCAATAATTTTAAAATAATATTTTATAATTTTAAATATCTATTTTTAATGAAAAAGGCTTTCATTTTTTTTATGTTTTGAAAGAATTATTTATCAAAAAAGTATACTTTCATATAAAAAATTATTTAAAAAAATTTCCAACTAATTTCCAATATAATATTTCATCCATTGGTGATACTCATGTATTTTAGGGGATATGATCTAAGAGAATCATTCATATTATTTCTATTAATGGTCTATTTTTTTATTGAATGATTTCTATGAAACTCATTTCTCTACCACATGTTATATGCTTACGAAACCAACTTAATTTCATGAGTTATGAATTGATGAAAAGATTGTGAATCCTTTTTTACATAGGTTATGATATGATTACATGTTTATGATACCCATTTAATTTATTGGGTTATGATATGATGAATGTATATGATATTGTGGAACACATATGTATGATTTAATTATGAGACAAGTGGGACCTGTATTTCCATCCAATGCAGTCGGTAATGATTTATATCTGATGGGATAGAAATTCCTAAAAGAGAGATTGAAAATGATTTATTAAACCGGTTTGTTTGAAAATATGGTTTTAAGAATGAATCGTGACTACTAAGATGGTCAGGGGTATGGACAATGACTACTGATATGGATTGGGGAGTGAACCCAATTCACTATGATGGAACTAGTATTAAGACTTTCCTACTGTTTAAATAGATTTATATTATTAGATTTTTACACAATTCCATGTATTATTCATATGTTTTTCTTTTGTTAATTATTCTATTAATTCCCTTTGGACTCATGTCTTATGAACAACTAATATTATTCCACGACTCTTGATTATGATATTTGATATGCAGGGTATGATATTTAAATGTTATGATCACTTTCTCAAACCCTTATTCTCATTAGTATGCATATATATATACTTTATTTACCCTTATTAAACATCTTGGTTCACCCCCTTTTATGCTTCCTTGAACAAATTTATTAAGATTTTTATTATGTATGATGAGTCTAATAATCATTTTAGTCATTGAGAGAATATTGTTAAATAATTTATCTCACTTATATAAAAGTTTTTATGTTTACAAGTTTCCAAAGTCACCAAACAACTACGGTCTTTGGGCGTTTGTTTGTGTAATGTATTAATTATTCCACAAAAAAATTATTTCTTCATACACATTTGATCCTCCTATATAATAAGTATATGTTTATTATAAATGTACCATAGAATCATATTATTATATTTTAAACCATAGTTATATATTAAATATTTATTAACAATTTAATGTTAAATTTATGTTTCAAATAATAACCACTTTATTTTTTTGTTTATGATTTGACCAATTATTCATGGTCCTCTATCTTTGAATATGATTTAATTATTTCAAGAGGTATAACTAATTTGAAAAATGTTTTAATTATATTTTTAAGAACCCCTTACGAGGAAATTTTTCTCACCCTATGTTTTATAAAATGTTTAGAGGATCACTTAGAAGTGTCATAGATTTTAAATTTGATAAGGATATAGTGCGTGAAAAGACCCATCACTGCCTTTTTTATTAATATGTAATAATTATCATCATTCTTCAAATCCTAGATTTAAATAGATCCTCAGAAGTGAATTACTATATAATATTTAGTTAATTTTTATAAAAAACATACATCATTATTTTATACCAAATCTAGAAATGTGGGTATGAGGCCTTACAATTGGTATCAAAGAACGCTTTACATAAAATTAGATATTTGGATGTTTGGTTGAAAACATATTAATTTTATATATTGTTATTTTATTAAAATGTTTTTTATAAACATTAATATTGAGGAAATATATAATACATATAAATATACTTTTTAACTCATAGGTAATTAAGATACATTTAAGAATATACAACTGTAGTGATTATAATTTCAAAATTTGGAAATGGAATTTTATAATTATCCTATAGTATAAAATATAAATTTCTAGGTTGAAATTCTATTTAAGGGAGATAGAATATAAATGCATTTAAATTCTTAACATATGTTTAATTAAATAATTTTAACTAAATGATTTTTTATGATTAAAATAAAACAAAGTAAATCTTAACATAAACAGATGTCTTTTTCTCAATCAAATTTGGTTTTGTTTATATATGTAGAAAAAATATTACCTTTATTTTATCAGCATATTTATATTCTGTATATAATGTTTTTTTCTTAACAAAACCTTAAAATTTTGGTTCATTACATAAATATAAAGATTTAAAACCCCATGATTCAATATTATATGTATTTATTACTTTTAAATAAAAATTCTATTTTATGAATCATAGTTAAATAGAATTTTAAAAGTTTATTTTTTAGAAATACTAATATATTAATATTACACTGTATGATTTAACTTAGAATGTAATTCAAAAATATACAAACTATGCACAATGTGTCGTATCGGTAAACATAAATAAGTAATAAGGTGGATGTTAATACTAAACAATTAAAAATAAATTAATTAAGTGATAAATTTAGTTTAAAAATTGAATCACTTGAGAATAAGTTTTATAAAATTGAATAATACAAGTTATAGTTAAAATATAGTTTAGTGTTATATACAATAGTTTGATAAAAATTTATGAACACTAAGGGATAAAACAAGGCTCACCTCTACCAAATTGTGAGATCTACTAGGAGTCAATCAAAATGGTAATAATCAACCATGTATAGACCATGTTGATAAAAAACACCAGGGCCACTCACATTTGAGGAATATAATAAGCTAATAACTAACCTTGTATAGGTAAGGTGGCCCGAGCAGCCCACGCTGAATGGGAAAGGAGAAAGTCGCATGTCAGTCTGTCTATAAGGACACCAAGGGATGACCTCATCACAAGATTCTGGAAAACATCTGATAATAAAAGGATTATAAGGGAGTGGAAAACCACCAAAAGATGCAATGTGGGATCATTTTTCCTTGTTACTGTTCATCATTTAAATCATCAATTAAAACGTAGCCATTGAATCAGATCAGCACAAATGTCTAATCATTTTTTCAGTCAACTTCAATAATGAGATTTCCACTCCCTCACTATTCACTCCTCCTAAAATCCATCCGAAGTAGTGAAGCCACCATCATCCATCCCATTTGAAACAATCTTCCTTTCCTCTTTCCAGTATAAGAAAACTAGAGTACAAGAAACACTTATAAATTTTTGTAAAAAGGTAAAATTTTCATTTTCTCTGAACTTATTTCAAAATATTGACCCGTAAGAAGCCCCAATTCAACAGACAAGGTTCATTGTATTGAAAGAATAATTTATGACTACATGCATGAATACCTTTTTACAAATTAAAATTCTGTTTTGATGTGTCAAAATAAAATCGTATAAATTTTTTGAAACCCTTGATTCCTTGGTTTACCAATACATGAAACGGTTGTTATAAACCTTGATTGAGGTCTCATAGGGCTATAGGTTCACTATAAGGGCTTCATTGATTTTCCCTTCATAATTGAAACATATATGGGAATATAAAGACATTATCCTATCCAAAAAAATATATATATACCATTTTACATATGGAACTCCACCATCATTGGAAATCACCACCGAACCCTACCCCCTTGATTTTTCTATTATTCTTCCACCTGGTTGAAGCACACCATTTGGGAAGAAGGAGTTCCCACTGGTTTCTCAGTAAACATGTAATCAAATTTTTTTATATTTATTAATCTATATAAAATTTAAAATGATATAAATGACATGATTTAATTCAAACCATTATACTATTCAAGGAAAGGATGTTTTCTTATATGTATATATGATTTTTAGTTTCATGTTATTCAAGAATATGTGTATATATATATATACTATTATAATGTGTTCATTCTAACTATGAAAGTCTTTTTAATATTAATATTATTTTACATATATTTTGTGTATAGATAACTATTATACTAAATTATGATTTTATGGTATATTTTAATGTTCTTATATTTTATGTGAAAAAGAAATTATTCTAAAAATTATATGTGTTTTTACACTTAATATATTTTTGTGTATATATATACATACCTCTCCAAATATATATATATAACTATTTTTCGTGACATTAATGAGAATGAAATAATGAAATTCCTATTTTAAAAATGTTACTTTTATAACGTTTTGTTTATTATATAATTTCTTTTTATTACTATTATTTTAAGAAAGAAAAATTAAATATTTATAAATTTAAAATTATTATTTTTTGTGAACAGTTCATTCCAAAATTCTATTATTTTATGTAAATATTCATTTATTCACACCACTATTATATATGTAAAATTATATTTACAAATATCATATTTTTAATTATGTTAATGTTTATATGATATGTTTATTTAATGTTTAATCTAAATGTCAGTAATTTTATTTTATATTTCAATAAATTAGATTATATGAGTAAATAAATGAAATTTTAAATTCTTGGATATTAATAATTCTATTATTAGTATCCCATGCATGTTTGTAAAGGTTCTTTTTCATGTTTATGGATATACTAATTATCACAGTGATTTACTATGAGAAATAATATTTATATATTTAACTATACATAAAATTTTGAAAAATCAAAAATAAATTGTTTTGTTTTCAAATAAAAGACTCCAGAAAAACATATATATATAAGGTAAGCTCAAAATGTTTTTATAAAAAAAATGGAACATGGACTTTGGAAACCTGAAAAGGAAGTGGGAAGTGAACCCATCCCTAATGAAAGTGGGAAGGATTTGATGTGTGAAGTGGCCCCAATATTTTTCTATCCAATGCTTTCAAAATATTTTATGAAGGATTACTAGATTATTTTAAATCATATTAACGTGACATATGTGTTTTCAAAGTTAGTATAAATTTATATAATTACATATTTATTTTCAAATATATTATAATGGTTTCAAATTACATAAATATTTTCAAAGGTATTATAATGTTTTCAAAGTAATAACTATTATAAAAAATTTTATAATGTTTTCAAATTATGTAATTATTTTCAAATGTATTATAATGTATTAAAATTACATAATTACTTTCAAAAATATTATAATGTTTTAAAATTACAAAATTATTTTCAAATTTATGATAATGTTTCCAAATTACGTACGTATTTTCTAATGTAATAAATAGTTTTCAAATTATTATGTATTTTCAAAAAGTATTTTAAAAAAATGGTTTCCAAAAAAATATGTATTTTCAAAAGAATTTTAAAAGGTATTTTTATAATTGTTTTCAAAATTTTGAAAAGTATTTCAAAAAGGTATCTACATAATTATTTTCAAATGTTTTTTTAATATTCAACATTATTTTAAAACGTTATTTTAAAAATTATTTTCAAATGTATTTTTGCAAGTATTTTTAAATTTATATTTAAATTTTTTTTCAAAATAATTTCCAAAATAATCAAAATTATTTCAAAAAAGTATTTTCATAAGTATTTCGAAAACCATTTATAAAATTAACTTCAAAATTATTTTAATTTTTTATTAAAAAGTATTTTTAAATTTATTTGCAAAAAGAATTTTCAAATGTATTTTCAAATGTGTTTTAAAAGACATTTTCAAAACGTATAAGTATTTTCAAAAACGTTTTTCATTGGATTATTAAAAACCATTAATTGGGAAATTTATCTCAACTTTTATTTAAAAGAATGTTTTTAGGATCATTTATAATTCTCATGGACTTTATCTTCAATATAAAGTTAGTGTGAGGAAGGTATAATTGATGCCTTTTTATTATTTTAACTCAAATAATATGCAATAGTGGTCTGTTTATATCATATTCTAGAATAAAAAATAACCTCATATGTAAATGACTATATATTACTTAGTTACATTTAATTAAAAAAAATCTAAAATATTATTTTGTACTAGATCTAAAAGCGTGTGTTAGTGGCCTTCCAAGACTTCATATATCATTCCCTTCCCAGCAATGTGAGTTTTCAAATTATCAATTTCACATGGAATCTTGTATGTTTAGTATTCCATGATAACAAAAAATAATAGAAAAAAATCATTTACAATGAATTTATATGATTTTATAAAATAATACATGCCATTGTTTCAAACTCCAAAATAGATTTGAATATCTCTCATGTAGATCATGCTCGTATGCGGTTCCTCAGTTCTAAAAACCCTAACTGTGGAACAATCATACATGGATGGTTTGAATATGGGTAAGAAATTCAAATACACCAGGTTCAAGAAATCAAATTGTTTAGATCATCAAGATATAATGGTCCATGTTATATGCGTATGTTCTTAACCGGGTGAATTGTTCTTTCATGATGTCAAAAGCACATAGAATTCATCTATTGTCTTCTCTATAGTTTATTACTCAACCACTGACTCTACCTCATTAAGATATATATTGGATATCAGCAATGGTCTCACATAACACACACCATGGGCCATTTTTCCAGTGGGAAACTTTCCCAAACTATGTACTCCCTCGAGCATGCGCTCTGCGGGTGTTATACATAGTCCTTCCCACACCTAGTGGGCACTATGAATCCTCCATCACCCAATACATGGCATGAGATACTTCCATAAACAAAGTCGACATTCGAGTTCCAAAATACTGAGTTCAGTTTCTTACTCGGACACTATTTTATTGGTATAGACAATTTTTTTTACGTAAGGTCACATTAAATTATAAAGACAATTTATAGAAAATTTTCATCCAAAATTTTTTTTTTATGAAATCTTGTAAATTTTTTCTTCTCTAATCCTAATGACAAATATTATTTTGAATGGCCTTTATTGATTTCTCTAAAGGTGTTGAAAAAATAATTTTCAATACATAACACATTTCTTATTCCAATTAACATCGGTTCTAACAACCGTCACCTAAATCAAAGAGAATTTTCCAAACATGACATCCAATTACATTTGATGGATTCAAAAAAAATATATGGGAATCACTAAATTATCAAAAATCTCTAAAAAAATATAGATATATCTTTGAAAAAAAATGAAACACATTGTTTTAATTTATATATAATACAAAAACCTTGCAGAATGTATGTATATTCTTATACAACAATTTCACTAGGCATAATATATTCTTTGTATTATAATTTTAATCAAGAGGAGCATTTTTTTTAGGAATTGTTTCATTAAACAACTTGAAAAATTCTGGGAAAACTTTTTTTCACCATGGAATCCTAGATTTCATGTTATCCAATCTCAAGAGTATTAATAAAATAATAAATTTCTTACATCCTGTATATATTGTCTTTTCAACCTAACCATATGGGTGATCAATCGTCAGTTATTTCTCAATCACATCCACATCAATATCATAAATCATTTATTTTATTTTATCATAACTATCATGATGAAAATATTTTTGACTGTTATATTTTGATTAATATATAATTTTCCTTATAATATCCAGGGAGTGTGACTCTATTAAAATCATATGAAATTAAATGACTTTTTATTTCCATAGTTCATATATTTCTCATATTAAAATAAATCATGATTTTATATTAAAATATATTGTTGTTTGGAATATTAAATTTAGAAAATTTTAAAAATAGTAACACCTACCAAATATTTTTCACTTGTTCATTATATTTAAATCTAACAACTACTCCTTTTCACCTATAGGTAATATTAAGGAAAAATATATAAGTTATTATAATTTGAAATTATAAATTCAAATTTACATATAAAAATAAACACTAAATAAAAATTTTAAAAACATAACAATAGTGATATAAATAATTAAAAAATATGTGTTAATAATAAATCTATTATAATTTTAAAAAATCGAAAAACAATATTAGTAGTACTAAATATATTTATTAAAAATAATATTAGTTTTATTTATATGTGAAAGCTACTATAAAAAATGTTACATCGCCACTATGCATATTAATAATATCATATATAATATTTATATTAATAATTCTAAAAATAATATTAATATTAATAATAAGATTAATAATAATAATATTATTAATATTAAGACTAGTAATAAGTAGGTTATTGAGGGTAAAATAACAAAAAATAAACACACACCCATTGCAGTGAAGGATTGATCTCAACACCCTTCTCATTGGGATGACCCATTCCACCAGCCATTTTATTACAAAGAGTGGAAGAATGACCTGGTTTTTTTATTGTTCATTATATCCCCCAAGGTCACAATGTTATAATAGTGTTAAACTGTGTCTTCCCCCATGTCAGTGTAAGACTTCTTGAATCTATTTGAATCCCCAAAATATTGAGTCACCGCCCACAAATCTCCACCAGGGATGCCTAGAATCAAACCCCGGTCTCTTTGATGGGGAGTCTAGAAGTGAGTACCATTATACCAGAGCTTAGGCCACTAATAATAAGGATAATATTAATTTATATAAATATTACTATTAAAAAATAAAAAATTATATAGATTTGTTTTTTAATTAAATGTTTAGTACATAATAAGTGTAACACATAACATATTTTATCATCAATGTTTGTAAATATTATTTAAACCAAATATGTTATGTCCTGACCAAATTAACTTTAATACCCCCCTAATTTTATGAAACATTCCTACATATATGTGTTGTTACCTTTTACACTAATATTAATTTTATTGAGTAATATTTTTTATACATATGTTGGTATTCACTTAATATCTCTATGAAAAATATATGTTAAAAAATAAAAAATTAAGTTATATGAAAATTATATAGTTTAATAAAATTTAAAACAGAAAAATAAACCCATAAAATCATAGGGATGATGATCTTTATGTAATAAAAGAATATAGTTTCTAAAAAATATTATTTGAAATATGTTTTTATTTATTAAAAAAACACATTTAACAATTATTGTTATAAAAAACATAATGCTATATCCATATAGAACACATTTTCTAAAATAAATAATATTTATTTATGAAATTATAAAAAACTTACTATTAAATGTGTTTATTTCTAGAAACTAATGTTTATGAAGTACACCCACATAAAACAATTTGTTATATAAGAAACTAATAAATAAAATTTTAGTTATTGAAATTAATATGTATATTTAATAAAACCTCTATAAAATAATTCTATCCCACAAAAAAATGTAGTATAGTAATCCATTTTCCCAAGAAGAAAATTTTATTTTCTATTTTTGATAAAATTACTTACAAAAGTTTAATGTCTAAAGAATAACTACAAAATAAGAAATATAAAATGATACTTAGATTTACCAATAAAAAATTTCATTTAAGAAAACAATTTTTATTTATTAATTAACCTAGTAGCACAATATATATATATATATATATATTTAATTAATGAATATGTATATATGAAAAAATATATACATGTTCAAATATATTATAAAAAACATGATAATAAAGAAAAATGAATAATATATAATAAATTTGGAGTGAATTGAAACATTAAGTTTATGTAGTTATTATAAAAATATGATGAAATAAAATAATTGTGGTGGGATATAATAATGACCAAAGAATATAATGACTATAGAAGACGGAGGATGAGATTTTCATATAATGTGAGTTTGTGGGGGAAGAGGTCCAACAGCAGAGGATGAAAATTGAAGAATGATATTAGTGATAGAGAGTGTCTATGGATGATGTAGTTAGTGTTTAATTTAAAAACATAGATATATAATTACTAAAAATCAAGATAATAAATAGAACTTTGTATCAATAACTAATTTTATATTGTTTTTATAATATTTTAATTTCATTAATTGATATAAATAATGGTGAAAATAATTTTTAAAGCTATATATTTTATAAAATATGATAAAAACATCACATATTTTTTATATTGGTAATAAAATAATTGATGATGAAAACAATTGATTATGTCATTTTTGAACAATTGATGTTATAAATGCATCTTTTTATATTTTTACTTATGTAGTGGATGGTAATGGATTGATTAGTTATAGACTGTGATCAGCTTTGAACATATTCAGTGGAATAAGTTAGCCTTCTTTTCTAAGAATATATAATTTAGATTTTTTTTGATAAATATATATCACACACTTCTCTCCAAAATGATAATGTATCCTAATTTTCAGAGCAACAATTACTACAACAAGCTCACGATCATGTGTTGGATAATTTTTCTTATTAAAAATTAAGTATCTTGAGGCATAGGGTATAAATTTATTATTTTTCAAGAGTGTACAACCTAATAAATTCTATAATGAATTGTTGTTTTTCATAAATCATTCCCCACTTATGAGTTGTGTGAAAGTAAGTGCAGTTATAACAATCCATAAACCACACTCTTAGATCATGTGTTAAAGTCCATAACATTACATCACCAACATTGAGGCTGTTAATTTTTATAGAGAACTGACCCCAGTAAGTCCTTAGTCAGTATTCACTACCCTTACAATGACAAGATTACAAGTAAATTCAACCTAAAGGACCGATTGGTTTAGTAGTCTTGGTGAATTAGATACAAACATGAGTTTTTTATTACAAATGAAAACAATAATTATAAAATAAAGTTTTTCTTGGATAAGATTATTAAAAAATTTCATATCCTTTCATATATTTCTTAGTATACAACCAGGATTCTTGGGAAATGAATAGAAAATAAGGGTGAGCTCAAAATCTCTCTAAGGGTAAAGTATAATGGAAGAAATAATAAATAAATGATAAAAATCAATATGGAAAGTTAATAACTTAACACATTTTCCATATAACAAATACACTATTAAAGAAGTGAATAACCAATATTTTATGGTGAATAAAAGAAAACACATACACTAAAAAATTACTAGATAATGTATAATTAATTTGGAAAGGTAAATAAAAAAACCATTCCATTAAATCAATAAATTGATAATGAAACACATCTATATTTTTTCACACTGAAAATATTATAGATAATAACAAATCAAATAATGAAGTCAATTCTCAATTATTAGATTCCATGTTTCTGCAGAACACGATACCTTTACAATAAAGATGGTTTGAAAAATTTGGTGTCAAAACTCTTTAGTATAGGCTAGCCAACTAATTCCAACATTTGAGACTACCGATGCATCGAGGGATTTATTATAAATGGTAATCAACCCATATGGATTTCATTAACCAGTCCACATCAAATAGGTCTTTCATTATCCAATCCCACACCCATATTTTTCATGTCTAACGATTTCCTAACACAATGAAATAGTCAATTTAATTCATAAAAAATGAACCCTATAAAATATTTGTATTGATTAAAAGAAATTTTTTTTCTATATTTCCAACTAATAATAAAATAACTATTAAAGTGAAAATCAAATTTAAAAATGGGATATGGTTTTTGTTGTAATAATATTCATGATACATTAAATGAATAATTAGTGGAAATCAATTGTCCAAATATCATAGGAAAGTGAATATTTCAAGGGATTAAAAAATTAATCGAGGAAGTGAATTTCATTAATATCATTTTAAATATCCACAAAAAACTATCCATATGTAGAATATGTATGGTGTTAATATGATATATCTAAAGTGGAGAAACATTATGTGTTTTTTTCATTTATGAATAGAAATACTATAAAAATATTTTTTAAAAAACTTATTGGGGAGAATATACTATTCATTTTGAATATTTTTAAAATAATTTTAATTTAAATAAATTTAAAATAATTTTATTGAAAAATAATACTTTTAAACATCCAAATGATTCATAAAAGAAAAGAATACCGATAAATGTATATATGTTGTATGAGGTAAATATAACATTCCCTTTTCGTAGTAAAATGTTTATAGAAATGGTTTTTTGGGAAAGTAAAAAAAGAGATTTATTTAAAAAAAATATAAAATTAAAAAGGGTAATAATTTATTTAATAGTTAATTTTTAAAAGGTAAAAAATTAATTTTGTAAAATTTAAATGAAACATGGGTTTTAGGAGAAAATACGTTCTTTGACTAAAGAGAGAGATGATGTGAGTTTTTCTTAAAAAACATTTTATAAATCATTTTGAGTAACAAAGAGTGGGAAAATGGTACAATTACGTGAAAATGGTAATTAAGAACCATAAGGGAATATAATTAAAGGGTTTATTAAAAAACTAACCAAAAATGTTTTTAATGAAAATTCGAGTCTAAAAAATCATGAACAAACAAAGTTTTTGATGTAATGCTTCGAAAAGAAGATGATGTTGATATGAGAATAAATAAATGAATAGATTATGTGTGTAAAATTTAAATACACATAAAACAATTAGAAATGCTATTGTAGATAGTAAAAAGTTATTTGACCCATAATCTTTGAATATTAACATCAACATGTATGTAATATAACACAATAGAAAGGAATCGAGTTATGAAATTCTTTACGGCGCAATAACTTTTAAATGAGAAATATTTAGAAGAAATAAATCGAATATAAAATATAAATCACATGAAGAATAAATATTTCATTATATTATATATCAAAATAGGTATTATATACACTATACAAAATAATTAAGCCTTGAATATGAAATTTATCTAACGTGTGTAAAAAGTGATATGAAAATCTTGTACCTTGGGATTCATTTTGGGTGATTTTCATTTAATGTTATGTATAATAGTTTTTTATAGGTCACTAACTTCTACCATAACCATAATAATATTTATAATATCATATATGATCATATTATTACATCTTATTACCCAATTGTTGATAATATTTCATTATTTTCACTATCTCGAGTGTTATTTGTCAAGTTTGTCAAGTATGTTTTAACTTATTAATTTTGTACAAACTAATTTCATCATGATTTCAACATATCCCAGATGAAAAAACTAAATGTTACTTATATTCAGTATATATATATATTTATTTATAATAATCAATAATATTAAGAGATAGGAAACGGAATTTAGAATTCATAGAGATGGTATGTCGTACATATGCATGAATGTTAATTCATTTTCTTTAATGTATTTTAAAATAATGACATTTAAATGATAAATATATATATATATTATAATTAAATTATAATGTTTATGTCATATATGTCACATAATTTTATTAAAACAATATTTTATATGATCCATGTATAGTTTAAAAGAATCACATTGCTAGGAGGAGGTTGTAGTCGACACTTCAACAATCGATGTGATCGTATTTAAAAAAAATAAAAAGCATAAAGGTATGTGTTATATTGAATTTAAATAAGTATAAAATAATTATCAATATCATATATTTCATATATAGGATATGTTTCCATCATATTTCCCATATTTGAGAGGTCATAATGGAAAAAACTGACAACAACATTTCGTGTCACGACAGTTCATCGAACACAAGAATGGTAAGTTCGTAAAATATTATATTGAAGTGTGTGTAAGTGAAGGTATAAACCTTAAAATAACTATACCTTATTATATTTATTATTAGGATTGTATTATATAAATATGGAATAAAAATTTATGAGGACATGGAGAAAAAACCAAAGACCTTGAGGAAGGATGTTACCTTTCTTTGGATAAATCATTTTGGTTTCCATTAAAGGGATTCCTTGGATGTATTTATGGAAAAATAGGGTTATTGGTTGATTAGAGGGATTTTTTATTCTTATTTGAGAAGCGTTTTGTTAATCCAGAGTTTCTTCAGTGGTGTGATCAATTGGAAGGGGCGAGTTCCATTTTATAGCGGAGGAGGAGTGACATTCTTATAAATATAAAAAAGTAAACACAATTGAGAGGTATCCATTACTTAATGTACCTAAAATAGTGATACAAATTCCATAAAAGAGAATATAATTTCAAAATATGTCTATAAATTTAATTTTTATATTTTTTTGGTCATTTTTTTCAATAAGTTTAAGGATTAGTCCCATGTAAAGCTATTTTTTCTCTTAATCGTTGTAATTAATTTTAATTACTTTCATTATTTTTTTTCAAACGTTTTGTTTAACATATTATAAATTATATATTATAATGATTCAAAATATTTTACAATATCTAAATTAAATTTACATAAGTGAAAAAAAAAATTAATATTAATCATATAGACGGGGCAAGAATGCTGGTTTTTAATGTAAAATTTATTTAAAGGTTCACTGTGTTTTTAGATTAAATTTCAATGTTAAAATGATTATAATGATTTAAATTGGATTAATAGATGTATAATTTATCAAATATTTTATTAAAGAAGACTATAAATATAATTTTAATAATTTAATTAATTATTACAAAAATTATTTATGAATTAAAATTCATCATTTTTGACTATTCGTCAAAAATAAATCTTCATAGAAATATAAAAAAATTCACCCAAAGATAATTTTTATGTTTATATTTAAAAAATAATTTTTATTTTGACACCTAAAATTTATTATTGTTTAAAAAATTTTATTTAAAAATGGTTTCCCATTAAAAGTCTATAAAAGTTCCTTTATAAGAAATACTGGTTTTCATGAAAAATATTAGGTTTGTTCTTATCTTATGATTATCCAATCTATTGGATTAATTTAAAAAAGAAATTTATTAATATATAATACATATATTAAATAAAAAACACTCAACAATTATAATTACCACATTTATTATGGTAAAACAGCTTTGTGAGCATAAAAATAGTTTTTTTTATAAAAACGTTCCATTAATATGAAATTGGTCCATATATTCATTTTTAATTAATTTGTATCCTATGAATTTATATTGTATTTATGTAAACCATAAATTTTCAAAATTTATTTAATATTATTCATAACTGCTAATTTAACGGATGTGTTATATATTATTATACTAAATAATAATATTTTAATAACAACTTGTTTTTCTCTAAAACAAGATATTTTTTGTAACACTAACTATCAAAGAAAATCATTATCATGTGTGACACATGATAACTCATGATTTCATGCATTGAAATATATATCACAAATTTAATTTATTTAATATGGTAATTATATTGTAAAGTATTAGGATATTATATTCCCTTACGTGTTTAGTGTTGTGTGTCTTACATGATATCAAATATAATGTTATTACTTTAAAATTTAATGGAATTTCACTCTCCCCCAAGATAATTAAATTTAATCCTCATAATTTAAACGTTTTCTCAGAAATATAGGGTTTAATATTTGAATTTTTTGTTGAAATAGAACATTATTAGAAGAGATAATGGAACATCTTCATAATAATATATAATGAGAATTAAAAAGGTCACATATAATGATGTTTCAATATAGTAGAAAATTAGTGGAATATTAAATTATGGACATGGTGAGAAAGCGTAAATATTTGTTGGTATTGATTGTGGTCAGTACTCAATAAGAAGTGAATGATTAATGGAATGTTGAGTGCATCCAATCCATAAATTTGTGATAATTAAAGGACCATAATAACAAAAAAATTAGGTATTAGGACAAAATTTTATTTGTAAAACATTTTATTCATGTTGGGAAATTATTTTCTACATATAAATATAAGGAAATATTCATACTTGATATATTTCTATAACACAATTATTATACCTGGTTTGAGATTTGATCGGTTTCCAAATAATCCACTACTTCTAGAAATGGGTATCAAAATTCAACTTTGAAGTCTAATGCTTTAAAATGCACTGATAATGGATCTTAGGGAAACGAAAAGAGTGAAATATCATTCACATTTTCTACTAACTATATTATAAAGCCAACGTGGTTAATATATTAATTTATTAATCCTAAAAAGTGATACAACTGGTTCATTATTAATATTTATTTTTCAAACCATTTAGCTAAAGGAATCAAGGAATTATCCAGAACATCACATAGGCTAGTGGAAGAAGTAAACCCCTTATTGGCCTTAAATCATGGGTTTGAGGCCCTCATCCTTTTTAAACATGATGGGTTTTCACTCAGTATTTAGTTTATCCTTTTCTAAAATAATAATAAATATGATGGACATATATGAAATAAGGTTAGTCACTAAATAGAATTTTAAAAAATGTTTATAGTAAAACCTAAATACATAAAAACATCATCAACTTATTTTTACATACGTTCCCCATTTATCTATATTTATCATTTTAAATATGGAATTGAATCAGGTAATAAAAAGGTTCCCCAAATTTTGGGAAATGAATGATAAAGGGATTCTTAGGATGAGTATTATTTCCCTCTATTATACTCTTCAGTTTTCCTTAGAAATTCTTTGTTTTCTATACTTCTTTTCCACACAATAAAAATCAATCCATTAATTTGAGATAATTTTTTGGGTTTCTCATTCCATGTTTTTTGATGATAAAAATCAATTTATTTTTTCTCTATGGTCTCCACCACTCGATATCCTATCAACCTCTATCATGGTCTTCTTTGGTGAGTTTTGGAGTTGGTTATATTATATGGTGTTAATCATATTTTTGTAATAATAAATAAGAATGAACATAATATCTTTCATCCTTTTCAACACCCCATTATGTTTCTCATTTTCACCAACTTCTCATTCATGTTAAATGTAAACAAGACTCCTTCAGGTTCCAATGATTGACTAAAACAGAAAAGAATAACATGATTAACAATAGACATAGTGAGATAAATATATAATTATTTATAGCACATATAATTTTTCACACCTTATTTTCAATAATTATCTATTTAAATCCTTCACAATGGATTGTAATGAAAATCTGAATCATCGAATGCATATCCCCTGGGAGTGTCAATAGAGGTGTGTAATAAGGCCTGTTGTCATGGCCCGGGTATGATCATGTCAGGCTTGATGCAACTTGTAAGAGTTGTTACCCATATGTAAATTTGTTTTTAGAACCATATCCAATTTTAGTATAGAGATAATGATGTATTTCTATGAATACCCACATAGTATCTACTTACCTAAATTCATGGATGTTCATATATACTTATCCTCAATGACTAATTTAGGGTTATAAACCATAATATATGTTATCCTAAATATAGTTTCCAAGGATCATAATAAACTTCCATTGATACCAACTATAGTGACCCGACCCCTGTAATCTTGGAGCTATTGTCTACTCCAATTAAATTGGAATTATTACAAGGATATGCTGCCTGAATGACCACTCAGTTTAGTAGTATTTTTAAACTAGATACATACATAAGTCTTCTATTACATATAAATACCCTAATTACAAAACAATATTGTAGGATAATTTTTTACTCATCCTTACAAATCATTTTTATTATACATCCAAGATTCCTCAAGAAAGGAAAAAAAATAAGGGTGAGATCAAATAGTCTGTTAGGTTAATGTATAGGGAATGAAATAATGAATCAATGAGAACAAAAACTATGGCATGGTAAAAACTAAAAACACATGTCATATAATCAATAATATGAGAAGGAAGTTCATAAACAATATCACAAGGAAAACAACTGAAAACATATGCCGTTTAAAATAACAAGATAAGTTATAATCTGTAGGGAATGGTAAATAACTAAACACCATTCTACTAAATCAATAAAATGATAATGAAATTCATCAATAAATTATTTCATAGTGAAAATATCATGTATAATAATAACTGAATCAAAATTAATTTAATGCATAATTATTGGACATCATCTTTCATAGGCATCAAATACCTTTATCATAAAGATTATTTAAAATATATTGGGTAAAACTCATTAGCATAGGCTAGGAAAATTATTTATTCCCATTTAGCTAATGGTTCCTCAATGGGATTACATTATATGGTCCTAAAACCTTAGGTATTTCATTAACCAATCCCTAACCTAAAGGCATTATATTAATGGTCCCCAAATCTATACAGTGCATGTCTAAACAATTCATCATATAGTGATATCATCATTCTAATTCATAAACAATGTGCCTTATCAAATATATGTTTTGAATAAAGGATACAGGTTCACTAATATTTCCCCAAATAGTTAAATTATTTTCAAAGTAAACATCGTATGTAAACAATGTATATGTTTCAGAAACATTATCATATACACCATAGATAATATGGATAATTATGAGAAATTCAATGTCCAAGGATTACAGGAAAGTGAATATTTCTATGGGACAACAAAAATTAATCAAGGATGTCAATTTCGATATCAACATTATCAAAATAAATCAAAATCAATCGAGATGATGAATAAGGTTATTATTAATATAACGTATCCAATGTTGGAAACAATTATAATTTTTTTCAATGATTAATATTAATATTATGAAAATATATTTTGAAAATAATTTAGAAAAATATCATTTTCTTTATGAAAATAATTTTCCTTGAAAAATCCCTGTAAAAACACTTTCTTTAAAAGTAAAATTTTTAAACATAGAAAATAAAGCTTCAATGTAAATATGATGAGTAAATATTGACATACAATATTAGGTAAAAAGAACATTCCTTTCACATGGTAAAAAGGTTATAAAAAGTCCTTTATGAGAAAGAGACTACCAAATTCATTTAAAAACATGTTTAGATGAAACATGGATAAACAATTTCATTAATAAATTATTTTAAAAGGTTAAAAACATTTATGAATATGTTTAAATAAAACATTGTTTTGAGAAGAAAATAGGTTCTTTCACTAGAGAGATAAATGAAGTCATATTTTCTAAAAAATATTTTCTAGATCATTATGAGTACTAATGATTGGGAAAATGGAAATATTACATAAAAAATGACATGAATAACCAATGGAGAATAAAATGAAACAATTTATTAGACATTAATCCAATAATTTATTCTAATGGATATTCATGTGTAAACAATCCCAAATAAAAATATATTGTGAAGTAAAACCTTGAAAATACTATTACATTGATGTGATAACAAATCGATTAATAGATTATGTGCATCAAATTTAAATCCTCATAAAACATGTTGATATGTAAAAATATATATTAAAAATATATTACGCACATAATCTTAAAATATTAATAAAAATGAGGAAGTAATATGACCCAACGAAAATAAACCAGGTTATAAAATAAATTACCACTAGGTGACTTTTAATTCAAACCCCCATAGAGGAAATAATTCAAATTTAAACTCATAATACCATGAAGATAAAAAATGTAATGATATAAAATATAAAATGGGAAGTATATTCCCCACACAAAATATGTAATTTCGAAATATGAAATTTATCTCAAAGATGTAAAAAGTGAGATGAAAATCTCTTACATTATGATTCCTTTTAAGTGAATGTATGTCAACTTTTTAAATAATGGGTTTTACCATGTAAAAAACATATAATAGAATCATAATAATTTTTATAATATCTAATATGGTCTTTATAATATTATCATTGGGTTTTTTATAATCTATCATTATTTTTACTATTTTGAGTGTTAATTGTATAGTTTATCGAGTGTGTTTTAACTTGTTATTTTGTTCATATGACATAGATATTGATTTCATCTTTACCATAATGTAAAAAATGATTTAAATGATACTTATATTCATTTTATATATATTTATAATAATCCATAATATTTTTATACAGGAAATTAAATTCACCATTCATGGAGATGGTAGGTCATACGTATTCATAAACACCACATCCATTTTTTTCATATATTAATACAATTAAAATTTATTAATATATAGGTTTATTATAATTAAATTATAATTTTTTTATTTCATATATGTCACATTGTTATGTTGAAACAATATTTTATATTTTCCTTGTATGGTATGATAGAATCACATTTCTTTGAGGAGATCGTAGTTCACACGTCCACAAACGATGTTATCATATTTACAAAAAATTGTGATCTTATAGTTATGTGTTATATAAAAATTACATAATAATAAAGACATTATTAATTACATATAAATCATATATAAAAATAGTTTCCATAAAAATTATGAACCATGCCATGTGGTAAAAGAAAAGTGAATGACATTGTTTCGTGAAGCAGTAGTTCTCCGTACACAATAACGGTAAGTTCATTACAATTTAGATGGATGTTTTTCTAAGTGTATGTAAATCCTATAGAATAAAAAAAATATCAGTATACATATGACAATGAGGCTATTATATAAGCATATCATAATATATCTGAGTTGGTGGATAATGAAAATAAAACAAATGACCTTGTGGGTGAATATTACCTCTTCATTGGGTAACTCCTTTTAGTTTTCCCAAAACGGATTCATTGGAAGGATTTCATCCCAAATATAGAATTCTATATTGATTGGAGGGATTTTTGGATATCATTTTAGCATATTTTGGTTGAGACATTTTGTACTGAGAGGTGTGAAGATGTGGGGGGGGGGGAGTGAGTGCCATTTTATTGTAGAGGAGGAGTGGCATTCATGGAAATATAGAAAGGTAAACACTATTAAGAGGTCCCTCTTACATAATGTTACACAAAAAACGATCACAATCCCATAAAAGGGAGGATATTGTATAAATATTTCTACAAAATATCTTTTTTTCAAGTGTCTGTCATTTTGGACCTTAAGATTAAGGTTTAATAAATTATCAATATATTTTTTCTCAGAATCTCTATAATGAATTTTAGTTACATTCAATAATATATTGATCTAAAACTATTTTGACCTTAGAAGAAATTATAAATTATTCTGATTCCAAATATTGAACCCATTTTTCCAAATTCAATTCATATAAGTGGTATAAATTAATTTAAAATTTACCTCGTATATGGGATGCCAATTTCAGTTTTGAATGTAGAAATGTTAAAATGTATTCTATGTTGTCATATCAAATTTCAAATTGAAATTACTTAGAAAAAAAATTAAATGTATTAATATATGTTTTATTTTTTAAATTTTTCTTTAAAACCAATAAAAATATAATTTATCAATATAACTAACTATGAAAAACAAATTTTCAATTAAAATTCATAATTTTTTACGCCACATCAAAAAATGAAACATCATAAAGTAACAAAATTTAGATTTTTCTAATTTTAAAAATAATGTTTATTTTGACATAAAAAATTTACAAATACTCAAAAAAATTGGTCTAAAATTGGTTCACCATTAAATGGTGGTAAAAATTGCATCTATAAAAATATTGATTTTTATGTGGAATCTTCAGTTTATTCTTATAATATGATTACAAAATCTATTGGATGAATTTATAAAATATTTAATTAAATATATAATATATATATTTCATTAATATATCTTACTAATTATAACAAATTTAACATTTTATGATAAAATAGCTTTGTGCGTATATAAATAGTTTTCTATAAAACTACTACGTTAATATTCAATTTGTTCTTATACTCATTTGTATTTAATACGTAACCAATGAATTAATTTATATTGTTGTAAACCATATATTTTCACTCGTTATTTAACACTATTCACAAATTCTAAATTAAAAGTGATTATATTTTATTATATTAAATACTAATAATTTAATAATATATTGTTTTTCGATATAACTTAGTCTTGTGTGTAACTTATGCTATCGAATAAACTTGTTATTGCATGTGACGAAAGCTCAATAAGTGTTGTGAGAATTTAAAGACATTTTATATATTTAATTTATTTGAAATAGTAATTATATTTTAAAGTCTCAAGATATTATATTCCCATACATTCTTGGTGATGTGTGTCATCCACTCTATCAAATACAGTATTCTAAAATTGTAATTTCATGGAGTTATAATTGTGAAAAAAATCGTTTATACCTTACAAAATTATTAGGAAGAATTTTACCTCTTACAGTTTGAGGGAACTTTTAAGATTATAGTTTTAGGGAATTAGGGTAAACTCTTACATAAAAAATCACATGACATTAAATGGGAATTTCTCTCACTAAACGCATATTTTCTTTTTGAAATTATACATCACACTCATCTACATTACACTTAATCTTGGCAAAACTTATTCAACAAAATTTATTGAATCCTTGGAAAAATGAAACACAATAATGGTGAACTGAGATGATAATCTACGATTAATATAAGAATTAGTAATTGAATGATAAGAATCAGAATAAGAGTGTATAAGGGTATGATGAAATAATCAAGATGTACGAGGGAGTCATCAAAGAACACATACCCATCAAAACATAGATCATAAAATATAAAAATATGAAAAACTGAAGTTTCATCATATTTAATAATAAAAATCCATGTTGTATCAGTCTCGATCATTCTAAACATTATAAACCCATATCAAGGATAAAGATAACATATACCTAATTGGGACAATATTTTAACTTCACGCTTAAATTTTCTAATAAAAATAGAAGAACCATACGATCAAATTCCTTACCCAATCTATTAGAGGGATATCATAGACCCACATTTCATTGATCTATCACATAACAATCAATATATGGTTTATAAAAGAACCACCCACCATTAGTTTATCACGGAACCACAAGTCATTGGTTTATCATATAATCATCAATCAAATTCCCAAATACCATTAAAATCATAACACATAAAATCATTAATTTCATCATAAAATATTAGGAATAAATATTATCCCTTTCATAACATGATTAACCATTGGAAAATAAACGTGTTCTATATAAATCATTTCGTATCAAATTTATCTTATGAAGAAGTAACATGTTCCATAACAATCTCATAAATGAAAAATTAACATGTGGTAAAGAAATGGGTTATAAAAAATATAATTAGGGCATAATCAGCCATAAAAAAGAATCATGTTTCAAAATAATATAATTGAAACATGATTTAATTGTATTAAAAAATGTTTTACACAACCATCTCTTTGAAACACAGTTATCTCATGGTGAAGAAATGAGTTCCATAAATATCTCTTTGAAACAATACTAATCCATATAAATTTTTTTAGGATGGTATTAATAAAAAACATCAATAGTATAAGATTATTGAAAACCAGGTTTGTTCATGTTTATGAATGGAAATACTATTAAAATATCATTAAAAACATTCTTGAGGGAAATAATCCTTATACATTCAAAGTGTCCCATGCCACTTTGAAACAATTGAATCATAATAAATTTTAATAGAATAAGATTAAATGGAACATAAAATATGATGAGAATAAATAGAATCATTATATATCTTGTAATAAGATAATTATGTACACCTCCAAAAGGAGGTTTGTTGAATAGAATATAAAACATCTCAAATAAGGAAAACTGTGGCAAAAATCAATTTCTGTTGTGGTAACTTTGAAATCCTAACCACCATGAAAGATATATCCTAAAATGGATAAGTAAAACCACAAAAATTAAAGTATTTTAATCATAAAATAAATTAATTTTTATTATATACACCACAAACAAAAATTATGTGGTGAATATGGCATAAGTGTCACTAAAATAAAAGTGAGACTATAATTCCCCTTACACCTGTAGTGACATCTGAATCAGAATCCCAAAATGTAATAATTATAAAATAAAACATTAAAATAACAATAATAAAAAATAAATAATGATATAATATATATATAATGGTATTAGGTAAAACAGAAAAAGGATATTTTGGGTGAATATGACATTTATCTCAGAGACGTAAAATGCGAGATCAAAATCTCTTACCTTGAGTCTGATTTGTCATAAATTTATTGTTTATTCCCGAATAATAAATTTATTTTAATTATTTACATTCATCAAAACATTTTAAAAGTTTATTATTCGTTTTATTTCACTTATAAACAAGTTATTTATAATTAAAAAAATCCATAATGTTTATAATGATGTATTCACTATATTTGACTTATGTGTTAAAAATGACATTCAGAGGTTGACTAATGTCAATGAGATCATTATTTAAAAATATCTAGAATTGTAATCATGAAATAATTGTTATTATTTTATGGATATTATAATTCTAAAATAAATCATGATATTTTCTTTGGAAAAATAAACCAATGTTACGATCAGAGAGATTATAGGCCATACCAACACATGATAACATTCCCATTTTTTAATGATCATCATGGAGAGAAGGTAAATAATTTTTATCTTTACATAATGAAAATTATATAATCAATAAATTATAATTTGATAATATATTCTTATATATAGCATACGTTTTTATGCAATGATTTAAAAGGAAGAGTCACATAACATTGAAGAGGTAGTAGCCTACATATCCATGAATGACATTATCACTTATTCAGTGTATGAAATGGATAAAAGAAAATGAATCATTATTTTTATAGAAAATTAATTATGTCATTAATATCATATATAAATGTCATTTATATCAGATATTAAAATTAAGTCAGTCCCTAATACATTCCATTTAATGTGATAACGTATCACAACGCTATGAGTACATGGTTGTCCACACATCCACAAACGATATTATCATATTCCAAAGAACAGAATGACTAAATTTGTGTATTAAATAAAAATTATAGAAGAAAAAATACATCCTAAATATCATATTTTTCATATAAAAATATTATTTACATCAGAATTCCAAACCATGTGTAGTGGTTTTAGAAAAGTGAAAAACATTTTTTTGCGAGGTGATAGTCCGTTGTACACCGAATAGTTATTTTTAACCCATTATATGTAAGTGTGTGTATGTTTCGGTAGAAATAATAATATAAAAAATTATAAATATGTTTAGGATATTATATAATCATGTTTTAAGAATAATTAAGGGGGTGGAGGAAGAAATAAAACAAAGTGCTCGTTGAAGAATGTTACCTCTTCTTCGGGGAAGTCCTTTTGGTTTGCACCAATGGACTTCCTTAGATTTATTTATTCAAAAAGTGATTCTTGTAGGAGGATATAAGGTATTTTTGGAGATTATTTTGGATGTTATTGGATGAGTTAAATGGCATTAGTGTTGTGAATATAGTAGGGGTTATTTCTTATTATTGTGGAGGGGGAGTGACATTCTTTTAAATACAAAAAGTAAACATTATTTAGAGGTATCACTTACATCATGTTACTCAAATAATTAACCATTATAAATAAAAGATGGGATATGGTCAGTATATTTATATAAAATTTGTTTTCTACAAGTTTCTAGGTCATTTCCCCATGTAAGATTAATGTTTAACCACTAAGTAAACTCATTTTACCATAATCACTGCAATTAATTTAAATTGTTCTTCATAATATTTTTGGTAAAAAATAAGTTGACCATAATATAAATTATAAAATAATCATAACAAAAATTTATAATACTTTCTTCTAATTTCAAATTTTATAAGTTGTGGAATTTGATATAAAATAAATCCATTAGATTGAATGAGAAAGAGGGGTTTAAAAGTTAAAAGTTTAAAACTATATTGTGTTTCTATATCCAATATCAATGTGAATAGAATAAAATGACCTATATTTAGATAAACGGTCTAAAATTGATATAATTATACTCTGAACCATATTATAAATATAATATAGCACTAAAAAGTATTTAGATGAAAAATTATTTTTCAAATAAAATCCAGTTTCGTTCACTATTCATCAAAACATAAATGTTCTTAGGAAAATTCTAAAAAATCACCCAAATTAATTTATTATATTACGAATTAAAAAAATAATTTTCTTTTGTTTCAAATATTATTTAAAAAAGTGTCAAAATTTATTTTTAAAATAATTTCACCCTTAAAAATAGGTAAAACTACAATTTAAAAATATTAATATTTTTAAGTATAAAATTGTATTTACACTTCACTAAATACTATCAATATGATTGGATGATTTTAAAAATATTTTATTAAATTTATAAAATATAAATATCATTTATATCGTTCAATAATAGTTATTATTTTAATTTATTAATATAAAACTCAATTATGCCTATAAAAATTGTTTTTCATAAAAACGCATCCTTTATATTCAATTTTCCTTTATATTTATTTATAAATAATTGGTTTCCAAATAATTAATTTTATAATCATGTGTAAACAATAATTTAATAATTTTTCTAATACCATTCATTCCCACTATTCTAGTTTCCATATGATAACTATCAAAATAGTATAAATAGTATTTTTTGGTTAAGACTGAAGCTTTTGGGTGACATAAGTCGTCGATGGAACTCAATGTTGTCTGAAACTAGATATAAAACTGGTGTTGAGTTTTATCCAAGATAAACAATGAATTGTTTGTAACACTACATATTAATGAACTTGAAATTAATTTTAAATAATATATTTCATAAAATCTCTATATGTTACATCCTACCTCCCATAGAATGAATTTCGCCCACAAAATTTTTCTTCGTTATCAAATGATTAATAATTTAAAATTTATTCATAAAAATACAAAATCATAAAATGTATAATAAAAAATTATCTTATGAAAGGAAATTGTGAACCATAAAGGTAACCAAATGTTACATAGATCTATGATTCCACATAGTGAGAACATTAATTGTAATATAAGAAATTCATAAATAAATATACAGAGTGATTGATATCATTGATAAAAAACAAGTTAATGAACAATGGGATTTTAATTTCCTCAAAAGAATAAATCTGTGATGATTGAAAAGAAAATCCTTTCATCGAAAGCGAAAGTATTTGTATAATATAATTTTTCAACATATTTTTCCTAGTGTTAAAGAATTAAATTACCATATATACCAAAATAATATGGAAATATACTTACATTATGAGTAAAATTTCATCCTCTAATCATCTTCCACCATAATCAATTATTTTGTTCCCAAAAGATGAGTATTCATTGTGACTTTTTCAAGAGTGAAGTACTAAAATCAACTTGTGATGAATAAATAACCTTAAAATTGATATTACATATATTCCACATGTCTGTATATATTATAAAAACCCAAAAATGTTAGAACATGATAACATAATACCCAAAATTAATAAACTATCATATGATATACTAATAATCAAAAATATTCCCCAAAATTGATACTTAATTATTCCACGAAAAATCATCCTTAAAAATGTTCTACCATTTACTAGAAAAGATTAAAACCCAAATTTTAGAAATATTTAATCATATATTCTTCCAATATAATGAGAAACGTATTCTAAAAATATAATATCATTGGTTTCTTAAATATGATAAATGCTAGTGTATAATAATTTTCATACTAAACAGGAATACACGTAGGCCAATGGTAGGTGTTACAACCTTATTGCTCCTAAGTTGTGGGTTCAAGACTCATAGAATTTTTAGATGCGATAAGTTTTCACCTAGAATATGGGGTTTCCCAATTTTTTATTTAATATCAAAAACTAAATCCTCCATAAAAATATTTCATGTTTATTAATGTTTTTTCAATTACTCAACAAAAAAAACAGCTCAAAAAACATAATTGATAACATCACAAAAATTACTACCTAAAAACCTCAAATGTTATCTCTTAATACATCATATGGTCCAACGATTGTTTGCAAAACCCATAAGATAACCAAATATTAAAAAAACACTTTTATCAATAGTTATCAAAACTGACCTTTGATTCCAACTTTAATAACCAATAACCCACACTCCTGGATCCTCTACTGAAATACTTAACTTTACATTCCATGATTTGATGTTGATAATTGTGACATGAATTTTTCATATAAAAAAGAAAATCAAAAAGAAAATAAATTTCACTTATAGTATAGGATATATTTTTGGTTTAGTGTTTTATATAATTAATAAAAACTCCTATATAAACAATTTAAATTACATTGAGTGAGAATTTCTCCCACATAACTGAAATGTTCTTTTTATAAATTAATAAATAATTAATATCCATATTAATTCCCTCGTAGACATAAAATTTTCAATATAATTCATTACAACTAGGTAAAATAGATAACATAAGAAGGGTGACCCCATATGCCCCAAAAGGGTAAACATAAGCATTAAAAATTGAATGCCATTAATGATTACAATAGTATATAAGGGTATTCTGACATAATAAAAGAGCATGAGTTAATCATAAATGAACTAATAACCATCAATAGCTAAATAAAAAAATATAAAAACATGGAAAAGTAAACAACCATCAGAATCAACAATCAAAATCCATGTTATATCAATCTCAATGATTATAAACATTATAAAGCCAAATTAATCATAAATAAAACATGTACATACTTGGGACATCATTTTTCCATCACTATGAAATTCACACTTACAAATGAAATAACCATATGGTAACATTTTATAACCAATTCATTGGGGGGATATCACAGAATCCTCAGCCATTGGTTTTTCTTGTAACCACCTATCATTGGTTTATCATGGAACCACCCCTTATTGGTTTATCGTGTAACCACTGATCATTGGTGTATCACTTAACCACCCATCAAATGGCCACATGCCATTTCAAGTCATAACATATAAAACCTTAAATTTCATCATAAAATCATAGGAATAACAATCATCCATATCATAACATGAGTAGCCCATGAAATAAGAACGGTTTCTATAACAATCTCCTTGAATCATGTTTATCCCATGGAGAATAAACATGTTTCATAACAATATCATTGAAGCATGATTAACCTATAGAAAAGAAACACGTTGCATATAAATATAAATAGTACATTATAAAACCAAATAATATAAATATGTTTCAAGAAAATATTTTTGAAACATGATTAATCCATGAAAAAGAAACGGGTTCCACACAAATCCCTTTGAACCATGGTTATCCTATAGAGAGGAAATGGGTTCCATAACAATATATTTAAAACAACCTTAATACATAGAAACAATAATGAGTATAGTATAAATACCAAATAATAAAAAATGTAGGATATGTAAGAATAAGGTTTTTGATGTTGATGAATGGAAATACCATTAAAATATCATTAAAAATATTCTAAAGGAAAATTACCCTTAAACAATCAAAGTGTCATGTACTACTTTGAAATGTTTGAATCAAAATCCACATGAATTGAATTATATTAAATCAATATTATAATATCATGAGAAAAAGAAGATTAATTATATATAATATTTAAATATAATTATATACACATCATAAAGTAATTTTGGTATATAATATAACAAACTCTATTAAGAAAGAAATCTGTGAAAAAAATCCTTTACCGTTTTGGTAACATTGAAACATTAACCCCCATGAAAGAGTGGTCATAAAATGGATAGGTGAAACCCAAAACATATTAGTATAATTATCATAAAATACATTCATGGGAATTATATACACTAATTTTCAATCATAAGTGGTGATAATGACTAAAGTCTCACAGAAATAAAAGTGAGACTAGAATTCAACTGAAAACTATCGTAAAATTTTAATCAGAAGCCACATGAGTAATAATAATCAAATGAAACATTAAAATAACATTAATATAAAATAAATAATTATATAATATATAAAAATAGGTATTAAGTATATAAAACATAATAAGTAAGCAGTGAATACGACATACATCTAAAAGATGTAAAAAATGAGATAGAAATCCCTTACATTGAGTCTGACTTGTCATCATTTTCTTATATATTAATGAATAATATACATATATTAATTATTAATATTTTTATGAAATCTTTACAATATTATTATTAATATTTTTAACTTACTAACAAGTTATATATAATTACATAATAAACAATGTTTATGTTTGATGTTATGACCATATTCAGCTTTGGTGTCAAAAGAGACTTTCAGAGGCAGAGTAAGGTCAACGAGTTAATTATTTAAAAATATACCATATAATAAAAATTATAATATATTTAGTTAAATTATATTTTTAAAATCAATCATTGAATATGGTTTGGAAAAAGGAATCAATGTTATGATCATGGAGACGTTAGGTCATACGTACGCTTGGGTAATGTTCCCACTTTTCAATGATCATTACTAAATGATGGAATATAATATTTATCAGAAAATAGTAAAAAATATATATTAAATAAAATATTATTTAATTATATATAATTATAGATATCATTATTCAGATGTGGTGATGAAGTAATAAGAATCACTTCACTTCTAGGAGGCGGTATTACACACATCCATGAACAACATTATATCTATTTTAGTGAGTGAAATTTAAAGAAGAAAATGATATATTATATTTAAATAAATTATCTATTTCATTAATAAAATATATTTTTTTATTTTATATCACATATATTTATTAAATACAGCCTTAGTATATTCAATTTAAAGTGTACACTTTTCCCATAATTTTGAGGAGGCGATAGTTCACACGTCCTCAAAAGATGTTATTGTATTATAAAAAATGGAAATAATTAATGTATGTGTTATATAAAAATTATATAAGTATAAAGACATCATTAATATCATAAATATCACATAATTATAGTACATATATAATAATTAAAAACCATGTGATGTGGAAAAGGAAAAATGAATGACATTGTTTCATGAGGTGGTAGTCCACCGCACACATGAACAATGATTTCGTTTCCCATTTGATGGAAGTGTCTGTATGTGTATGTTCAAATAGTAACATAAAACATATAATAATATTTTTGATAATTATTTTATAATATAATCATGTAAGAAAACAATAAAATTTCTTGAATGGGTGAATATAGAAATAAAAAAAAGTGATCATGGAAAAATATTACCTCTTCTTTGGGAATCACCTTTTAGTTTGAAACAATTGAATTAATTGGTAACATTTCTGAAAAAAGAGAGTATTATATTATTATAGTATTTATTTTTGGTGATTTTTTTAGTTTTCTTACAATACAAATATCTTGAGAGGTTTGAAGAAGTGGGGGGGGGGGGGCTTTTTATAGTGGATGAGGTGTGACATTCTTCTAAATGTACAAAGGTAAAACATATTGGGAGGTCTACATTACATAATATTCCCAAAAGAATGAACCAAATTAAATAAAATATGGTTTTAGGAATAAATATAAAAATAAAATTTGTTTTGGGAAATTTTCTAGGTAATTTGGACCCTTAATATTAAAGTATAACCACTCAGTAAACTCATTTTTACCTTAATCACTGTAATTAATTTTGATTAATTTCACAAATATTTTTGTTGAAAAACTAATTATAATTTAATATAAATTATAAATAATAATTATTAATAATATGGACTTAATTTTTTTAAATTCTAAACACATAATTGGTAGAATAAAATTTCAAATTAGTCCCACATACATAAAGAGAAAGCGCGGTATTTATGTAGAAATTACACATGTTTGAATTGTTTTGATATCCAATTTGAATTTTAAATTGATTACAATGAAATAATTAGGACTAAACGATATATAAATGATCTAATTATTCCTTAAAAAGAACCAAAAAAATAATTCAATAGTAAATTAAAAACAAACTGATTTCAATTAAAATCTGGTATTTTCACATTTTATCATACCATGAAAGTTCTCAAAAAATACCAAAATTTAACCCATTTTTACTATTAAAATTCAAATTAAAAAGTATAAGATTATTCTTTAAAATATAAATTATAAATGTTTCATAATTTATTTTTCTAACTAGTGTGCAATTAATGGGTGGTAAAATTACCATTTTAAATTATACAATTTTTATGCTTAAAATTAGGTGTATTCTATGATTAATCACATCAAACGTATTCGATGAATTTCAATTTTTTAAATATATAAAATAAAAAATTTATTAATATATATCAATAATAGTTATTCATTTAATTTATTAAGATAAAACTATATTCTGGTCTTGAAAATTGTTTTTCAACAAAACACATCATTTATATTCAATTGTTCTTTATTTTCATTTCCAATTAATTGGAAATCAATGAATTAATTTTAAAAACATGTGTAAAATATAATTTCATAATTTTTTAAATCTAATTAAGTACCCTTATTCTACTATTTAGGTGATAGCTATCATAATAATATTATTGGTATATTATTGTCTGATAAAACTCAAGATTATGTACAACATTATTCGTCAAAGGAACATGATGTTGCATGAAACACAAGACAAACATGGTTTTGTGTGTGATACAAGATAAAATATTAATTCAATGTAACAATATATATTAATTAATTTTAATTAATTTGAAATAATCTAATTCATAAAATATTAGGATGTTACAATAGAGAATAGCATCTTCTTTAAGGCCATGATATTCTGTTCACCATTATCCCTCAAGGAAAATAGTACTCATTTCCATGTAATCTTGGTAATTGGGGTTTACAATCATGTTAAGTTTCTAAAAACCATAAATAGTGACCAAATAATTTGAGAAAACTATACATCATCTTTACAAATATTTTGGTGGGGGACATTACTCTATGGAATTTTTTTCACGGATCAAAATATATCCCCTTTATTAGGATAATATACCATAAGAATATAACTTCTTCATTAAAAAATAAAATTTATTATAATTTTCATAATACATATCTTTTTAAAAAGTATTTAGAAAAATATTCTTATAATATTCATATTTTTTATTTATTTTGAAGTATTTGAAAATATCATCTATAAAGACTAATAAAATGTTTTTTAGGTAATATCTTTATATTTTATTCATCATATCTATTATATATTTTTTGGATAATTACTGAGTTTAAATTAAATCATTATGAAATCATAGATTCCATATCTTGTGCAGAAGTAAGTCTATAGAATACCCCTTATTCAATTTTAGTTCATAAAATCAAAAATAATGATAAACCCTTGAAAAGAATATATCCACTCATAGATTGATGAAAAAGTTAGCAATAATTAGTTGTGGATACATTTTTATTATACTAATATTTTTAAGATCCCAATAATCAATATAAATATTCATTACACCATCTACATCCATGAAAAAAAGGACTGGTGAACCCTATGATAAAAAATTGGGGTATATAAAACCCTTATCCAAGTTCTCATGCAGGTGCTTCTTCAACTATTACAGCTCAATGAAATCTATTTTATAGGGAGTATTGGATACATATAGAGATATAAGAATAATTTATATGGTCAAATCAAACTATTGAACATGTTTAAGAACAAGAAACTCTTCCTGGAATACATTATCATATTCCCTTACAATGGGCATGTCTTCAAGGTAAATCATTTCCTTTTACTCAACCATTTGTGAATGATATTAATTCTCATAAAGTGAAAATATATATTCTTAAAAAATAATTTTGAAAGGTGATTCATTATTCTCCTTACACTTTTATAAGATCATAGGTGTTTGGGGATATGGAAAATAATTTTCTGTCATCAGAAGATGATATTGGTTGTATATTAGGCCCATTAGTTCATTACCATTACTTAATTTAATTCTACCAAATGGTGTATAATAATATGGTTTTGGATATTATTCCCAGAAATGATAATTGGTGAAGATTTATAAACTTGAAAATCAAGGATTGAACTACTTATTATTCTCACTAATAAATCAAACTCCATTTCTTGAGGCGGTGCTTGAATATATCTATTAGACATGGATGATATAAAATAATGTGTAAAAGTATAATGAAATATTAAATTTCAAGTTAATGAATAGATAAGATGCATTAATTTATCTATTTTATTACATTTATAATAATTTAATATCTGAATAATAAATTTAGGGTTTTGAAAATGCAAGTTAATCATAATATAATATAAAATGAAAAATATAAATATATAATTAATAACTAATAAATGGATAGAATATCCTAACTTATGTGTTTATATTATTCAATATATGTTATTCATGGAGTATTTCTTATTAGGTACTCTAACCTAATACTCAAAAACAACCAGACCATTATCCAATACCAACTATAATGACATAGATCTATTATATATATTATTTTATAAATTTTAACTAAAAGTTTGGAAAAAAATAATATAAATCCATAGGTATAGTTCCTTTGGGTGATTATGTATATAAATCATTAACATTAATGTAAAATAAAACCGTTTTGTTTTCCTCATGAAATAAGATCCTATATCTAATCATAATTATACCATTTCATAGGATATATTGAGAATAGAATTAAAATAAAAGAGTGATATATAAATCCAGGTAAGTGGATAATAAGAGGTGTAAATTTAGGAGAATAATAATCCTAAAGTAAATATATCATCTGTGGGAAAATGATTTAATCATGAATATAAGGGGAAAAAAATTCCAAATATCATGGTATAAGATAACATCTTTTATGGATTTTTTGAGTTATCATAAAACATAACATCATAATCACATGTCATGTACCGCTCCCAAGATATCATAACAATAAAGATGAGGCCAACTAAAACTACCCCCACACATAACATTATCATTGGGGATTAATACACATATCCCAAAAATAAAATTATAGATAATGCTAACTGCACCAGTTAAATGAATAATAATTTCTTGAGAAATCAAGAATTACCTAATTGATTTGGGGATATACAATTTTTAAAAACCCATCATATCATAATATATATTCATATGTTTTCCACATAGAATCAAATCATACATAATGAATAAAAAACCCCATGATAAGGAAATGGTTACATATATTGAGTTGATACTTAATGCACTATATTATTATATATTTTGATAAATACATATTTAATTTTTTTTATATTTACTATTTCTCATAGAGTTTTAAATAATTATTATCTTATTCAATTCAAAAGGTTTAATATAAAATAAATTCTTAGATAAATTTTTTATTAACATTAAAATAAAATAACAACATTTTATTACATTTAAATTTTTGGATTTAATTTTTTTTTAAATATAAATATTTAATATTTTTTTATTTTGAATATTTTAAATTGATTGTTTTATTATTTATAGTATATTAATTCTGGTTATATTTTGTAAAATATGTTTTACCATTATACGTATTGAAAATCCATGTTTTTTCCATTACATGGATATCCTGTTATGTTGTTTACCCATATATTGGTTTTTGTTTACCCTTACATACTATTTTGTCTTTAGGTTATGTAATCATGAGTTTAGATTTATTCAAATTGAATTTAAATACCTCAATTTAGTCGGTGTGTCTTACCCTTATATAGCAATTATATTTTCCCTTTTACCTTTATGCGAATGATGTTACATCATTGTAAGTTATGAAGTTACCTTTATACATAAACCCAAACTAGTAGAACACTATTTTATGAACTTCACTTTATGTGAATACTTTTAATCTACATTTATGATAGTTATTTAAAGTATATTTATGTAGTTTTACAAGATTACATATATTTATAGTTTTAAAATAAAAAAATATTTACTATAATAAATTTTAGGAGGCTCTATTGTTTTTGACTTTGTGGGTATTTTTCTTTTAATATTTGTATATATAAGTTTTTTAGCACATTTTTTTATTCCAAAAATTCATATTTATTATATAGAAACAATGATAAATGATTTTGGAATTTTTATGATATTTAAATAATGATTAAATTTTTTCTTCATCCTCATATGAAGTTAAATCAAAGCCTTTAAAAAATTTGAATATAATAATTATTAATTTATTTCATTATTTTTAGTATTTAAAAATTACTATTAAATTTTATAAAACCTATTAAAATAATTTTTTATCTATTTTTTGATGTTCCATGAATAGTTTTATATTCAGTTGGTGTATTTATTTTACAAGGATGTTAAATTTCAATCACTTCTAATTTCAATCATTTTTCATTCTTGATCTTAAGTAGTATTACATAGTATTTATTATCAATTATGATGGGGGGATATCTCTTTTTATATTATATTAGTAATTTAATTATCAAATGAACGTTTTATAGTATTGGTTTTATAGATTATTGATCACAATTTAAGAAGAACGCATGTAAATATTATCATTTTACATTTATGATGAAGTATCATGGAATGAAATATATTATTGTCAATTGTGGTAATTCAATTTTAATGAGGTTGTTTAATTGTAGTGAAATAACATAGGTTGGATGGATTAATTTTAAATTGACATTGTCATTATCATCACTAAATATTATAATGTCCAAAACTATAAAAATATTACTCATTGATACTTCTTTGCTAAATGTTTTCTGGTATCCAAATCATTATCAAATTATTCTAACGAAGGGACTATCCACGACATGATCCCCTCTCAAGATTTTTGGTCATAAATCAATCACATGGTTTCATAGTTTTATTCTATCATTGTGCCAATTTTTATATATTGTTTTATCTCACTAGTTCATGTTTCATTGAATAATATTACCGCTACAAAAGGTAGGCGGTCTTAGGATTTGACCAATATATTCCTAGGTTCTTCTTAGCTCATAAAATAGAATTGGGCCGAGGGAATATATAAAGACACAACATTAAATATCAAATAATATTTAGATTTAAGAAAATTATTCATTCTCATACATTTATGATCATTTTAGGTTTATAATTTTAAATAATTAGTCCATTAATTATACAAAAAACACCATATAAAATAAGGATTACACTTTTGATCGATATCCATTTCTTCACCATATAAAACATTTAATAAAAACATGATTTATTTTCATGAAAAATATTCATGAATTTCAACTTGAACTCTTACATCCCCTTACCCATCATTAAATCCTTTGAAAAATAGTTTTAAAACATGTGATTATCACAAAAAGCTCAATATGTGATATAAAAAGATAGAAAAATGTTAGCCTTGTGAAGACATGAAAAATCATTTAACATTTAACTTTATCATAAATTTTCATTGCATATATGAAAAAAAATTCAAATGAAAAGAACAAAAGCTTTTAGATCAATGGAATCCTTTATAAAACCCATAAAAATCAATTAAAAACACTTTTATGTAAGTTACTGGAGCATATTCATAATTGGTCTTAAACTTGTGTAAAATGTAATTAGATCCCAATTAAATCCATTGGAGAAACCTTTTGGTAATATCTTCTTCCTTCAAATTAATAAAAATATAATTACCAAATTCATTGGAGTTTTATCTATGAGAACCCATCATTGAAGCTATGATTCTCTCTTCTATATCTATCTAGGTTCACTCGTCTTATAAGTTATGACATGCTCACATGGTGCTATCTAGGACACCCATCCTATAAGCAATAATAGTCTCACTCATTGATATTGGGGAACATATATTTCTTTTATATAATTATAAATTACCATATCATAAATTAAAAGTTTATAGTATTTCACTTTTCCATCATAAAAAACATAAAATCCCTTTAAAAATTCATAAGAAAATAACTTTTGGATTTAAAAATACATTTTTAATTCAATTTTTTTTGGAAAATATAAATTTCCAAAATAAGTAAAGGGGGTTTATTTGAATAATACATTAAAAACATAAAAGGAAGATAGAAATAATACAATGGTCATGATGGTAGAAAAAATAATTGTGACCATAAATGTTAAAATAGAACATTCCTCTTGTCATTTGTCAAAATGTTTAGTACAGAACATGTTAAAATATTCCTATAGAATACCTCAATAATAAACTAAAAGTGATATAAAATGTAATTTATAATTAGTCTATGTCTATATTAAAAAATTCATAAAATCAATTAAAAAACATTTACCTGAAAGAGAAACAATTGGAAAGAAAAACATTAAAATGTGATTTTTTTGAAAGAAAATTCCCATTATCATTGGGGTAACATGCTAATAATAATTCTCATGGAATAAAAATAGTAACAATACTTTAAATATTATGAAAATAGATACAATCAATATATAACATGTTTTAGGGGATATATATGTAATTCCCTCACCCCAAAAGCTGAGTGTCAATTCATTACATTTTTACATTAACATTATTACAAGGAATCAAATCCAAAACGAGCAACAAATTTCGTAGTTTTGGAAACAAATTACATACATGATACCAATATTACATTGTGAAAAAGAAAATAAAAAATTATACATAATAAAATGAAATGAAAAAAAACCTTAATATCTCTTTCAATAATTTCTTATTCATGTCATAGGGAAAGGGAAAAAAATAAGGATGAACTCAAAAGATTATTAAGGGTAAGTAAAATAGAATACTTAATAAATAAATGAGTATAACTAACTTGGAAACTTAAATAATGGAAAACATATTCCATTTATTTAACTAGATATGGAAAAATCAATAGTTAGAGGTAAGTAACAGATACACATGTCATTTAATCAATAAAATAAGAATAAATTATATCTAAAGATAATTTAAAAGTGAAAAATATCAAGGATAAATAAATAAAAATATGAATCATATAAATTAATAATTATAAGACTCTATGTTTTCCTTGTACATCATACAATTACCATCAATACCATTCAAAAGACAATTTACAACACATTTGGTAAAAACCCATCTGTTTGGCCCTATTATTCATTTCATGAAATTACAGATGCATTGTAATGCCCCGGACCTCTCCGGTCCACTACTTTGTGAAAATGTGGTGTTGGAGGTGTTCCAGGAGGTCAAGGTGACTTATCCCCAACACTATTCCAAATTTCCAGTTCTGTGAACAGTGTTTCCAGTTTTATGAACAGTATCAGCAGGTGAATAGTGTTTCTATCGGTGAGGTTCAGTGAACAGTGTTTCTATCGGTGAGGTTCTATCGGGGGACTTCTATCGGTAGACTTGAACAGTGTTTCTATCGGTGAGGTTCTATCGGTGGACTTCTATCGGTAGACTTCAACAGTGTTTCTATCGGTGAGGTTCAATCGGTGGACTTCTATCGGTAGACATGAACAGTGTTTCTATCGGTGAGGTTCTATCGGTGGACTTCTATCGGTAGACTTAAACAGTGTTTCTATCGGTGAGGTTCTATCGGTGGACTTCTATTGGTAGACTTGTACAGTGTTTCCAGACTTCATAAGAGCTACTGATTCCATACATTGCCTAATTTCACGAATGAACAGTGTTTCCAGACTTCATAAGAGCTACCAATTCCATACTTTGCCAAATTTCACGAATGAACAGTGTTTCCAGACTTCATAAGAGCTACCGATTCCATACTTTGCCAAATTTCACGAATGAACAGTGTTTCTAGACTTCATAAGAGCTACCGATTCCATACTTTGCCAAATTTCATGAATGAACAGTGTTTCCAGACTTCATAAGAGCTACCGATTCCATACTTTGCCAAATTTCATGAATGAACAGTTTTTCCAGACTTCATAAGAGCTACCGATTCCATATTTTTCCAAATTTTTGAGTATGTGAACAGTGTTCCAGCTTCGCAAATTTGACATTTTCTTTGACGTAAAATACTTTTAAAACCTTATTTTAAGGACTTTAAGACCTATTCAAAGGCCATAAATACTATATTAATTATTCCTAAGGCCGGGATGTTTTTACTTGGTCAAACCGCGTGGGTTAGTGCGATCCGTTTTTAATGGAGAATAAATCGGATCTTAAACCGTCACCTCATTAAATCTTTAAAAAGGGACGAGATATAATTCTCCCTTGTTCTTTCCCTTTGTTCTCAACTAAGAGGCACTAGAACCTTTCAATCCTTTCCGTAGGAGTTGCACAATCAATCTTTACTCCTAGGATTGGTTCTGCTCTGTTTTGGATGAAACCGAGCCGTTTTGATCAATCTTCGATATAAGGTATGTTTTATCATCGTTCCTTCGGGGATCACCTCCTCTGGTTCTCCCTTCCATATTACCATGTAATCTCCATGGTTCTAATGGGTTTTCTTGGGGTTGGTTGGTACTGTCGTACCGCAGCATCCTCCAGTGGATGCAGTTGTCGCGAGGGGAGGATTGTGGCCCGTTGTGTGGATAAAGGATGTCAAGAACTCTTTGAGGTAGGGGATTCGTGGCTTCTCTAATTTTATATGTGCAATCGTAGAATTAGCATGATTTATCCCTTTGGATCACAATGAAATTGACCTTATTAAATACTTGAACCGGATTAAAAGACTTGGTTGATCGCATGTTGTTGCTTTGTACCGTGATAACAGTTTGCCTCATGTTTTCCTAGATAGAGTGATATCTATGATTTTCTTTAATTAGTTTCTCATTCATGATGTAAATTGATAAAGAACGTAAAGCCAGAATTATTTGTTAAATAATTGGATAAAGATAAAGAGGCAGGTTAATGAATCTGTTAATTCCAGATGGATTAAAGAACTATCAGTTCGATAATTTCAAAAGGGTTCTAAGTTACCCGCTTTCTTGTAAGGCTGAATGCCCTGCGGTTTGGAGCTCTGAGTGCTCATTTTGTATGAAGGCTGAATGCCTTGTTAAAGGGTCGAGATCCCATTTTGTGATATTTGATTTCCTGCTGCTGGTGATTTGATGTGAGCCTGGATGGCTATTGTGATATGTGGAGGCATGGGGACTTGTGGTTGTGGCAGCGGATGACGCCTAGTGTGGCGAGATGCATCGGTTTATGCATGTGGGTGTCGGGGAGGACACCAAGGATGATGGTATGAGATGAATGTGATGGTTTGATGTTGGTGGTTTGGTTTGGTTGTTTATCTGCTTTACTTTTACCCACTGCTAAAGGCAGCTGGTATTGCTTACCCTCTTTCCGAAGGAGGCGAAGACATGCGGGGTATGCCACGTGCTTTCCGTGTTTAGCCTCTCGTTGGAGGATGGGTCTATGCTCTAGCTATAGGCGGAAAAGAATCGACGGGTAGTATATCTACTCGCCGTGTTGAGCCCCTTTGTGTTTAGTAGCATAGGATGTTTTTCTAGAATGTCTGAGATTATGGAAAAGTAATTCTGAAATGAAAGTTTGTTTAAATGGTGATAATCCATGGGGATGGAGAAACTGGAATTTAATAGTGATGTGAATCCTAAAAAAGAGCAGTTTTTGAATGTGATGCCAATTTAGTTTAATGTGGTAAATTGTTCATGGTTAATTAATGTTTAAAGAATTAATTAACATACAGTGGAACTAATAAAATGAGAATGAAGTAATCTAATAAAGCTCTTCAAATGGTTGTGTGCTTATAGGATGCCTAGTCTTAGAAGTAGTAGCCTGGAGTCTGAGAGACGTTAGCTGCAGTTGTGCCTATGACTAGGTAATGCCCATAGTGTGGTTGTGAGTTATATATATTCTGTACTTTTGTGTTTCTATACGCTACTCCACCCTGTCGGTAAGGGCAACCGACACCCTGGGGATTCTGAGCCCTGGGGGGGGGGGTGTTTTCCCCAACATTCTGATGGGAGGTTGAATGGATGACTACCCCCTTTGGCCCCACTCTCTTCTCTTGGTAGATCTTTGTGCTGGTAGGAATAGTGGTTAATTTTACCCATATATGTGTGTAGAGGGCTGTAATGGCTTGTGGTTATTTCACACACATATATTCTGGATATAGTATCATATGGACTACTATAGGTGTAACGTGTATAGGATATAATGGCTTGAGGATCCTTTCTCGGAGTATGGGTTGTAATGGCTTGAGGTATTATACCCGATGTATGATACACGTTATGCGAGCTGTGGTGGATCTCGGAAACTACCTGGTTACTTTTGGTTGTGAGGACGATGTGTAGCTTAGCCCAGGTGTCTGCGGGCAAGCCTTTGGAGAGAGATGCACAGGACGTATGTCATTGGGGCGAAGCGGCAAACCAGTGGGGAAGTAGTAGTGGGGTACCCTTGATATTATTTATTATATTCTATATTCTGGTATGCGTTACTTGGTGAGAGTAGCCATGGTGAGGTTGGTAACTTAGTATACCTGTTTAGGTAACGAGTTAGTTTCACTTGTTGTTCACTGGGCTTTAGCATGCTTTCTTTACTTTTTCATGAGAGGCTTGGGGAGGATCCTACTGAGTATACTGTTATACTCACCCTATGTATATATACACTGTTTTTCAGGTCACTTGGAGCAGGTTGGAAATCAAGCTAGTTACTACTAGCTTGCGGTTGGAGGAGGAGCTGTTCGGGCTTGTGGTCGCTGCCGTTTTACTTTCTTTTGGGTACTTTTAGTTTTCCCTTTCAGTTGTAGTACTTTTGCATGACATTTCATATATGTACTTGGGTTTCTTTTGTATTTCAGTTCTGAGTTGGAGTTGATTGGAGTTTATTTTATCTCTCTCTTCTTCATGTGTTCTCTTAGAGGGTAATGCCTCCCATTTGTATGTTTATTATACCGAGTCTTCCATATTCCAGGCTTAGGAGCTCTAACAGTTGTTATTTTACAGGTATGGCTCCAGGTCGACGTCCTCGTCAGGTTTGCACAGAAGATGCCTAGAAGGCTGTTCCAGCAGATCACCGCCAAGTAGAGGAGGACGACGATGACACTTGGAGGAAGACACTTCGAGAGATTCAGCGCCAGAGTCTACAGAAGTACGAGGGCTCCGTTTCAGATGCAGTCACATAAGACTGGTTGGAGTAGATTGAGATAGGCTTCAGTCCGATTCGTGCTCGGAAGGAACACTGGGTATCCTTGGTTGTGACGATGCTGCGTGGAGCAGCGAGGAAGTGGTGGTTCTTGTTCCTCGGTGATCGTGAGGAGTCACCAATCTCATGGGAGGAGTTTCGAGACAGGTTTAGAGTCGAGTTTCTTTCATCGACTGCAAAGGTGTCCAGTCGCCAGGAGCTTCTCACCCTTCGACAGGGGAGCTCCAGTGTTCGAGAGTTTGGAATCCGTTTCAGGAACCTTCTACATTATGCTTCAGACCTATTACCAGATGATGAGGCCAGGGCGAGGCATTTTTAAGGAGGCTTTGCTTCCAGAGATACAACGCAAGGTCACCCCATTTATGCTGAAGACATATCATGAGGTGCTGGAGAGGGTAGAGGTTATTGAGAGGACTTTGGCCAGGACTGGATCGTCACTAGAGGGGAATCGTCATGATTCCTCATGAAGCAGAGCTGTGGTCCGGGGTTCCCGGTTTTTAGGACAGAAGAGTTTCCGTTCACCTGGGGGTTGGTCCCAGCCATTCCCATCTCGTTTCTCCAGAGGCAGAAACTCTCAGGCCTATGCCAAGGGATCAGGCGCTTGTTTTTCTTGTGGTGGTCCTGGTCATCAGTAGCGGGAGTGCCCGACTTTTCAGAGCAGTCATCGTGCATCGGGCGCTCCACTCTAGGTTCTTCCGTTGAGGCAGTTCCAGCCGAGGCAGCAGCAGCAGGTTGCACCAGCTTTAGATCACCCGAGGGTAGATGGAGCAGGCAGAGGACAACCCCATGACGCTCCCCGTCCTCAGAGAGCAGAGTGTGGCCGTGGTGGTGGTCATCATCAGGGTCAGAGAGGCCGTGGAGGAGGTCATGGTCAGCTTCATGCTCTAGTGTTGCCAGCTCCAGGCGAGCCAGACGTTGTCTGAGGTACCCTTTTCTTGTTTTCTACCTTGGTGTATGCCTTGTTTGATTCAGGAGCGACACACTCTTTTATATCCCCTGCCCTTGTCCACGCTTTGGGACTTGAGGTAGAGAGGATTCCAGTGCCCTTGGCGTTGACTATGCCAGTTGGAGGTCGAGCTAGCTTTTTTGAAGTATGTAGAGACTGTGAGCTAGTGTTGGGGCAACACCGCTCTTGGGGAGATTTCCTATGTTTGCGAATACAACCATATGATGTCATACTTGGCATGGATTGGTTGTATTCGGTGTAGGCTGTTGTGGATTTCTACAGGAAGAAGGTCGTTTTCTTTGATGAAGATGGAGAGAAAGTGGTGTTTGTTGGTGAGAGAGATCCTCGGATGAGTCATAGACGAGTTCCATCCTTATCATCCATGATGGCTGGGATGGCGCTGAGTTCTTCAGAGGTTCAACAATTGGCATTTACTAGGGTCATAGTGGAGGTCCCTGACGTCTTTCCAGAAGAGGTTGTATCCTTACCCCCTCGACGAGAGATCAAGTTTGGGATCGAGCTACAGCCAGGAGCGTCTCCTATCTCTATGTCTCCATATAGGATGGCCCCTTCTGAGTTACGAGAGCTACGTATTCAGCTTGATGGTCTGTTGCAGTGTGGTTTTGTTCGGACAAGTGTGTCACCTTGGGGTGCACCAGTTTTGTTTGTGAAAAAGGATGATGGCAGTTTGCGGTTGTGCGTCAATTATCATCGATTAAACAAAGTGACAATAAAGAACTGTTATCCCCTCCCGCGGATTGATGACTTATTCGATCAACTGAAGGGTGCAAGTTGGTTCTCAAAGATCGACTTGCGGTCAGGATATCACCAAATGCGTGTAAAGGATGAGGATATCCCAAAGACTTCTTTCCATTGTCGTCATGGGCATTATGAGTTTGTTGTAATGCCATTCGGAGTGACGAATGCTCCAGCTGTTTTCATGGGATTGATGAATGCTGTGTTCCATGAATTCCTGGACAAGTTTTTTGTGGTTTTCATCGATGACATCCTTGTGTACTCCACATCTGAAGAAGAGCATGCAGAGCATCTACAAGCCGTTTTGGGAGTTCTTCTCCAACATCAGTTGTTTGGGAAGTTTTCCAAGTGTGAGTTCTGGGCTCGAGAAGTTCGTTTCTTAGGGCATGTTGTGTCCCAACAGGGAGTAGCTGTGGATCCATCGAAGATAGAGGCTGTAGTGTCTTGGTAAGCCCCCAAGACCGTGTCAGAGGTGCAAAGTTTCCTTGGTCTCGCAGGCTATTATAGGAGGTTTGTAGCCAATTTCTCCCGAGTTGCGACTCCTCTGACAGCTTTGACCAAGAAGGATCAAGCGTTCATATGGACTGATCAGTGTCAGGTAGCTTTTTAATATCTAAAGGAGAAGTTGGTAAGTGCTCATGTTCTTTGTCTTCCAGTTGAGGGAGTCCAGTTTGAAGTCTTCTGCGATGCGTCACATCTGGGGCTAGGCTGTGTACTTATGAAACAAAGGTCAATTGTTTCTTATGGGTCCCGACAATTGCGTCCCCATGAACGCAACTATGCCACCCATGATCTTGAGTTGGCAGCCATGGTGTTTGCACTGAAGTTGTGGAGACATTACCTCATTGGTGAGCGCTTTGTGGTTTTCACCGATCATAATAGTTTGAGGTATGTTTTCTCTCAGCGGGACTTGAACTTGAGGCAGCATCGGTGGATGGAGTTCTTGCAGGAATAAGACTTCTAAATATCGTATAAACCTGGAAAAGGGAATGTTATAGCTGACACACTAAGCCGAAAGACACGTAATGATGTTGTGCGTGAATCCGGTGATTCTTGGAGAGTAATGGAGGAACTGTCAGCATTACATCTTGATATGGAAGAGGTTGGAGGTAGAGGTTGTCTTTTCCAGATGACGGTTCCGTCATCTCTGATGTAAAAGGTGGAAGAGTCTCAGTTGGGTGATCCAGAGGTGGAAGTCTGGAGAGACAGAGTTGTTTATGGAGAGGCCCCTGATGGTTGGTCGGAGGATGAACAATGCCGAGTGTTGTATCATGGTAGGATTTTTGTGCCCTCAGCGATGCACGAGACGGTTCTTCGAGAGTTCCATAGTTCACCCTTGTAAGTACATCCTGGTGTGACAAAGATGTACCGATCCTTGAGGAGTTAGTTTTGGTGGCCTGGGATGAAATGTACGGTTGCTGAGTGTGTGTCTCGATGTTTAGTCTGCCAGAAGGTGAAGGTCGAACACCGTGTTCCTGGTGGTCTTCTCCAGCACTTAGAGATTCTTCAGTGGAAGTGGGAGGACATCTCGATGGACTTTGTTACAGGTTTACCTCAAGCTCCGGGAGGACATTATGCTATATGGGTGGTAGTGGATCGTTTAACAAAGTCCGCCCATTTCATAGCGATCAGGGAGTCGAGCTCAGTGGAGGTTCTGTCGATACAGTATATAGAGGAGGTGGTGAGACTCCATGGAGTGCCTAGGACGATCATTTCTGATAGAGATCCTCATTTTACCTCTAGGGTGTGGAGAGGTCTCCAGCATGCTTTTGGATCTCAACTGCGCCTTAGCACTGCTTTTCATCCTCAAACGGATGGCCAGAAAGAGCGAACCATCCAGACTCTTGAAGACATGTTGCGCTCTTGTGTTCTTGATTTTGGAGGTTCATGGACAAAGCACTTACCCTTGGTAGAGTTACCTTACAATAATAGTTTTCACTCTACCATCGGTATGGTGCCGTTTGAAGCCTTGTATGGCCGGCCATGCCGTTCTCCGTTGTGCTGGACTGGGGTCGGAGAGTCAGCAATTATCAGACCAGAACTAGTGCAGAATACAACAGAGATGGTTCATGTGATTCGTGAGAGGATAAAGACAGCACAGGATCGTCAGAAATCATATGCTGATCAAAGAAGGAGACCATTAGAGTTTAATGTTGGGGATCATGTGTTTCAAAAGGTGACTCCCCGTCGTGGGCAGCGAAGGTTTGGTCATGGAAGTAAGCTTTCTCCCCGGTTTGTTGGGCCTTTCGAGGTGTTAGCTCATGTTGGAGCTGTGGCGTATCGAGTAGCACATCCCCCTCAGATGAGTCGGATACATGATGTTTTTCATGTATCACAGCTTCGTCGCTACCTTCATGATGAATCTCATGTTATCGATTGGGGAGAGATCGATATTGATGATGATGCAACCTTCGAGGAGCGACCTGTGGAGATCCAAGACCGCAAGGAGAAGGTGTTACGTGGGTGTTCTATCCCCTTAGTTCGTGTCTTGTGGCGACACGGTGGCATGGAGGAGAGTACATGGGAGCGTGAGTCACAGATACGTGCTCAGTACCCAGAGTTGTTTAATGTTTAACTCTTTTCATGTAATGATGTTTCCTTGATGGTTAGACCTTTCATGTTTTATTTATGTACCTTTTTTTGTGTGATGTTATGTTTGAATTGTTTGGATATGGATTGTTTGTTTCCATATTCTCGGATGTTGTAGTTTTGTTCCATCTTTCGAACAACTCAGGGTGGTTTTCCCCTGAGAGTTATCTTATGGGGTGGTTGTTCGGACCCCTCTTTTCCTCTGAGTTGGTTTTTAATTCTCGAGGACGAGAATGTTTTGAGAGGTATCTAATGTAATGGCCCGGACCTCTCCGGTCCACTACTTTGTGAAAATGTGGTGTTGGAGGTGTTCCAGGAGGTCAATGTGACTTATCCCCAACACATTTCCAAATTTCCAGTTCTGTGAAAAGTGTTTCCAGTTTTATGAACAGTATCAGTAGGTGAACAGTGTTTCTATCGGTGAGGTTCAGTGAACAATGATTCTATTGGTGAGGTTCTATCGGTGGACTTCTATCGGTAGTCTTGAACAGTGTTTCTATCAGGGAGGTTCTATCGGTGGACTTCTATCGGTAGACTTAAACAGTGTTTCTATCGGTGAGGTTCTATTGGTGGACTTCTATCGGTAGACTTGAATAGTGTTTCTATCAGTTAGGTTCTATCGGTGTACTTCTATCGGTAGACTTAAACAGTGTTTCTATCGGTGAGGTTCTATCAGTGGACTTCTATCGGTAGACTTGTATAGTGTTTCCAGACTTCATAAGAGCTACCGATTCCATACTTTTCCAAATTTCACGAATGAACAGTGTTTCCAGACTTCATAAGAGCTACCAATTCCATACTTTTCCAAATTTCACGAATGAACAGTGTTTCCAGACTTCATAAGAGCTATCGATTCCATACTTTGCCAAATTTCATGAATGAACAGTGTTTCCAGACTTTATAAGAGCTACGGATTCCATACTTTGCAAAATTTCATGAATGATCAGTGTTTCCAGACTTCATAAGAGCTACTGATTCCATACTTTGCCAAATTTCACGAATGAACAATGTTTCCAGACTTCATAAGAGCTACCGATTCCATACATTGCCAAATTTTTGAGAATGTGAACAGTGTTTCCAGCTTCGCAAATTTGACGTTTTCCTTGACGTAAAATACTTTTAAAACCTTATTTTAATGAATTTAAGACTGATTCAGAGGCCATAAATACTATATTAATTATTCCTAAGGCCGGGATGTTTTTACTTGGTCAAACCGCGTGGGTTAGTGCGATCCGTTTTTAATGGAGAATATACCGGATCTTAAACCGTCGCCTCGTTAAATCTTCAAAAAGGGACGATATATCATTCTCCCTTGTTCTTTACCTTTGTTCTCAACTAAGAGGCACTAGAACCTTTCAATCCTTTCCGTAGGAGTTTCAAAATCAATCTTTACTCCTAGGATTGGTTCTGCTCCGTTTTGGATGCAATCGAGCCGTGTCGATCAATCTTCGATATAAGGAATGTTTTATCATCGTTCCTTCGGGATAACCTCCTCTTGTTCTCCCTTCCATATTACCATGTAATCTCTATGGTTATAATGGGTTTTCTTGGGTTTGGTTGGTACTGTCGTACCGCAGCATCCTCTGGTGGATGCAGTTGTCGCGAGGGGAGGATTGTGGCCCGTTGTGTGGATAAAGGACGTCAAAAACTCTTTGAGGTAGGGGATTTGTGGCTTCTCTAATTTTATATGTGCAATCGTAGAATTAGCATGATTTATCCCTTTGGATCACAATGAAATTGACCTAATTAAATACTTAAACCGGATTAAAAGAATTGGTTGATCGCATTTTGTTGCTTTGTACTGTGATAACGGTTCGCCTCATGTTTTCCTAGATAGACTGATATCTATGATTTCCTTTAATTAGTTGCTCGTTCATGATGGAAATTGATAAAGAACGTAAAGCCAGAATTATTTGTTAAATAATTGGGTAAAGATAAAGAGGCATGTTAATGAATCTGTTAATTCCAGATGGATTAAAGAACTATTAGTTCGATAATTTCAAAAGGGTTCTGAGTTACTCGATTTCTTGTAAGGCTGAATGCCTTGTGGTTTGGAGCTCTGAGTGCTCATTTTGTATGAAGGCTGAATGCCTTATTAAAGGTCCGAGAGCCCATTTTGTGATCTTTGATTTCCTACTGCTGGTGATTTGATGTGAGCCTGGATGGCTGTTGTGATATGTGGAGGCATGGGGACTTGTGGTTGTGGCAGCGGATGACGCCTAGTGTGGCGAGATGCATCGGTTTATGCATGTGGGTGTCGGGGAGGACACCAAGGATGATGGTATGAGATGAATGTGATGGTTTGATGTTGGTGGTTTTGTTTGGTTGTTTATCTGCTTTACTTTTCCCCACTGCTCAAGGCAGCTGGTATTGCTTACCCTCTTTCCGAAGGAGGCGAAGACACGCGGGGTATGCCACGTGCTTTTCGTGTTTAGCCTCTCGATGGAGGATGGGTCTATGCTCTTGCTATAGGCGGCAAATAATCGACGGGTAGTATATCTACTCGCCGTGTTGAGCCCATTTGTGTTTAGTAGCATAGGATGTTTTTCTAGAATGCTTGAGATTATGGAAAAGTAATTCTGAAATGAAAGTTTGTTTAAATGGTGATAATCCACAGGGATGGAGAAACTGGAATTTAATAGTGATGTGAATCCTAAAAAGGATCAGTTTTTGAATGTGATGCCAATTTAGTTTAATGTGGTAAATTGTTCATGGTTAATTAATGTTTAAAGAATTAATTAACGTACAATGGAACTAATAAAATGAGAATGGATTAATCTAATAAAGCTCTTCAAATGATTGTGTGCTTATAGGATGCCTAGTCTTAGAAGTAGCAGCCTGGAGTCTGAGAGACGTTAGCTGCAGTTGTGCCTATGACTAGGTAATGCCCATAGTGTGGTTGTGAGTTATATATATTCTGTAATTTTTTGTTTCTATACGCTAATCCACCCTGTCAGTAAGGGCAACCGACACCCCGGGGATTCTGAGCCCTGGGGGGGGGTGTTTTCCCCAACATTCTGATGGGAGGTTGAATGGCTAACTACCCCCTTTGGCCCCGCTCTCTTCTCTTGGTAGATCTTTGTGCTGGTAGGAACAGTGGTTAATTTTACCCATATATGTATGTAGAGGGCTGTAATGGCTTGTGGTTATTTCACACACATATATTCTGGATATAGTATCCTATGTACTACTATAGGTGTAACGTGTATAGGCTATAATGGCTTGAGGATCCTTACTCGGAGTATGGGCTGTAATGGCTTGAGGTATTATACCCGACGTATGATACACGTTATTTGAGCTGTGGTGGCTCTCGGAAACTACCTGGTTACTTTTGGTTGTGAGGACGGTGTGAAGTTTATCCCAGGTGTCTGTGGTCAAGCCTTTGGAGAGAGATCCACAGGACGTATGTCGTTGGGGCGAAGCGGAAAACCAGTGGGGAAGTAGTAGCAGGGTACCCTTGATATTCTTTACTATATGATATATTCTTGTATGCGTTACTTGGTTAGAGTAGCCATGGTGAGGTTGTGAACTTAGTATACCTGTTTAGGTAACGAGTTAGTTTCACTTGTTGTTCACTGGGCTTTAGCATGATTTCTTTACTTTTGCACGAGAGGCTTGGGGAGGATCCTACTGAGTATACTGTTATACTCACCCTATGTATATATAAACTATTTTTCAGGTCACTTGGAGCAGGTTGGAGATCAAGCTGGTTACTACTAGCTTGCGGTTGGAGGAGGAGCTGTTCGGGCTTGTGGTCGCTGCCGTTTTACTTTCTTTTGGGTACTTTTAGTTTTCCCTTTCAGTTGTAGTACTTTTGCATGACATTTCATATATGTACTTGGGTTTCTTTTGTATTTCAGTTCTGATTTGGAGTTGATTGGAGTCTATTCTATCTCTCTCTTCTTCATGTGTTCTCTTAGAGGGTAATGCCTTCCATTTGTATGTTTATTATACCCTTGGTGCTAGTCACCAACCCGGGGCCTACTGGAGGCGGGACTCGGGGGTCATTATCTCCCTTCTCGCATTGCCGGCCCAGGAGGGGTACACTTCGTGGGGAGGGGGTCGTGACATGCATCAATTGGATATATATAACTAGGCCCCACCCAATTCATAAATATAAAAATAATTACTTATATATAAAATAATATTTTTAATATTTTAATAAATTTACTTATCAAATATTTTTATTTATTAGAAGATACAAATTTACAGATATTTCCATAGTTAATCAAATACCTGTCAAGTAAACTACATATATAAAATTAAAATATGTTTTATGAAATAATTAAACCCATTACATAATAGTATTTATTTATAAAATAAATGTGATTACCAATTCATAATGTTCATAAGGACGTTATGTTTTTAAGAGAATATTAATGATAACAAAATAATGTGATATTATAGAGATAACTTTTACCACTTTGTAATTTTAATGTCAAACCCACTTGGATGAGGTAATTCAAATTGAAACATATAATAACATTAAATATGAATTGATAATGATGTTAAATAAAAAATGAGAAGTATATAAACCAAATTAATGTGAATTTGTGCATAATAACAAATGAGTCTCCAAGGGATGTAAATTGGGACCAAACCCCTTACCATACACTTCATTGTGGATGAACACCTTTAAAACTCATTTATTATTTTTATAATCATTTTATTAACTTATAAAAGAATAGAGATTATATTTATAATATCATATATTATCTTTTAATCAAAGTTTATTACCCATTTGCTAACAATCATTCATTATTTTCATTGTTTCAGGTGTTAATTATCATGGTTTTCGAGTATGTTTTGACTTGTTATATTTGTTATTAATATGTATTTAAAGATTTAATCGTCCCTAGGTTATAAACCATGATTTAAATATCATATATATTCATTATATATATTTTTATAATAACCCATAAAATTAGGATATAGGAAATGAAATGCACTATTCATGGAGACCATAGGTTGTACGTACGCGCATGGACGCTACTTCCATTTCCATTTCGTATTTAAATGTATGTAATATATATATATGTATGTATGTATGTATATTATAATTAATTTATTATATTAATTTTATATATATATAACCGTTTTTATTTAAATTATCCTTAATAAATTACATGTAATGTGTGAATGAATCAGATCATTTTAAGGAGGAGGTAGTCCACACATCAATATAGGATGTTATCATATTCCCAAAAAAATGAAAGAATGAAGGTATCTATTATATAAATATTATATATGTATAAATAAATTATAAATATTATATATATCATACATAAAATATATATCCATAATTATATCCAAGCATTAATTTTGGTAATGGAAGATTGAACAACATCGGTAGGCAAGGTGATAGTCTTCCGCACACGCGAATGATGATTGCATATCCCATTTAATTGAAGTTTGTGAAAGAGTAAGTAAAAATATTTGAAAAACAAGATATAAGTTTATTTAATATAATTTGGTTATTATATAATCAATATATACAAATAATGGATAGGTTGGAGAAAGATATAAAAAAATGATCATTGAAGAACGTTACTTTTATTCAGGTAAATCCTTGTGGTTTACACCGAAAGCCTTCCTTGGTTTTATTTGATTCCAAATTGAGGACTCTAGCATAATGTTAGTTATATTGAGATATTATCTATTCAAGGGTTTGATTATAGAAATGGATTGAGATGTCTGAATAAGTACAACAGTTGGAGGAGTGCCTTTTTATAGTGGAGGAGGATTTGAGTTCTTTTAAATATATAAAGGTAAAAACTATTAAGATGTATCACTTAGATAATTTGACTAAATTATTAAAATAAAATTGGTAAAATGAATTTTTTGTTTTATATATGGCTATAAAATATATTTTCAACATGTTTCTAGGTTATTTTGGACATTAGTTGTATGGTTTAGTCCATTGTTAAGCTAGTTTCTCTCTTAATCATTGTAATTATTTTTCATTTAATTATTTAATATTTTTTTATAGAAAGATATTTTTTCATTAATAGATATTATATATTATTGTGACTAAAAATATTTAATACATTTTGAAAAATTAAAATAAAAAAAGGGAGTGAAATTAATTTAAAATTAATCCCATAGACAGGAAGTGAAAACAGGTTTTTAAAGTGAAAATTTTCAAAAGTTAACTATGTTTTTATACCTAAATTCAATATAAAATTTATTATAATGACATAAATAGTATAAATAGATGTAAAATTGATATTAAATTACTTTAAAACCAATTAAAAATATAATTTAACTTTATAAATTATTTTTATTAAAATACAATTCACAAATAATTTTCAGTATTTTTAATTATTCATGAAAAAATGAAACTTTAGAGAAAAATACCAAATATTTACAATAAGATTATTTTCAAATTATTATTTCATAAATGCATTTTAATTTTTTATGTAAAATTTATAAAAGTTAAAAAAATTAGTTTTTATATTGGTGCACCATTAAAAGGTGGAAAAATGTTCTTATTGGAAAAATACAATTTTAAACTGAAAAACGAGATTTATTATTATATTATTCCTATAAAATCTATTTTATGAATGAATTTTTTTATTGAATAGAAACTATATATTTATATCATTAATATCATTTACTAATAGCCATAAAATTATATATTTAGAAAAACCCATTTGGAAGAAAAACAATAATTCTATGTAAAAACATTTCCTATATTTTCTATTGGATTTTATATTCATTTCTAATTAATTATTTACCAATGAATTTAAAAATATATTTTCATAATTTTTTTAATCCTAGTAAAAAATTCCTATTTAATGGCTAGGAGATAATTTGCATTTTATATAATAAAATTAATAGTAATCGATAAAACTCGATCCTCTATGTAATGCCATAAATAAAATTAAGTAATTATTATGAGTAAAAAATATATAATATGTTTTATTTTTAGTGAAAACTAAACATAATGTTCTGTTTTGTGTAATATTAACATGTTGTTTTATATAAACAAATCTATGAATTAAATTAAATTTATCATAAAGGGAATATTATAAAGTCTATTACATTACATTCTCCCAAACTATAATAAATTGCTTCCTCACAACTCAATATTGATCATGGTAATGCATGATTTTATATTTAAAAATAAAATATTTTCAATGAACCCACATCATAAATGGGTTTAATAGAACATATTTTAAATAATAGGGAAATGGAAATGTGAAAGTCACCACAAAACAATGATTTTTAATAGGAGAAAATTAGTGAAAACTGGGATGTGGAAGAGAAATATAACAATAATATTTTTATAGACTAAAAGAGAACATGTTTATGATATTTTTTTGTGAACAAAGATAAATAATTCTGAGGTGTGAAAATTTTCTTTCATATCAACCAAACTAATGATAATAGGATAACATTGTTTCTTTGAGAATATTTTCCCAGAGTGGAGGAATTATTTTACTCTAATTAATATAAGGAAATATAATTACATGATACACTTCAATTACATAAACATAATTTTTCCTTTGGTTGTGACTTAAAATATTTCTACTTCATCTCTTAGAATAGGTTTCATAATATGGTCATGTAATAAAATAATATATAAAACCACATCCAAAGTTCAACATAAACCAATTCATAAATGGTTATCCTCTAAACAATATTATGATCCAAAACATTATAATCACTTCCATGATAGATAGTAATATTTAATTTATATTATCCAAATTAATCATCACTTTATACATCATTTTTATCTCAAAATCATGAACATATTAAGGCTTGTATTTCACTAAACTGTGTATTATCCAAAAAAGTTAACTTTCAACTAATTTAATTTTCATTATTCCATTATGAATATGATATCATATTCATAATGAAATAGTACTAATTTAGAATCCTTACATATTTCATAAATTATATATTGATGACAACATAAATAATTTAATTTTAGATTATATTTATTCAATCCAAATACATAATCACATGAATCATTCCACTTCAGATGTATCAATAATATATTCTTGACCTCGATATATTAGCATCTTATGAGGTATATTACCTTGAATCTTGGGGAATTAATTTGTATAATGCCCCATATCTTTGCAGTCTTAAGAATAAATGAAATATTTTTACTTCTCTAATTTGCATTATTATTTCTAGGGACACTTCTCTCAATATATACAACAATCTCTCAATACATTAAAGTATTTACCAGGGTGATTCTTTCTATAGTTATCACATGTGATAAAATCATTATTTCCCTTATTCCATTTTTCCCTCATTCTCTCTTCCATAATCCACTTCTCTTTCATCCCTTTTAATTTATAATACTTGGAAACTTATTTATATATATTTATAAAAACATAAAAATATTTTATAATATGAATAAAATATTTGAGACACTTACTACCTTAAGAGACATATATTAATTCCTTTATTGAAATTATCAAAATTGTATTTCACATTTCATATGAAATATTTATCATGTCATTTTAACCTTGAAAAGGTAATTTCACTCTTTATAACACATTATTACTCTATTTTCTTTAAACTATGTAAATTTATCTTTATCTTAGCTTATTTCTCAGGATGGAAATATTTTGTCAAATAATGTCTTCTTAAAAACATTACATTCCATGAGTTCTATTTTATTTTCCATTATAGTATTATGGATCAACAACCACCATTGATCTACATAACTATTGAGACAATACACTACAATTTTAACCTTTTCTTTTTAACCACATCCAAATTCTATAAATATCTTATACAAATACATTATCCATTTCTCAACTACCAGTGGATTAATAGACATACTAAATAATGGGGGGATCTATCACATAAAGCAATCCAAAATCTGATTATCTCATTGTGGAGAAGGTTTCTCCATATTGGAAAGCATATTTTTATAATGTGATTGAGGTTACTTAATATATCCACAAATTTCATAGTTCTAATACAAGCTATATCAGTTTTCTTAGCAGGGAAACATCTACATTGGATAGTAGTATTAATACCCATCTTACTTATATGTTCCATTTCTAAACAATATAGTATACTCTATTAGCTAATAAAATTATGAAATTTTATTAATTATTAATATTTAACAACACAAACTAACTAATTTATGAATATACAATCTATTAATCATAAACATGGTTTCGTTGGGGATATATTTATATTCAAATCCTTCATAATGATTTATAAAGAAAATATGAATTATCATAATTGTATTCCCCTTGGTGTGTCAAAAATGGTTTTTCATATGGCCCATTATAGTGTATTGGTGTTAGAATCGAGTCAAGCTGAACACAAATTTTTAGAGTTTTTACCCCTAGGTACATTTGTTCTAGAACCGTGCCCACTTGTAATATCCATATAGGGATGTATTACAATAAACGCCCACATAATCTCCACCATACAAAAAAAATTGGTATGTACGTATATATTTGTCCTCAAAGTATATCATAGGGATATTTACCATAATAAATGTTTTCCTAAATTTACATTTTATGTATTCCACTAAACTTCCTTTGATACCACCTATAATTACCTTACCATAGAACCCCTAAGGCAGTGTTTTACTTTATTACATTGGAAAGATTACAAGGAATAAAATTATAAATGACTAATCGGTTTAGTAGTTATGGTAAACCCGATTACATACATGATTCCAACATTACATTATGAAACTAAAAAAATATAACACATCAAAAAATAAAATGAACAATATCTTTGAAATCTCATTCATTGATTTCTTCTTCATATCTGGGAGAATATAATCAAAATAAGGATGATCTAAAATGCACAGTAAGGGTATGTAGGTGTTTAGTCAATAAGCTTTTCTTTTTAGTTTTCCATTTCTCTATGTTTTGAAAATCACAAACACTTTATCATAAGCAAAATGGTTTTCCCTAATTTGTATTTTCATTAGGAAAATTTCTCTTATTTAAGAGAATTTTTATCCTTACTTGTTATTTCATTATTTCATTTTATAATCTCCCTAAATCAAAATCATTTTATTACTATGTCTACAATTATTATTCTTATGTAAAATATAAGAATCTTATAATTCCTTGGATATAAAGTGCTTCGTTTTCAGACTCCGAAATCTTGGAAATTCAGTCACTGAATTCTCTAAAATTCAGACTCCAAATTATCTGAAATTAAGACTCCCAATTCTCTGAAATTCACACTCCAAATTCTCTGAAATTCTGACTCTGAATTCTCTTAAATTCAGACTCCTAATTTTCTAAAATTAATTTTAAAAATTCTCTAATATTCAGACTCCAAATTCTCTAAAATTCAGAATCTTAATTCTCTGAAATTCAAAATCCAAATTCCATATAATTTAGACTCTGAATTGATTAGAATTAAGGATTTTAATTCTTTATAATTTAGAATCTTAATTCCATAGAATCTGGACATCGAATTCTTCAGAATTTGGAATCAAAATTTTCTAGAACTCAGACTCATAATTTTTCATAATTCAGACTCTGAATTCTATGTAAAACCGATTCCAAATGTCCATTTCATATATAATCAGAATATTTATTTGGTTGGACTCTGAATTATATTATTCTTTAGACTCTCAAAAATAGATTTGATAAAGAAACATCATTTTCCTAACATTCTTTATTATTATGAAATGATTTTGTGTAATCTATTTCTAAATAACCATTGGTTGAGTGACTCGTGTAAAGGTCCCACTAGAATTCATGGAAAAATATGATCATTAGAGTAGGGATCTGACCGTTGGAGTTTTTCCTATAAATAGGACCTCATTTGAACAATCTCACAACTGTCGCATCACACTAGAGATTACATGATGTTGATGTGATATCAAGATAGAGAGTATCTCATACCTTGTGGTATTGTACATCTTGTTCATATTTATTCGTGTGACCCTGATTGTTTTTGAGTATAATCAAGGGCTTCTGGGAATAGGAAAAAAGAGGTACATACTACCATAATGTTCGAGAACTTCCGGGGATAGGAAGATGGAGGGTCCAACTACCTTAATTTTCGATGAATTCTGGGATAACAATATAGATTTTATTTATTATTATATATGGATTACCCTAGTGTGGGTGAGATAAAATTTCTTGAAAGTACAAATAAAGGGACATTTAACCAAGGTTGTTGGATACCCTACTGTTTGGGTTAAAGGATTTAATACTTGTTACTTGTTTTGTTTCAAGTCTATTTCCACTGTATTTTAATAAAAAAAGAATATATAATCTTATTATACTTTTTTATTTTTTATGTACTTTGATAAGTAAAATTCAATATTCTTTAAGGTATAATAATTTCCAAGTAAAAGTCCCTTAAATTTTCATTTTCGTAACAATATTTCCAGAACTGGGTAAGTTTTTCTTATAGAACTATTTTAGGGTTAGTGAATTTAACTTGTTTAACTTAATTAAACATTGTTTTCCTTAAGGTTATAAAGGAATGTTTTCAACATACAATTCACCCACTCTTGTAATTGAGCTTAAAAATTTATATTTTGATCCTACAATTGGCATCAGAGTATGTCCCTGAAATACTTATATTAACATATAAGTTTTCTTGATCATGTTTTCCTTGTTCTAAGAATTATTTCATAAGTTATTATAAGAGATTTTTATCTTTGTTTACAATACTTTTCTATTATGAAGCTTTGGTGGAATTTTATTTTCTTATAGAATGATAGGAATTAATGTTTGTAATTTTGACAATATTAGTCCTATTAGACCACTAGTTTTTTATAGTAATGATTTTGAGTACTGGAGATATTGAATAAAGAAATTTTTTATTAATACTGGAGTAGACAATTTTTTCATGCTTACTAGTGATTACAAAATTCCTAAAAAGGATGTAAAAACCTTCACCAACGATTAAAAGTCACAATATCAACTAAATTAAAAGGTAAAAAATACATTGTTGTGTTCAATGACCATGAATATATATAGTCAATTTTCTTCCTCTGAAGCTACTAACTATATCGGGAAGAAACTTGAAGTTGCAGATTTTGGTACTTCGAAAGTGATAGAGACTATAAGAGATATTCTTAGAGTAGAATATCATGGATTCATATTTCTTTATATAGAACCTGTTTGCAAAGTGCAACAATGATTTATGACCATTGTCAATAGTCTACAATATTTGGGAGAGAGAGGACTTGATGACGATGCTCTTGGGGACAAGATAATTGACATCACTCCAAATGAGTGGGAATAAAAAAGGACACCTATTGACGAGAATAAGAAAGTGTCTCATATTACTCATAATGATATTTGTGGAACTCTTCTTCAATATGAAACTAGAATTAAAAGAGATGCTGATATAAATAAAAGGAAAAATTGAAATTGAAGTGTAACCTTTACTATACTAAATTACAGACTGTGGAAAGCCTTACAAGATACAAGTCCAAGAAAATCACTATTATATCTGAAACTAGTTAAAGTGAACATTCTGATAATAACCTAGAAAATCTTACTTGAATAATTAACAAGATAGTGGGGAAAAAATATTTTCAGTACAGATATAATAAGAATGACCAAAAGGATAAGAAAGATTTAGAAGTCACTTGTTATAAATATAAAAGAGTTGGACACATCATTCCAGATTGTCCAATACTCAAAATAAAATATAGAATGAAAAAGAATTCTGAGAAAAACAAGAAGAAGTATTACAAGGCTAAGGCTATGAATGTTTTGAAATCAAATGACACATAGCGTGTCAATAGTGGTGACTAATCTGATGAATTCACATATTATGAATCTTATGGTTAGAAGAATATTGGTCTTATAGACATAGTACCTATTGAAAATCATTTTCTTATGGCTACAGTACACATTGTTGAATCCTTAACTAATATGTCAATAAATGAAAATTTTTGTAATGAATAATATTACGAATCTTCAGATGATATGTCTTCATCATCAGAAGATAATATGTTACCGTCATTTGATGATGTTTCTAGATTTTCAAATCTCCTTGAAAATAAAAAATGGAAAAAATAATTAGAGAAATAAAATTCTAGAATATCTATTTTAACTAATGAAGTACCCAATATGTCTATGTATCTTGATCAGAAAATTTGTGATCTTGAAATTTTTTCTAAAATAAATAAGGAAGTAGATTCTGAGATGGATAAACTTTATACGGATATTGAAAATGTAATTTTAAAGGAAAATATTCTTGAGGCTAACTCTAGTTCTAAAACTACTATTTTTTTGGTAAAAAATTTTGTTATTAAACAAATGTCATAAATAATTTCCATAAAAAAATGTTTTTCAAACATTACCTTTATTAAGGGAAAAATTTTACATGATACATTCCCAAATTCTTCCTTTAAAGAATCATTCTATATTTCGTTATACCTATTCTAAAATAGTTTTTAGTAATAAATATTTTGTTCCCCAAAGTTCTCCATTTTCCTCTAAATGCCAATGTGGTCGACATTGGGAAAAATTTGTTCATTAAACAAAACCCAAAAATTAGGTTTTAACAAAGCTTATTTTTCTAAGAAAATGATGATTCCAAAAATCTTACTTTCGGAATTTTCCTAATCCAGTAATGTTTGGATTCAGAAATTTTAACACTTTTATTTTCAGGAAAGTAAAGAAATTACCAATAAAAATACACGGTAAATGGATAGTGTATGTTCCCAGAATATGAATGGTAATAAAAAATTATTTAATATGATTATCAAAATTAAATGAGGTAAAGTAACTTTCAGAGATAATTATCAAGGAGGAATTATTTATATAGGAAAAATTATTCTTCTTGGAAAAACATTGATTTCAAATGTTTTATTTGTTAAGGGTCTTAAGAACATCATCAATAGCATATGTCAATTATGTAATGAAGGTTACCTTATGAATTTTAGTAATGATAAATTCATAGTATACAATTCCAAGGGAGAGTTTATTCATTTAACCCATAGGAAAGATAATGTATGAAAACTAAACATTGAAGTCCATTGTTTCTTTGTCAAGAAACCCTCAGTAGAACTCTCTAATACTAAAGCTGAATATGTCATAGCTAGAAGTTTTTGTGCTCAAGTATTGTAGATGCCACACATGCTTGAAGACTATGGTATGAGTTTTACCAAATACAAATATATTGTGTGATAATACTATTTTCATTACCCTAAGAAAAAACCATGCACATAACTCACAGGAAAAACATATAGATATAAGACATAAGATTCTTAGGGATCACACACTTAAAGAAGATATCATTATTCAGTTTATCATAACTGAAGATCAATATGCTGATATTTTTACAAAATCATTACCTTTGGATTGATTTGAATATATTGAACAAAATTTCAGAATGATCACAGTAAGGTAATCTTCCAAATCAATTTTTTTTAAACATAAATTCTTAAATTAAGAAACTTTTTTTCAATAGGGGAGTAAATTTTATTTTTTAGTCAAATTGTTCATTATCAAAAAAATTTGTAATCAAAATTTTTAATAATTAATATTCTCATAATCAATATTTTTCATAATCAATATTTTTTGTAATCAAATTGTTTTGGTAATCAATATTTTTTATCCTAAAATTTTTGTAAACAAAATTTTTTTAATCAAACTTTTTCATAATCTAAATTTTTTATAATCAAATTTCCCGTAATTAAATGATTTTAGAATCAATTTTTTTTCCATTTCAAAAATTTAGAATAAATGTTTTTTCAAGAATCGAGAATACATATTTTTCCTTCATTAAGAAAACATTCTATAATTAATGTTTTTCAAGAAAAATTTTCCTCATTACTAAAAATTTTCCTAGAAATCCGGAAGGTATAATTAATTAACTAAATTTTTATAGTTGAATATTTTTAATATTTGGTATTTTCATCTTTTTTTAAGAAAATTTTTCCACATCACTTTTCTTAAATCTGAATTTTTATCTTAAAACCCTCAAAACATCCAAAACTACCAAAATCCTTCTTCAGCTTTCATCTCAATTGTCAGATCCTATTGATCTCATTTCGACCATTAGATTAATCTTGGAATATGAATATTCAATTCAATACCAATATAAGGCCCCCTATTCTTCATCCCATATAGGTATTTCAAGACTTTGTGTGCCGAAGCTCTACCTCTCTACATAAGGGTCATTATATTTTTCAAATTTTCTTAACATCGGATTCCATTTGGAGGAGTCTCCTCATAAGAAAATGTCTCCAATAAAGGAAATTTCATAATGTTGAAGAGAAAGTTGAAGGAACTGAAAGAAAAGGAAAAAATAGTATAATTTAGGAAACTTAATCAGAACCTCCAAAGTCTAAGAATAAAATATCTTATCCTAATGAAGTCATTAAAAGTGGAGAGAATAGAAGAGGAATAGGAGGGAAAGAGATCCTAGCACTAGAGAGGATATTGCTGAGGAAAAATCCTTGATGATTAAGGCTTCTGTGGAATATGAAAAACAAGAAAAATAGAAGAAGCAAAAGAAGAAACTTTATTATGCTAACATTGTTCAATCTCTTTTCAAGGCTACTGAGAAGGATTATGAGAAAATTTAGTTACTAGAATAATTTCTAAAGGACCAGAAATAGTAGAGACTATGGGAAAGAAGATATTAATTATAGAAACCGAAGAAGAAGTAATTTTGTAGGACGAGGTAGTGGAAGAAGAAGAGAAAGATGGAAGTGATGACACTGATGATATGATAAGGAAATTTGTAGAATATCACGAGAAAAAAAGTCCTTTGGAATAATTGTCGATCCAAACATATCAGGTTGAATCAACCAAAATTATTTCACATGGAAAATAGGATTTAGATCAAGAAGTGGTTAATAAACCTTCTTATGATGAGAGAAGTAATAATGTTGTTGTTCAACTAGATGATCTTGTAGAAGATAATGAAAAGGAAAAAATTGACGAAGATAGAATCATTCAAGTATCAGATAGTAAACATGAATCCCTAAAAGCTATGGATACCATTTTTAAAGCTGATAAATGAATGTAGGTGATAGTTGATACTTCAAAAAAATTGTTATGGTAGCTATGAAAGTTGTTGGTAGTTCCTTAAAAAGGCTGTTGATATTAAGAAAGAATCCCCACCAACATGGGATTTTGATTTGGAATCATCCTCCTAGGGTCCAGGCATTATGATTCAATCATTGAAGAAATTATTTGAATCCATTCCTTTGATTCTGAGTATTGACTCGAGGTGTCAAATGCTTCATCATTCATTTGATCAGAAATCAGATTCTGCTAGCATGCTTATGGTAAAATTCATTAAGAGTGAGGCTAATTTTGAAACTTCTTATATCGAGTATGATGCTTATAGAAGTTATTTCTAGGAAATCACTAATTGGTCCAAGAAAATGATTCAAGATCTGATAATTCTTAATGACATTAAAGACACTATGAATGAATCCTTTGACAGAGCAGTTGTGAGGATGAAAGAGATTAAGAATTTTTTTCTGAGAAGCTGAATCTAGAACAAACAACTCGGTAGAAAGAATACTATGATCTTAATGGAAATATGAAATCATTTCTATGAATTTAAAGAGGGGAGTAGATATCAAAATCAAGTTATAAGAAAATTTTATTAAACGAGAAGAAATTTTGAAGTCTCCAGCATAAATCTTAAAGTCTCAAGATGAAATGATCAAAGATCTGGAGAAGAAAAATGAGGATCAAGAATAGCTACTCAAGCACTTTGAAGAAGATCATATGGATCATAAGAAGCTGCAGACCATCATGAAAAAGTTCATGCCGAAGGAGAAAGAAGGATTAATATTTTTTCAAATCCGATATTTTGTTTTATTTTATATGTACTAATTTTTCTAACCTTAATGAAAAACACTTGTTGGGATTCATTTCTTTTTCTATATATAGTTCTAATATTTTAGGTGCCAAATCTATTTTCCATTTTCTCTATTCCTTTTTGAAAATCACATTGGGGGATAACGAAATGATAAAAATATTACTAAGTAAAGAAGATAATTCCCTATGGGGGGCCCTATCAAAGGAGGAGTTTACTCAAAGAATATTTCCATATGAAAAAAAATCAAAATATCATTAAGGAAGTCAAGAATATCATCCTTAAGGATTTAAAAACCTAAGGGGGAGTTTGTCATATTCACTATAATTCATAAGTTAAGGGAGATAAGTTTTTCTTTAATGTTTATAAAGCAAAATTCTTAGTCCTTATATTCTTTTTTGGGAGGATGATTGTGATTTCCAAAAAGGGGGATATTATTGAGTCAATAAGGTTTGCTTATGATTTTTCTATTTCTATATGTCTTAAAAATCACAAACACTTTATCTTAATGAAAAATGTTTTTCTCTAAGGATTATTTACAAAATGAAAATTTCCCTTCTCAAAGGGAATTTTTATCCTTTCCTATATTTTTATTATTTAATTTTATAATCTCTTTAAATCGGACTCATATTATTACTATGTCTAAAATTTTTATCCTTAAATAAATCCTTGGAATATTATTTTTCCTTAGATATAGAGTGTTCTGTTTTCAGACTTTTAATTATATAAAATAAAGACTCTAAATTAACTAAAATTCAGACTCCGAATTCTCTGAGATTCAGACTCCAAATTCTTTGAAATTTTGAATCCAAATTCTCTGAAAGTCCGACTCTAAATTCAATAAAACTCAGACAATAAATTTTCTGAATTTCATATTCATAATTCCATGAAATTTAGACTTCAATTTATCTGAAATTTAGACTCCAAATTCCTTATAATTCAGACTCTGTATTCTTGAAAATTTAGACAATGAACTCCATAGAATTTGAACTCCAAATTGCACATAACTACAGCTTTGAATTCCTTCGAATTCAGACTCTGAATTCCATAGAATTCAGATTGCAGAATCTATAAAATTCATAATTCTTTGTAATGTACAATCAGAATTTATATGTCATTTAGACATAGAATGTTTATTTTGTTAGACTCTGAATTCAATTTTTCCTTAAACTCATAAAAATATATTTGATTATGAAAAATAATTTTCCGGACACTTGTTATTATTATGAAGTGATGATATGCAATCTGTTCCTAACTAAACATTGGTTTATTGACATGTTTGTAGGTCCCTCTAAAATTTAATGAAAAATATGATCGTTGGAGGAGGAAGCCAACTGTTGGAGATTTTCCTATAAATAGGATCTAATTTGAATGAGGACATAATTATTTCATCAATATAGAGGTTACATTATGGTGAAGTGATTTCTAGAGAAAGAGACTCTTAATCCTTGAGCAAACTGAAAATCTTATTCATCACTCTTCGTGTGACTCTGATTGTTGATTAGTACAATTGAGGGATTCTGGGGATAGGAAGATAGAGGTACCAACTACCTCAGTGTTCACGGACTTCTGAGGATAATAATATAGAGGTTCCAACTACCTTATAGTTTGTGGGTTTGCAGGGATTGCAAGACAAATTCTGATATTCCTATCAAGGGCTTACTATGGTGTGGGTGAGACAGAATTTCTTGAATGTTTAAATCAAGTGACCCTTATCTATGGTTTTTGAAAGCCCCACTCATTGGGTTAAAATATTTCATACCTTTTACTTGTTTTGTTTCAAGTTTATTTCCACTGTATTATAACAAAGAAAGAACATATCACCTTCTTATAAATTATTATTATTTTATCTACTCTAATAAGTAAGAATCTATACATTTTAATGTAGAATCTTTTCATAGTAAACATTCCTTAATGTTTCATTTATGGAACCATATTTCTGGAACCCATCAAGTCTGTCTTATAGAACTATTTTAGGTTTTGTGAATTTACCATGTTTATCTTAGTTAAATATTGATTTCCTAAAGGATAAAAACTAATTTTTTAAACATACAATTTACCCCTTATTGTAATTGATCATCTACATTAATATATCAATTTTAAATTAAGGAAGAGAAAGTATTGAATAAGTCAGATTAATAAACATGTAAATGTAACTAACTGATAACAAATTCCAATTATATAAATGGGTAATGAAAAATCAATATGGAAAGGTATGTAATTGAAACACATTCTATTTAATCAATTAAATGGGAATGAAATATTTAAATAGAATGTGTTGAATTGACAATATCATTGATAAATAATAACTAAATATTAAGTAATAAAATTCTTAATTATTAGACGCCATGTTTCCTAGGTATATGGTAACTTTACTATCAAGGCCTTTTAGAATATGGTTTATAACATATCTGGTAAAACCCCATCTAATTGGAAAAATTATTTATCTTGTGATACCACTAATGTATCAGGGGGATATATATAATCAGGCCCCACCCATTCTGGGACTATACAAATAATTCCTCATATATCAAATTATCTATTTAATTCTTGATCAAAGTTCCTACAAAAATATTTATACAGGGAAAAAGATATGGATTTACCAACATTTACCTAGTTAATCAGATAACTGTCATGTACAAACTATATGTAAAAATGATATAAGGTATTTTAAATTACTATAACCATAACATTATAGTATGAATATCTAAAATAAATTTGAGTTACAACATAAAATGGTCATATGTAACTGATTGTTTCAAGAGAAAGTTAACAATCAGAAAAGAAAGTGATATTGTGATGATAACTTTCAACACTTGGTAATTTTCAAGTGAAACCACATTGGATGAAAAAATTGAAATTTAATTCTATAATAACAATAAATTTGAGTGAATAATAATATTTATTTAAACAATGTAAGTATATAAACTATATTAATGTGAATTTTTGTATAATAACAAATAATTCTCAATGGAGTGTAAATTGATATATAATCCCCTACATGACGCTCCCTTTTAGTTGAAAACATTTTAAACTCCTTTATAATGATTTTAATATTGTTATTAACTTATAACATAATAATAATAAAAATTTTAATATTATATATGATCTTATTCTATTATATTTTTACACATTTGATTGAAAAATTTCATCATTTTCTTCATTCCTGGTGTTAATTGTCATGTTTTTTTAGTATGTTTTGGACTTTTTATTTTTGTATTCTAATTTAGATATACATTTCATAATCTTTATAATGTAAAAAATGATTTAAATATTATATATATTAATTATATATGTATTTTTTCAAAGATATAAAACATTTATATAGGAAATTAAATTCATCATTCTTAGAGACAGTAGGCCATATGTATGTACGATTGCTACTTCCATTTCCCTCTCATATTAAAAAAGTTAGTGATATATACATATATATTTATTTATTTTTATGAACATTACAATATAATATTTATGTTATATATATTTTAATTTTTTTTTACTAAATCCATCCTTAGTACATTAAAGGTAATGTGTGAATTAATTAGATTGATTTGAGGAGGAAGTAGTTCACGCGTGCACAAACATCGTTATTGTATTTCAAAAAATGGAAGGCATGAAGGTATGTGTTAAATAAATATTAAATAAGAATAAATAAATTATTAATAATAAATATTTTATATATGAACAATAAATCCATAATTATTTACAACCTTGAACATTAGTAATGGAATAATGAATGACATCAATGTGTGAGTTAATAGTTAGGCATACACATGAATGATGATTGGTTATCCCATTTGATTTAAGCTTGTGAAACTTTAGTTTGAAATATTATTATAACATCTAAGTATGTTTAATAAATTATTTTTAGTATATAATAAATATATATAATGAATTTAAGGGTTAGATAAAGAAATAAAACTAAAGTGATTATTGATGAACATTAATTCCTATTTGGGTAACTCTATTTAGATTATACCAAAAACCTTCTTTGGTTTTCATTAATCATAAATTTTGGATTATAGGATGAGTAAGGGATTATGGATCCTTATTATTTTAGAGTTTGGATGAGCCAATGGTCTTGAGAGGTGTGAATAAATGAGGGGGGTTAGTTCCTTTTTATATTGGAGGTGGAGTGACATTCTTGTAAATATAAAAATGTAAACACTATTGGGAGCTATACCTTACATCAGGTGCCAAAAATAATGAAACAAAAATATATAAAATGTATTATATGGTCTATATATTTCATTAAAATTGGTTTTGTTCATATTTCTAGATCATTTTGGTCATTAATATTAAGGTTTAGTCCCTTGTTAAACTAGTTTTTTTCTTTAATTGTTGTAATTAATTTTAATTTCATTCATTAAAAATTTACTTAAAATACCAATTTTACATTATTATAAATTATAAATTAGTTTAATTACAAATAAGTAATATATTTTATCAAATTACAATAAAATATTTGGAAGAAATTAAATTAAAATTAATCCTGTAAATGGGATGGGAAATCAGGGTTTTAATGTGAAAATGTTCAAATGTTCATTATATTTCTTATATCTAAATTATGTCTAAAACTATTAAAATGGTAAAAATTGTATTAATAGATTTAAAATTTATCTAATTATAATTTGAAACAAATTAAAATATAATTTAACTCTATAAATTAATTAGATGAAAAGTTAGTTCTCAATTAAAATTCTGTATTTCTCACTATTCATTAAAAAAATGAAACATCAAAGAAAAATACAAACAACCCCCCTAAGATAATTATGAAATTACAATTTTAAAAATAATTTTTATATTTTCATATAAAATAGATAAAATATAAAAAAATTAATATAAGTGTGCAATTAAAAGGCATTGAAATTACCTTTTTAGAAAAATAAAATTTTTAGTTGTAAAACTACATTTATTTTTATCTTATTCATGTAAAACCTATTGGATGAATTAAAAAAATAATTGAGTGAATAAATAACATATATATTTCCTAAATATTAAATAATAATCATAATATATTTAATTTTTTAATAAAAATTTCCTTTAGAAGTATAAAAATAGTACATTATAAAAACATATCGAATATATTCAATTGGTCTTTAAATTCATTTCTAATTAATTAGAAGCTAATGAATTTTATTATTTATTTTTATATGATACTTAATACTATTAATAAATAATAATTTAAATACTATGTAATAATTTTCATTTTAAATAACAATATTAATAGTATTAAAAAAACTCAATCTTTTGTGTAACAAAAGCCACAAGCAAAAGTCATTGTTATGTATAACATAAGCTATACATGGTGTTCCAGGTAGTGTAAGATAATCATAGTGTTGTGTGATTCATATGATTAATTTGGATTTGTGTATAAAAAAATATACAAATGATAATAAAATAATTCCAAAATGGAACTATTTTTAATTCTTGGTGTATTACACTATACTCACCTTATAAAAAAATAATGGTGCATGGCATCAAAATATGAATCGACGAAAGGAAATTTAAATGAAGTCCCATACCATGAGCCCATATTATCACGTGTGTCTTTATATTATTGAATAAATACCATATTCTAACTATTTACTTTTTAGAACCTTTTTATGCTAACTATTACTTGATTTCACTTATTATCATGTTATAAAAAATTAATTATTCAATTGAGTTTACATTGGGTGTTTTGACCATATTCGGCTAATTTATCAAAAATGACTTTGGTTGGTTGAATATGGTCTAATGGGTTATTATTTAAAGATAAAAAATAATATTCATTTTATATTTAACATATTTAATACATAATTGTTTTTACCAATAATTAAATATAGTTTTGAGAAATGAATTGTGTTAAAATCATAGAGCTGATAGGTCATACATATGCATAAGTAACGATTCCACTTTCCAATTGACATTATCAATATGAAGTATGTAATATTTTATCATTCCAAAATGATAATAAAATCTTATATACCATTTTATGTTTTCAAATGTACTTATAAATATATTCCATGTGGCATGGTAGGTAAAAGTGAGTCAAATCACTTCGTAAAGTCAGTAGGGAACACGTTCATGAATGATGTAATCATTTCTCAGTGACTGAAATGGTTAGAATGAAAATGATATATTCTATTTTAATAATGATGATAATTTTATTATTATCATAATTATTCCTTTTATATCCCATATATGAAATATATATACACTTATGACCTTCCATGTAAAATATTAATGAAAAACGAATCACATAACATTATGAGGAGGTAGGCCACCAAACACACGAGTGAAGTTGTCATATCCCATATAGAATAGAAATTTAAAAATGGTATATATTATATAATAAATATATAGGTATAATTATTTTAAAAATATTATATATATAATTCATATCTATCATCATACCCAACCGTGATATGTTGTAATGTATAAATTAATGTCATTATCTCCTGAATTTATTGTCTATCAGAAAATAGAATAATGATTTTGTAACCCATTTGTTGGAATAGGAGGGGGTTTTGGTTATTACATTAAAATAATAAAATCTTAGTACATGTAAGATATTGAGGTTATTATATAATCATTATTTAATATAAATTTATGATTGTGGAGTAAGAAGTAAAATAAAAAATCTAATTGGATAATGTTGCCTCTTCATTGGGTATTTTTTTGGTTTACACAAAAGTCCTTTTTTAGTTGGAATTATACACCTAATAAGGATTTTTAGATGAATGAATGTATTGAAGTTATTCTAGTATTTATTCGAGGAACCAGTGAGTTATCAAGGTGTTAAGAGAGGAGGGTATTGTTGAGGCATTTTATATGGGTGATTAATGCCACACTATTAATTTTTGAATAGAATGAATTATACCCCCTTTTTTTAATGTCATAATGATATAAAAATGAAAACTTATTCATAAAATATTTTATAAGTTAAAGACATGTTATAGAATATATATTGTACACATTTCAGGTCATTTTATGCCTTATCTATTTAGTTTAATTCCCAATAAATCCATATTTACCTTAAATGTGGTAATTAATTTTTACTATTTCACTATTCATTTTTGTGAAAAAATTAATTTAACCATAATAAAAAATATTTATTTCTCTGATTAGAACTATTTAATTCATTTTACTAAATACAACTATTAAAAGTTAAAATATTATCAATAGGACAAAATCTGCAGACACGAAAAAAGCGGGGATTCAAGAATAATATTTTTTTGAGAAAAAGATGATTTTATATTTACTCTACGAACAATAAAAATTATTTTATTAAAATAAATCATTATATATTAATATATAATATATAAATTTAATTTTAAAAATTCCTCATTATGAACAACTTTAGTTAATTAAAACGATAAATATAATGCATTTTAATTATATTTAGAATATATCATGTTATTCCAAAAAACAAACACATAGTAAAAACCAATGTATATTTGATTAAAAATTTATTTAGATTTTTAAATATATGATAATAATACTTATGTTACATTAAATAATATTCTAAAAAGATTGAGACTTTTAAATTAACTAATTTATTGGAAAGAAAAGGAATTAAAACAAAAATCAACATTTTCACTATTCACAATAATATAAATATTTTTCCAAAAAACCCAAAATTCAACCATAGGTAAATATTGATATTATTATTTTAAAAATTATATTCATATTAACAATTCAAATTCTAAAATTTAGAAATTAAATTTTCATATAAAATAATATAATAAAAGAGTTTAGTTAAAACTCTTCTCATTTTGAATAAAAAATTACATAATGTTTCTATAACTAATATTAATATCTAATTCAGATTGATAAATTTTAAAATGATTTACTAAATAATTACCTAGTATTATAAAAATTAATTCTATAAGAACCCATGTTATATTAAACTAATAAAAAATAAAAGGCCTTAAGGATACACATTGGGAGTCTTTTGTTTCGCATAACCCATAAAAAGGAAGAGATCAAGATAAATAAAATTAAATTATATGTAAATAATTATCATGTATGTATATTTTTTTTATTAAAAAATATTACTAATAAAGATTTTTTTTTTGTGTCTACTATTATACAAAATTCAGGATAAAATTGACATTGACTCCATTTTAAAATTCACTTTTCATTTACAATCGGATTCATTCCTCTCTAGGTATCGAATGAGTGAAGAGAATATTTTTTATCAAATTGATCTGAAATACTATACAATACATATGTTCATTATATATTTTCATGAATTTAATTATCCCAAATTTTTCATATCACGTTTTGTTTGATTTTTTATTACCTTGACTTATCACATTAAACATTATAAGTTTAAACATTAATTATTTTTCAGGAATGACAATTCACCCCAACATTCTTACATTTCCATAACCTTTAAAGACATAACTATTGGTTTCAATGTTTTAATATTTTATAGATTTATTATCTTTATTTAACTATTAATATATTATTTTTACAATATTGTATCCTACCCCTTAAAAATAATAAGTGAAAGATTGTTTTCTTAATTGATATTACATAGAATAAATTTGGTTTAATTAGATCATTCCACAATAATTAAATTTTAGTGAGTATATTCGAGGGAATATTTTATGTAAATTATCAATTTTTTGATATTTTTTATTGTGATATTTTATGAAATCATATGATTAACAAATTTTGATATTGTTATTTTTGAGGTGAATATGCTGTTAAATATGACCTTAATTCTGGAGTTATTAATATTTTTTATTGTAATTTTACGATAAATTTTTTCGAAATTTTATTAAGGTAACAAATTTATAATGAAATATAGAAACAAATAGAGAAAACGAATTTTTATGAGGAAATTTTAAGAATCGTGTTATATATAGTTTTATAAAATATGTACATTTTGTTGTTCAATTTGCAAACAAAAAAAATGAAAAAAATAATGTTGATATAAGGGGGTGAACACTAAATTTATTTCAAATATTAATTTAAATAATAAAAAAATTTATGGATGTAGGAATAAATGACATATCAAACCCAACATTCCAATAATGGAAAATCAAAGGATTTCCAAAAAAATAAATCCACGGATACATAGAGAGATTAACAAACTTCCTATTTAGATGATCATGGTAAAATTCAAGTGGAAACTTCTTATTTTTCATATATGTTATAATATTCTATCGTAATATATTCAACTCACCATTCATGTTCTCAATGTAATATTTGTTTATATACAAGAAAATATGGAAACATATGTATTATGGTAGTGTAAGTAAGATTTTTAATACAAATTATGAATTATATTTTGATAAATATTATTCTTATATTGGTTAATCTAATTTTATTAGAAAAAACAATATATTGTCTGTATAATAAAAAAATTTAAATATGACTATCCTACACTTGAAACTCAATGGTAAATATAAAAAAATTAATAAAATTAAGAAACTTTATCTCAGGTAATAAAAATATATCAATGAAAATAAAAAATTTTAAGATGAGAATAAGAATATTAATAATTTTTATTCAGATAATAATGATTGAGAAGATAAAAAATTTAATGATTTAATAAAATATATATCTAAAATTTAAAAATCAATGAAATAATATGAAATAAAATAATAAGTAAATAAATTCCTCTTCAAATGGTATAATATTTAATGATTTGGAATTTTTCTAAATGAAAATTTTAATGCTAAAGTTGAAATTGAAATATTAAAAAAATTCTTTAATTTTTTATCTACGAGAAATGTATATCAAAATGATGTCCCTAAATAAAATATAAAGAGTTAGAAAGAGATGCAAATTTGCTCCTCAATTTCCTATATTGTTCAAAAATAAAATTATAAAAGGCAAAAAATCATTTCTACAGTTGAATTTCTCAAATTTAGAGCATAGAATAATATCAATATGATAGTAATTTATGGATTAGTAAATAACATGGTCCTAAAAAAGATTTTTTTTTAAATATTATTTCAAGGATAATCATCCTAGACCTTCTTCTACCAAGGATTCTACAGGAAAACATTCTAATCCCATTTGACCAAGGTTGGTTTGGATGCAAAAATAAAGTGATATATTTTTTATATGGATATAATAAAAGTCATTATAGTTTATTAAATTGAATATTATAATGAGCATTAAAAATTTTGTTTAGTGTTTCATTATAGACAGCTTACACATCCTTCATCATTTTGAATGCTAATATTTTATAATCTATTTTGTTTTTGGTTTTTTGTCAGTAAACATAAGTAAAAATATATCTTATTTATATTTTAATGACTTGAACTTATATCCATTTTTATATTTAAAAATATATTAATTTCTATTCCAGAACATATTAATTTTTCTAAAGAATGCAGTCATTGATTTATGTGGTATGGGAGCATGTCATATTTGTTCTTTAATGTGGTTTTTTTGAAAATGTCACATTCTTGATTACATTAACTGCATTGAAACTCCTTTATAAATTATATGAATATCATATATCATGTTTTATGGATTTTTGAGCATTCAAATTATTTCTTTAGGGGGAGTTTCCATTAGTTAATAAACTTTGAATTTTAAATTTCCATTCACGAGTTGTATTACTTAATATATGGATGCCAATAATAAGGGGGGAGGTTTCCTCTTGTTATATTTATCAATAATATAAAAACATGTTTATTAATTCATTTTATGAATGTTTTCCACTGATATATTTTTAGACGTAATTAACATTTTTAAATTAAAAAATTTTCTTGGAAGTAAACACATCTATTGAATCTATTTAAAACATGTTAAAATATGATTTATATTTCTCTTCTTCTTCCAAATGTGTAAATTTCATATATAAATTTCAATATAAATCATGTTGAATCTAGAGGTAAAATAACTGTTTTATTTATAATAAATTATATTGGAATTAGTTTGACCATTTGGTTTTTGAATATTATTTTATTTAAATATTTAAAAAATCCTATAACTGTTTGATTTATATTTAAAGTAATATATAACTGTCTAAAAACATTTAGTTTTATTTTTTTATATTTAAATTTACTCAACCTTCATCAAAGTTCGTACAAAATGAATGTTTAGTAATATCATTTAAATTTTTTGAATTGCAAAATTATATGTTTTTGGATTATTTAAAATCCCATTTAATAACAAAATTCATATAGATATTGATTTAAAATTTTAAAATTTTAAAATTTGTTTCTATAGGCCTAACATATATTTATAATCAAGATAATCCTATATCTCTTAAATTTACTTTAATATTCTATAAATTTAGGGAGTAAATTTTTTTTTGATTTTCTTATATTCCTGGGGAGTTGATGTGTTTTAATTATATGTGAAAAAAGGAGCTTGGGGTTTGAGTTTAAACAATGAATCTATTTTTAATTATTGAAATCATCTCTGGAAACTATTTTTTATTTTATCATTATATTAATTGTTGTACTAATGTGTATATAATATATTTTTATTAATGTTATTACATTTAATTATATAACATTTGAAGTCAAAAATATCTATGTAGTTTTCAAAAATGTATATTTTATTCTGTTGGCAAGAACACATATTGAATGTGTTAAAAATTTTAATTTAGTTTCGAGTATTACTTGATCAAATATTTTCATTTATCATGGGTTGTTATTTCACTCATTATTATTATTCTTAGTCTAACAGGGTTCACATTTTTTTTATTTTTTATGGAAGAATATTTATTATGAAAATTTTCAAAAAATGAAAGAATGATTTCATTGGATATTTTTTGGGGAATTATATTTTAATTGTTTATTATTTTTGATCAATCCCAAAATAGGGAGAAATTTGGAAATTAATATTTTGTTTTTTTTCATATAAAAACGGGGAAGATTTCTTAGTGGCTCCAAGATCCACTCTATTTGTTTATGTTTAAATAATTTAAAATACCTCATTAATTTTAGGATTATTATTTTCTATATATTTTCTAAATCATTTATCTATATATTCCATTATACTTGACTAATATAAAATTATTTCTTAGTTAAATAATAAATTATCTGTATAACAAAATAATGAGGTTGAATTAATAATTAATCCATTTATTTAATATTATTTAAACATTTAATTATTTTTTGTTTATTAATCAAATTTTTAATATATTTTTTGGATATAGTTTTTTGATTTTATTATTTATGATTATATCAAGTACAATATGTTTTACCCTTATACAGATTATACATACCTATTTTTACCTTTTTCAGATTTATTCTAACCCTTATGTTGATATCTAGTTAAGTAGTTTTCCATTGCATAGGTTTTGGTTTACACTTTGAAAGCCTTCGGTCTTACCTTTTTTTAAACCAAAGTTTACCTTTACATAAATTGAATTTAATTACTTTTATATAGCCAAGGTGTGTTAACCATACATAACTAGTTGATTTTTGAGCTGACCTTTATGCGAATGATGTTACCTTTGTTCCAGTCCTGAAGTCACATTTATATAGATTCTTAAAAATACATTACACAAAATCATGAACAAACTTTTATTTGAGTTTTATAAACGTACCTTTACATAATTTAATTTATGCACCTTGATATAGGTTTATTATATTCTATTTGAATAATATTTTAAAACATACCAATACAATGTATACTAAATTCGAAGGGCATTTTTACTTGTTTTTTTCCTAAAGTATATGTCAATGGTTTTCATTGATTCTTTTCATTCCAATATTATATTAATTATCTAGATTCGATGATAAATGACTTGAGAATTTTTTACATATATTTTAATGATTATTATATTTGATCTTCATTCTAGTATAAACATACAATAAAGTATTTTGAAAATTTTAATATATTTACTTGGAGTTTCTTTTCTTAATTTTATTATTTCTTAAATAATGGTAAATTCTAAAAAAATATTCTTATATATTTTGAAGTGTTTTATGAAGGTAAATTTACGAATTGATATTCCTTATTTATATTTTTATTAGAAGCATTTGAAATTTGAATCGCCTTAAATTATAAGAGTTTTTCTTGCATGGTCATGGGGTGTGATCTAAAGAATTAATTTTTGATTATTATATGGAATATATTTAGTTATTATATATTAGTTATTGAATATTCTTATGAATTTTTACATGCTGTTATTTTTTTACAAAGCATCAATGATAATTTAAAAATAATTAATGGGAATATTGTCAGTGTGTTTATAGGATAGAGGCTCGTGGATATGAAATAGAGATATTGTTCTATGTGTTTTTTATATTTTAAAGCGGCTAAAGCGAAGTAGTGATAGAAGAGTGGTTTCATGGGTGAATGAGATATACATGACATTAGATTCAATATTCAATATTCTAAAGCGTTGAATAGTAAATATCATCATTACAGAATCTACCTTGATAAAATTTGATGTCTTCCTAAGTATCACCAAATTCTTATAAATAATTTCTTGAGAACTACAAAATCTAGATTTCTGAATCTTCATCAAAAATAAATCATAGCGTTTAATATTTTTAAATTGATACTATGTTTTATTTATATTTACTATATTGTATCACTAGTTCATGTTTCATGGGGTTGTAAAACCCTTTCAAAAGGTATGTGGTTCAAGGTTTCAAAAGGTATGGGGTTCTAGGTTTTGTCTTTATGATCCCAAGATTTCAAATAACCCATAAAATAATAGAAGTACAGTTTAAAATATTTGAGATTCCAAGGTCAAGCTTAACCCATAAAATAGAAGAGATATTAGGGTTCAACCATGAGATTAATGGGTTCCTCTTAATCGATTAACTTTTTGTGGTTAGTATTTTTCTATTAAAAATATAGGTAATGAAATCAGTAATAAGTTGTAGGGAGTTTTTCTAAACTCATAAAATATATGCGGTTTGGTTTGTAACAATCAGTGTGTAAAATAAATTCCGTATATGGTTATAAATAACATTGAAAAGTAATTTTACTTCTATAGTGGGTGTCAATACATTACTCATTTAAGAGGAGTGAAGAGTTGAAACTGTATAATGTCGATCAGAACTATAATAAAAATATATTTTTTCATTATTTACATTAATTTGTTTAATGACCATGCATTTTTCTTTTTGGATAAGTTTGAATTGATTATTTATTATACTGCTAACTTTCTATATAACATTTTTAAACATTTACTAGTTTTAAATAAAGTCAATTAACTACACCCTCTATTATCCATTTTCATCTCCTTCTAGGACCTAATGACATATTCATTTCTTAAATCATAATCAAATCGTATAGTAACGGAAAAATGTTTTTTCACTTAATGTATGTTCAAAATTGAATAAATAAGCTCATTTCATGAATATAGAGGTCTAGTGAATGAAAAACCATAATAATAAGTAAATAATGAGATACAAAAATGATATATTTTAAATAATGTATTATGAAATGGGTGATGAAAAATTAAAGAAGATAAGAGATGTAGGTAATATATAAAATTTGTAATGAAACAAAAACAGTTTCATTAAAATAAATATTATTTTTTAATTCCTGTAATATAAAAAAACTAAAATTGTCATAATTTATTAAGGAATGAGAAAAATAAATATTCCCTTTAATCATGTTTGAATTAATGAATATATTTGGAAGGAAACATGAAAAAAATTCATATACCTTCAAAGGTATGTAAAATAAACTAGGACTGTAAGGAGAAAACATATACATAAAAAATAGAAGCATAATAGGTAAATTATAGAGTGATAAAGTGACATAAAGAGACATAACATAACCATAAATAAAGATGTTAATTTAAATTAAACCCTTACCATGACTCCTAACTTGTCTTAGTATACATATATAACCAATTTATAAATCAAATTAAATTAATTTAAATACTAATTTTTCAAATTTCATTAATTTATTATCATTTTTATTTTTTAGCATTTATAATAAATTTATTTAATAATTAAGTTCATGTGCATCTGAAATATGTTGGTTTGATGATTCCACAGTGGCATCGACAATTTAGTAATAGTAAAAGTTAATGTTCAATGGTTCCATATCTCCATAGGTGTAATTATATTGATATAATGTATTTATGGATGTTCAAATGGTTCTAAATAACATAATTCCTTTCAACACATACATCATTTTATAAGTAAATGTGAAACGATGAGATGTTGTGTTTTTTGGACTCTTTTACTCATGTTGATCATTTTAAATAATTCTATACTAATTCACCCATTGTGGAATATTATAAATATTTAAATATAATTATTATGTTTTTATTAAATGATAAAAGGGTTCATTATAACCATACATAATGTCTGTGATATTTGTTTTGAAAAGAACATCCTTATATTTTGTGATACCGCCCCTAAATGGATGGTTGTTTTAAAATACAACTATTTTATTCAATTTATGGTTTTATTATTAATATTATAGAATATGCATATTTTTTAATTTAGTCATTTATAACATAATTGTAAAAGAATATAAAATTTAAACCATCATTGTAGACGGTGATGGAAAACGGAGTACATAATCCATGAATGTGGTGAATTAGCCATAATATGAGTGATGTTATCATTCTATAATTAAATGAGAGAGAATTTTATACATGATATTATATTAGTAGAATATTATTTCAATATTCATTTTATATTTATATAATTATATCATAATTTCTAGAATATATTTGTAGGGGTGTATCATGAAGAACTCAAAAGAGTTTTGTTGAAATAGTTTTCCTCTTTCTTTGAAATTACTCCTTTAACGTGCTAATTGAGCATTAACGAATCGTATTTTGTAAATAAAAGAACCCCCATAACATGTATTGTGAAGATAAAAAACAAATTTTTGTAGGTATTTTTGAAATTATAATGTTTTATGTTTGTAGAAATGGGGCAGCGTTGAATGATATTTATAAGGAGAGGATATGAGTTTATTAGAATAATTTTATTATCCAAATAGTTATCAAAATATTGAATCAATAGTATGGTGATTGTGATATAATTAATACCATATATTTAATTCTTAATATAGTTTCTATAAAACCCAAAATTTCATTCTTATATACTATGAAAATAAAGGATAATTAAATTGTATTTTAATATTCAATTTCATATTTCACTATTTATTAAAATATTTAATCTAAAACCAAACCAAATTTTGACACATGGATTACATAGATTAATATAATATAATGAAAATAATTTTCTAATTAAGATAAATTTAAATTTAGATAAAATATTTATTAAATTTAAAACATTAATTTTTAAGATACGATCAATTTTATGACCTTTAGAAAAAGAAGTTCTGATTTCATAAAATTGTCTGATTATTTATATATATAAATTAGTGTTTTATAAAACCATTATATCAAAATGAAGTTCCTTTTTTATATTTTTATGTTTTTCATAGAAATTAATTCTATAGAAAAAAGAAATATAATTTTACAAAATTATAATCATGCTTTCTTTGTGTCATACTTATTTTATTAAAGTTTACTATTTTATTTAATTGTTTTATGATATAAATTTCCTATACTCTTATACATTATTATATAAAAATTTTATTTTACAATTTTGATGATTAGGATAAAATTTGATTTTTTAGGTTATTGTTCGAATGATCAGGTTATAATTTTAACGATTATATTTGAAATGGTCATATAAACATTAAACATCCTATACCTATCGTATTCTTCTTTCAAAGCTCAATAAAATTTGTCTAAAAATTTTATATTACTCATCTAAAATATTATAAAAATATCACTAAATTTATTTTTATTTTTTATACTATTTTTAACATATATGATAATTCGAGGATATTGAAACACGTCATAATAAAAAAAATATAGCTCTACCATTTACCTACATTTATTTTCTTGTTATACTATTCTTGATTTAATAGAGTGTATTTATGTAAAACTGTACCCCCAATGGTATCCCTCCTGAACCAATAGTGAAGATGGTGTGAGCTCTAATACTCTTTTCCAATAGTCCATTGGTTGTGTACTATAACTGAGGGAATAAAATACACACATGTGGGAGGTAATACCCTCAAAATTTCAAACACTAATAGAAAATTTCCTTATTCCCACAGTTTCAAACTATTGGTATAGCACTTGAAACCGTGGGTATATTCTATACCCATAGATTTAAGGTACCTTATAAAATTGAGCCATCATTATAGCAAAGAACTATATCCCTATTTTTAGAAACTATGGGTATGGGTATACTCCACAATGTCATTAACCTATAATCACAATGTGTAAAAACATGGGTATAACTAGAAAAAATACACAGCCACGGGATTCAATCCCTAGACCACCATTTTTCTCTTCTAGTGCCTTACCAATACTCCATTTAGATTATTGTTATATAAATATATATGTACCTATATATATTTATATAAATGTGGCTAAAGGTAGAAAACCATGGGAATAGGTGTTCCTGTGTGTTGGGAAAAAATCCCTCAAGGTATCATTGAACCATTTTTGAGGTGATTGTGATTGTTGACAAAGTGGACATATGTGTTATGATTGTTGAAAAAGCAAACCACGACATACAAATTTGTTGACAAAGGGGATTTCATGGGGGCATGTCAAGTTCAAGAGTTGTGGTTAATGATCCATGTCTGATTCAAGAATATCGACAAAGGAATGAATGATCTGGAGATGGTACAAAAACAACAGATACTAGGTGGCGCAGTTTTCCAAAGTTTGCCAAATTTTTGGGCCTGAAAACCGACTAATGAAGACAAGTGGATTTTAGAAAAGGGAACTACGTTCCATTTACTTGAAGTAGAAGAAACTTGTGCACCATATGTTTTTCAAGATTAGAGCATCAAAATATGGAAAAGGAAAGAGGGTCGTGCAGGTATTGGTATGGTCGCGTAGGTGACTTGCGCGTCGTGAATAGACTTGCGCGCAGATGCCTTGGAGACTTGAGAACTTGCGCACCTGTTGTTTTTAAAGATCGTAAGATCAAAATATCTCAATGGAAAAAGGGTCGTGCAGGTATTGGTTTGGTCGTGAAAGTGACTTGTAGGGGCAGAGACATGTGTGCTGAGGGTAGACTTGAACGCCGTCACGCAGGGTGTTCAAAATGACTATAAATACAAGACCAACGCTCCTCATTTTCAACAGAGTTCAAAAATAAGAATAATCAGAGCTCTCGTCGCGCTGGTGTGGTGGTCGCACAGGTGGTGTGTGGTTGCACAGGTGGACTTTCGCGCCAGTGTTTGAAGTTCCGTGCCGGTTGGTAGTTGCACACCAATAATGGTTTGGGCGTAAAATGGGTTGAGTCGCGCATGTTTGGAGATGTAGAAGATTATTCCACGCAGGTGGTTGAGGTAGAACTGTGAGCCAGTTGTGACTTGTGTGCCGATACTTGCGCACCGGCTTAGACTTGCGAGCCAAGTAGGGTTGATTCCCCGACAATGTTTTTGGGATGCGTGGAAGATGGAAGTTTTCCCGATACCTTCGGTGCAAAGTGTGATTCATATAAGGGTGAAATTTGGACTTCAACAGAGCATCTACATTCTGAGGAAGATGTATTCCTTCATGAAAATGAGGATACCTACAAGTCTATAAACTGTTAGTGGATCCTTTCCGGAGCAGTGAGCAAAGGAAGAGGAAGAAGGTGATCCTCTCCACCAGTAGTGAGCCAGAGAGAGAGAAATAGGGAGTGACCCTTGGGAAAGCAGTGAGATGACCCTAATCCTTGTAAAGGCAGTGATCCTAGGACATAGTGACTATTCTCAAACCGTTGTATCAACATCTAGTGAATAATAGTGGAATTTGGTACGACCAGCAACTTGTCGGCGTATGCTCCTTGGACGTAGCCCAGTGAGAGTGAACCAAGAAAAAATATATGTTTCTTCCTACTTGCATCCCTTCATTGCATTTAAAGCATAATCATTAGATAAAAAAGAAAATAAGTGATCACAATAAACACACAAGTGCAAACAAAGTGACCCTTGTAATAACTAGGTCAAGATCTAGTGGGGTAGGAAGAACTTTTAAAATTAATATCCAAATCCTAATTCACCCCCCTCTCAGGGTATATAGGCCCCTATTGTTCCTAACACTGTGAATTTTGTTTTGTGTCCCACAATGTTTTCCTCCTCCATAGCATGTGAAAGTTATACCCACTTTTTTGGAATATTGTGTTTCTATGTCCCCAAAAAAACAACCATATAACCACCTTTTTATAAAAACCATTGGTATTGGTCTTGAAAAAAAAACCTTTACCCATAGTTATCCTAGAACAGTTGGTATACAAGGGCCTATACCCACGGTGTTCCTGTACCATGGGTATAGACTCCCATACTATACTAATACCCACGGTTTTAACCAAAACCATGGGTATAGGGGCATTTTCTAGTAGTGAAATAATGATATAAATAAACAAATAAAATTAACAATAAAAATAATCCAATATCAATGTTTGCAATAACATATAAATATATACATATATGTGTGGTACGATGCTTAAAACCTTTTAAAACAACTCATCAACTACAATATATATAGTTTTAATAATGAGTCAACATGTTTGATAGTGTACATGGAATGTACATCAAGGTCAAATGAACAACAAAATATCGTTATTCAAATGTTACCAATATAACCTAGCTGTTAGAATATAGTGAATGAAAATTACTAATTGAATTTAGAAAATATGTTTTACACTTGCTGAAAAAATAAATTTTGTAGTGAATGTGGAATATTAAAAAATTTGGTTAACATTTGGGTATTTTTCTTATAAGATTCATTTTTTTATGAATAGTGAAAAAAATTCATTTTAAATGAAAATAACTTTTTCATAAAATTATATATAGTGTTAAATAATTTTTATAAATGGTTTTAAAGTATAATTAGATCATGTTTGTATCGATTTATTCAATTTATTTCATTAGAATAAATTTTATATTGAAATTTGTTATAAAATGTAACACCCGACCCCTCTAGGCCAGATCTGGTGCAGTACTTGTGATATTGGCATGGTTAGAATGAATGAAAATCTCGAAAGAAAGATCAGATTAGTAGTCTTGAAGAAACTAGATACATATTTGTTACTCAAATTACATTGAAAAAGTCTACAAAATACAATACATAATGAAAACTAAAACTGCATCCACAAAAACTCAATAAATGATCCCCTCTTTGTCTCCTATTGAAAGTATACAATGAAAGGGGTGAGCTCAAACACTCAGTAAGGGATAAAAGTAGCGAAAGAATGAATACAATAATAATTGAATCATATTCAATATGACATAATCAACATGGCATGGTGAATAAATGAAAAACTAATATAATTAATAAACTGAGAATGAAACTGCATCCATAGATTTTACCATAGTGAAAACCTCATGGATAATGATAATAACTGATAATGAATAAATATAATGCTTATTAATTGGACATCATGTATCTAGCACATGAAACCATAATACCATTAAAATGTTTTATTACTATGGGTAGAAACCCCTCTAATTTTTGGAAACAAACTAGGATGGTTTGTCGCCAACTAATTTGTCTCATGATACCTACAGATGCATCGAGGGACTATAAAGGTCCCCAAATACCACTACATGTCCAAATAAGTTTTTATACATTGATTCAATACAAGAGAAATATTCCTTTTCAATATCCGTATAGACTACAGTATACAGATTCATCAATATTTCTATAATTAAAATAACTTTCCAAGTAAACATTCAGTGTAAAATCATATATTATTTAGACAACAAAAATATCTATGATATTAGATTATGGATATTTAATATAAATATAATTTCAAATGAAAGGTGATCTCAAATGGACATTAGGTACACCACATAACGATTATTAGGAGCATAACACAAAGTTAGTCAAAACAATATAATAGTAGAGACAAAGTCTCTTACAACAATGTAATCGGTCGAATCGTATGAAAATAAATTAATAACACTAAAATTAATTATTGAATAACATGAATATAAATATAATAATTTTTTTATATATAAAATGGTAGTCCACATATACCACATACAAGAAATAAGTGGAAACAATGAAAATCTCACAGAAATGAATGTGAGTTGAGAAACCATTTACAAACATTTCTGCATGGAAATGAGTGTTATTTCGAGGGATTAATGAGAGGTAAAGGGTTATTCCATTATTTATATGTCACAATTTCAGTATGGGCGAGATTAAAAAACATACCCCATCATTAAGAAATAAAAATAAAAGGGCACAATATAGGATAGATTCTTGAACAGAAGTGAGAGAGATGATCCCTTACCTTATGTTTGAAGGTGTTATTGTTTGTACTTAACGAACTGAATAATCAAATTTATCTTCATTAATTAATAATTACATAACCTAATAAACATTTAATTAATATTGGATAACCTTATTATGTTAATTAATGGTTTTTTGATGGGTTTAAGAGATTCAATTTTATTGTTTCGGAAGAATTTTCTTACTTGGATTCATGATTTGTTTATTGTATTCATTAATGTAATTTCATTTGAAATGTGGTGAAACATCAAAAAATTTTAATATACATTAATATTCAAATTAAAGAGATGTAAATGATCTTATAATGATTCTAGTTATACACCATGAGGATAACTCATTCGATGAGTTAAAAATAAACGCTTGGATTTGGCTTGGTAGTTTTGTGCGCAATAAACTTGTTTTGTATTATTATTCCATATTATGAACGCTTAAGGATTACAAAACATTAATCAAGATAAGATACATATATAATGACCTGGTTCAACCATTGAAATCATTTCATGACCAGTATTGAAGATAGCAATGCAAATTGAAAACCCGTCTTCCTTGCGTGTGATAGATTTACACATCTCAGACAGTGTTTCATTTATTCTGTAAAAGGTGGGAGAAAAGAGATATTATGATGAAATATTCCATTAGTAAAATGAAAATACAGTAAATGTATGGTACTGGAATTATCATGGAATTTTTATGAGGTGATGTGGAAGGGAGAACAAAAGAATGAATCTTTGGAAAATAAATTGAATGAAAAGAGAAGGAAGGGTCACCTCTTGAGTACTGTCTGTGAGAATCTCTTTAAGACCTTTGTTTTAGGATTTTTGGTGAGAAAAACAGTTCTTGGATGTGGGGAGAGTGATTGGGAAGAGTATTTGGAAGAATTTAGTCAAGGATTGAAGCTTGAGTGGTGTGGTAGGAAGAGGGGTGAGGGGTGGTTTATATAGTGGAGGGGAGAGGAGTTTTCTTAATATTATAATAATTAATTTATTATTTCTCTCAAGACAACCAATAGTGATTATTACATGAAAATGAATAGTAATATATGCATATGACTTTGAACCAATTGGGCTTACATCAGCAGATCATCATCAATGACCCAATTAATCCATTATTTAGCTTTTATTGTGATTTATCAGATTTTACTATTCATAAAAAATTCTAGTATTTCAGAAAAATCCCAAAAATTTACCGTAACCATTTTTTGAAAGGTAGAATCCAAAACTGAAGTACATTTTTCAAAAAAATTTCTAAATATGATTAATTAAATATTTAATTAAAATCATTATTTAATCCGAAAAATTATACACTTAAAATATTCATCATTATTTTTAAGGTGCCAAAATTCACCTATACACTCAAGGGTATGGATAACATGCATAAGAGTTATATTACTATTCATAAAGGTAAGTTACTATTCATAAGGGTAGGTTACTATTCATAAGGGTAGGCTACTATTCACTGAAATTTATGTTAATTCTAGCAGACTCTAAATATCATCTTGAACACAACCGTGTGTGTCAGATTTTTAAAATTCAAATCACAGAGTTGGCAAATTTGAGTTTTAATGGCTATGATATGAATATCTCCTATAAGAAATCATTTTTTGTTCCATATAGGATTAGTGATTCATAAAATATATGCTATGAGTAAATTTGTTTTAAGAGAAACATACCATGAAGTGTTTGGGGTGCTACAATATTCCATCCTTCAGAAATTTCATCCTGTAAATTTTATGTATGAAGCCCACCAAAAAAGATGTGGGTTGTTATTTTTCATGACATCCTCTGGTTCCCATGTTGCTTCCTCCACATTCTAGTTCCTCCAAAGAACCTTTACTAGACATGTTGTCTGATTTCTCAATACAAGCTACCTTATGTCAAGAATCCTAATTGGCTTTTCACAGTATGAAAAATCATGTTCCAGTTCAATTTCTTCTTATGTGAGTACATGCGTTGGGTATGGCATGTATTTCTTTACCAATGACATGTGGAACACATCATGAAATCTGGATAGATTTTGTGGCATCACTAAATGGTATTCTATAACTCCGATTCTTTCCAGAATTTCTCATTGTCTGATGTACCTGGGGCTCAGTTTCTCTTTCTTACCGAACCTTTAGACACCCTTCTATGGAGATACTTTCAGAAATACATGATCTCACACATGGAATTCCAAGTCATTTCTATATTGATCAACATAACTCTCTTTCCTACTTTGGGATGCATTAATATGGGAATGTACTTTGTTTACCTTTGTCGTGGTCTCTTTAATAAGTTCTGGGCTTATAAGTTTCCTCTCACCAACTTCATCCCAACAAGTTGGAGTTCGACATCTCTTTCTATATAATGATTCATATGGAGCCATTTGAATACTAGAATAGAAACTATTATTGTAGGAAAATTCCAAAAAAGTCATGTATTGATTCCATATTCCTTGGAAGTCAAGAGAGTATTATCTCAGCATGACTTCCAGAGATTGAATAGTCTTTTCAGATTGTCCAATAGTTCGAGGGCGGTAACCAGTACTCATACAAAAGTCAGTATTCAAAATTTTCTCAATAATTTTCCATAATTTTGATGTAAAATGGGGATCTCGATCAGAGGCAATCGATAGAGGTGCACCATGATGTCTTACAACTTCATTAATATAAAGTATTTCCAAGTTCTGAAGTGGAAAATCCTCGCATATAGGAATGAAATGTGCTAACATTGTGAGACAATCAACAATTACCCATATTAAATCATTTCTTCTAGGTGTCCTCGGTAGTCCGGTGACCAAATCCATCATATCGTTATTCCACTTCTACATAGGGATAGGTAGAGGTTGAATCACTCTTTTGGGAAGTTTTCTCTCTTCATTCACTTGTTGAAAAACTAGATATCTTGACACGTAGTATGCAATTTCCTGCTTCATATTATCCCACCAAAAATATTCCTTCAGATTCCTATACATCTTGGTGCTACCCGGGTGTATAGAGAAATTTGAGCTATGACCATCATCTAACAGTTCCCTTTTTAGATCAGGTACTGATGGAACACATAACCTCTTCCCAAATTTCAGAACTCCTTCCTCATAGACAAAGTCATCCAGTCTCCCATCCTTGACATCATTAATTTTTTTATGCAGATTCTCATCATCATATTCATAGATTTTTATCTTCTCTAATAAATATGGTTTAACAATCATTTGAAATGGGAAATATGTTTCCCTTTCTTTAACAATTACCATATCCATCTTTAGTAGATCCAAAAAAATATAGTATCTCTCTCAATCCTCATTTGAGTCAAAAGTCCACGATCATTCATACTTAATGCATCTTCCACCATATTTGCCTTTCCCTGGTGGTAGTGTATTGAAAAATCATAATATTTGAATAACCAAGACATATTCTTTGCCTCGTGTAGAGTTCTTTTTGTGTGAAAATGTATTTCAAATTCTTATGGTTTGTATAAATATCATATCTTTCTCCGTAGAGATAATGCCTCTATATTATAACAACAAAGATTATAGCTACTAACTCAAGAACATGAGTTGGATAATTTTTCTCACGAGTCTTCAAATGTCTTGATGCATAGCATTAACTTTATCATTTTTTATAAGTACACAACCTAGTCCATTCTTTGATGCATCACTGTATATTACAAATCCACCAATTCCGGATGGAATAGTCAAAATTGGAGCATTGACCAATCATCTTTTCAATTCGTCAAAGAATTATATACATTATTGTTTTCCACACAAACTTATCTCCTTTCCGTGTGAGCTTGGTTATCGGGTTATCGATTCAGGAAAAATTCTAAACAAAAAACCGATAGTAACCTGCTAAGCCAATAAAACCGTGTACCACAGTTATATTTTTTGGCATGGATCATTTTTGTATTGCCTTTGTCTTTGTAGGATCATCTAGGATTCCATCCTTAGAGACAATATGGCCTATAAAAAAACTAATTGAATCCATAATTTTCACTTTCTAAACTTCCCATAAAATTTATTTCTTCTGAGAGTTCTCAGAAAAAACCGCAAGTGATTCTCATGGTATTCATAGCTTTTTTAGTATACGAGAATATCATCGATGAATACCACAAAAAAGTGATAAATATATTGCTAGAAAACTCTGTTCATTAAATCCATGAATACAGAGGTTCATTTGTCAGTCCAAAAGGCATCACTGTAAACTCGTAGTGCCCATACCTGGTCTGAAATGTTGTATTAGGAATATCTTCCTTCTTCACACACAACTGATGATATCCAGATCGAATGTCAATCTTTGAAAAATACTCATCTCCAAGAATTTTATTAAATAAATCATCAATATATGGCAGAGGATACATATTCATTATTTTAATAGCATTGATTTCCCTATAATCAACGCAAAGCCTCATGTATCTATCTTTCTTCTTGACAAAGAGGACAAGGGTTCCCCCTAGAGAAACACTAGGTCGAATAAATACTTTTTTTCTCAAATCCTTTAGTTTTTTCTTTATCTTTACTAATTCCACATTGGCCATTCTAAAAGTATTCGTTGATATATGTATTTCATCAGGGATTAGATCAATAGAGAAATCAACTTCCAACTTTGGAGGATGTCTAGGTAAATCATCTTGAAATGCATCAATGTACTCTTGCACTATGTGCATATATTCAATTCAAAGATTTCTTTCCTCACCCCTAGATATTGGTTTATCTTCTATTCCAAGTATTGAATTCAGTAGAGCTAATGGGGGTGGTTCTAGATAAGAATCAGGTGGAAAATATTCTGCCCTAAAGGCAAGAGATTCTAAACCATTTTAAAAAATTGTAACATTCTTCTTCTTACAATAAATATTCGCATCATAATTTGAGAGCCAATACATACTGATAATTTTATAAATTCAATCGTTGCTATGATGACAAGGTTAGAAACTAAAGAACGTTTTGTTGTCTAGTGGGGGACTAGTTGACATGCCTTTGTAGCAATGATACATCCCCTTAGGTGTTTTGATTGACAACTCCTTTATTAAATCAAATTGGACATATCTAATTTTCTTGGAAAAATAGGAAGATATAAATGAATGCAATGATCTATAATCCAATAAAGTGTTGGCTAAGTTTGAGCAAACAATTAAAGTACATGCCACCACGTCATTATAAACTTCAACCTCCGTGGTTCTAATCGTATAGGCTCTCCCTTTCTCTCTTGAAATTTTCTAAGTCAAGTTTCCTTGGAACTTAGCACACTCATTTGCAAAGTATGTCATCTCTCTATAATTTTAGCATTGAATGTCATTGAATTGTTTCTTCCCCTAGAATTCGTCATATAGATGAACCTTTTCTCCATAGTTATAGAAGACTCCCATGACATTCAAGCATTTCCCGAGATGATTCTTTTCACAGTTCTCACATAATGGAAATATCCATGTTCACTTGATCTTATTTGGTGCTTCTCCTGTTCTTTTGTTATCAGAGTACCGCTTCTTATCTTGGTTTCCTTTGAAAAGATTTGATGTGGAAAATTCCCTCTCTATTTTGATGCCACTTGATATAATTTCATCATAAGATGAAAATGATTGAGAAGAAAGTTCTCTTTGAATACTTTTTTTAAGACCTTCAAAGAAATGATCAATCTTGTCTACCGAGTCATGTACGTAATCTACGACATATCTGGTCAGCCTTGTGAAAGTAGCCTCATACTCTGCAACACTGTCTTCTTCCCTTTGTTTTAAGCTAGGGAATTTCCTCTCCATTTCAATTCATTTCTCGCGAGGGAAATATTTTTCAAAGAATATTTCCTTAAATATCCTCTATTCCATATATTCTATTTCTTCTTCCTCCATGGTATTTCGAATCAAGGACCACCATTGATCATCATCTCCCTTGAGAAAATATATTTCCAGTACAACCTTTTCATTTTCATTGCATCTTAATGCCATGAAAAACTTTTCAAGAGACTTGATCTTTTTCTCACCAACCACAGGGTTAGTAGTACCATTAAAATATGGGGGCTTCTACCATATGAAATGATCCAACATAGGTGTAGAATGGTTATTCGTTACAACCTGTGTAAGTTGACTCAATATGGTCATGATATGATCTGCTCTAACATTGACTGTGTTGACTTGCTCAGTAGGGAGATCCCTACCTTGACCAAAAGTATTGATTCTCCATCTTCTGTTAGACTCCCTTTCTAAATAATTGGATACACTAGATTAGTTTATGAATATCAAACAGAACACTAAACATAGATTGAAATTCTATGCATATCTAATGTTATAAACATGGTTTCTCTAAGGAACATTTTATATTAAACTCTTTAATAATGTCTTGTAGAGAAAATGTGAATTATCCTAAACATATCCCCAGGGAGTTTTGAAACCAAGAGTGCAGTAAGGCCCATTTTCGTGCACTAGTTCTTGTTTGAGTCTAGCTCAAAGCGGTGTTTTCGGGTTTTACCCCTAGATACATCTATGCCAGAGCCGCATCTACCTGCTCATCTAGACATGAACATATTGCTTTAAAGATCTACATAATCTATTCCTTACCAAAATTCTAGGACGTTCTTGTAGGATTATCCTCAAATACTACCTTAGGGCTTTGTTCCCTACTATACATTTCCTACTCTAGTTTCCATGTTTTCTACTAAATATCCTATGATACCAACTATAACACCCTAAACCCTCTAAGATAGAGCTGGTGCATTACATGAGATATTGGAATGGTTAGAAGGAATGAAAATCTCAAAGGAACTATCAGTTTATTAGTCTTGATGACACTAGATACATATATGTTACTCAAATTACATTGGAAACGTTTTCAAAATACAATACATAACGAAAACTAAAACTGCATCAACAAGAACTCAATAAATGGTCTCTTCTTTGTCACTTGTTGAATGTAAACAATAAAAGGGGTGAGCTCAAACTCTCAGTAATGGTTACAATTAGAAAAATCATGAATACAATAATAAGTGAATCATAGTCAATCTGATATAATCAACATGTCGTGGTGAATAAATCCAAAACCAATACCATTAATAAACTGAGAATGAAACTGCATCCATAGATTTTTTTCATAGTGAAAACCACATGGATAATAATAATAACTAATAATGAATAAAGATAATGATTTTTAATTGGACATAATGTATCTAGAAGATGAAACCATAACACCGTTAAAACGGTTTAGTACTATTGGTAGAAACCCGACTGATTTTTGGAAACAAACACGAAGGGTTTGTCGCAAATTGATTTGTCTGATAAGACATACTGATGCATCGAGGGGATATAGTGGGCCCCAACCACCACTGAATGTCTAAATAATTATTCATACATTGATTTAACACAAGTAAAATATGCCTTTTCATTATCCGTGTAGAGTAGAGCATACAGATTCATCAATAACTCTATAATTAATATAACTTTCCAAATAAACACCATATGTAAAATGCTACACAGTTTAGAAAATAGAGATATAAATGATATGAGATTATGGATATTTAATATAAATATAATTTTAAATGAAAATTGATCTCAAATGGGAAGTTGGTACACCACATAAGGATTATTAGGTGCATAATACAAAGTTAGTCACAACAAAATAATAGTTCAGAGAAAGTCTCTTACCACATTATAATCAGTCGAATCATATGAATAGAACTTAATAACTCTCAAATGAATTATTAAATAACATGAATATAAAGATAATAATGTTATTATATATATAATGTCCATAAAAATATACCACATACAAGAAATAAGTGGCGAACAATGAAAATCTCATAGAAATGAAAGTGAGATGAGAAACCCCTTACAAACATTTAAACATGGTAACGAGTGTTATTGTGTGGGATTAGTGAGAGGTAAAGGGGAATTAAATTATTTATATGTCACAAGGGAAGTATGGGGGAGGTTCAAAAACATACCGAATCATAAGTAATTTAAAATAAAAGGTCACAACATAGGGGAGATTCTTGAACAAAAGTGAGAGAGAGGATATGTTTCCTTACACTCGAAGGTGTTCTTGTTTGTTCTTAACGACCTGAGTAATCAAATTTAGCTTCCCTAATTAATAATTCTATAACTTCATAAACATGTAATTGATATGTTATGACCTTATTAAGTTAATTAATTTCCTTTTGATGGGTTTAGGAGATTCAATTTTATTGTTTTGGAAGAATTTTCTTACATGGTTTCATGATTTGTTTACTTGTATTCATTAATAGAAGTTCATTTGAAATGTGGTTAAACATCCAGAATTGTTAATATAAATTATTAGTGACATTAAAAATATATAAATGATCTTATAATTATTTTAGTTATATACCATGAGGATGTCTCATTCGATGAGTTAAAAATAAATGCTTGGATTTGGCTTCGCGGTTTTGTGCACAATAAAATTGTTTTGTATTTTTTTCCATATTATGAATGTGTAAAGATTCCAGAACATTAATAAAAAAAAAAAAAATATATTTTGACGTGTTTCAACCATTGAAAAGGTTTCATGACTAGTATTTTATATAGTAATGCAAATTGAAAACCCATCTTCCTTGAGTCTGATAAATTTACACATCTCGGACGTTGTTTGCATTTATTGTAGTAAAGGAGGGGAAAAAGAGAGATTATGATGAAATAATACATTAGAACAATGAAAATACAGTTCATGTAAGGTACTAGAATTATCATGGTATTTTTATGAGGGGAGATGAGAAGAGAGAAGAAAAGAGTGGACCTTTTCAAAATAAATTGAATGAAATGAGAAGGAAAGTTCACCTCTAGGGTACTCCTCCTTGAGAATATCCTAAAGGCCTTGTTTTTGGCCTTTTGGTGAGACTATCAGTTCATAGACATAGATAGAGTGCTTGAGAAGAGTATTTGGAAGAATTTAGGAATGTATTGAAGCTTTAGTGGTGTGGGAGGAAAAGGGGGGGAGGGGTGTTTTATATAGTGTAGGGGAGATGTGTTTTCTTATTATTATAATCATTAATTTATAATTTCCTCTCATGAAAACCAATAGTGAGTATTCCATGACCAGGAATAGTAATATATGCATGTGACTTCGAAAAGTTTGAGCTTACATCACCATATCATCATCAATGACCCAATTAATCCATTATTTAGCATTTATTCTGAATTATTGGATTTTACTATTCATCAAAAATTCAAGTATTTCAGAAAAATCCCCAAAATTCACCCAAACCGTTTTTTGACATGTAGAATCCAAAAATGAAGTCCATTTTTCAAAAATAATTTTATAAATATGATTAATCAAATATTTAATTAAAATACTAATTTAATCGAAAAAATATAAACACTTAAAATATCTAACTTCATTTTGAAGGTGCCATAATTCACTTATACACTCAAGGTTATGGATACTATTCATAAATTTAAATTAATATTAATAAGTTTAAGTTACTATTCATAAGGGTAGGTTGATATTCATAAGGGTAGGTTACTATTCACTGTAAATTAAGTTAATTATATTAGACTCTAAATATCATCTTGAACACAACCGTGTATATCAGATTTTTAAAATTCAAATCGCAAAGTTGGAAAATTTGAGTTTAATGGATAGGTTATTGAAATGACCTATAAGTAATAATATTTTGTTCCATATATTCTCAATTATTGATAAAAATAGTCTATAACTAGAATTTATTCAAGAGAAACATATCATGAAGTGTTTGGGGTGCTACATAAAAACTATGCGAAATTTTAAATGTTTTACTTTAAAATCGAGTTTTATGATTCCGTCAATGATAATTATTATTAACTAATTTCTACCAAATATGTGTTTTGAATCTAAAAAATGGATTCCATATTTGGAATCATAAGGGTCAAATTATTCAAATAGGTCCCTTTTATTTTTGGACATTATGAATTGTAAAATTAGTAATATCTGTATTACCACAACAAAGGCTAAATCATGTAATTATAGGTAAAAATAATATTGTAACTAATATAAAATCCCCATAAAACTTGTATTAAGTTAATTGGATGAGTTTGGTCGATTAAAATCATTCTTGTGATGAGATTATATCCATTTGATGCCACTTGGGAGTGTGTAATACATTTATAATATTATATTCAAATAGAATATAAATTTTGTCCCACCCTTAATTTTAAGAAGGAAAGTATTTTAAATATGAGGTTATTTAAAAGATATATTTGAAAATAAATATTATTTATATAGATAAAATTTTTAACTACATAATTGCAATTTTTATTTAATTTTTAAAAGATAAGAATTAAAATTAAATAGTGACACAATGATGATGTAGTAATTCCATCATTAATGGTAGAATCAATTAAATGATATTAAAGAGGTTAAAATAAATATATTTTTATATAATTGAATCCATACACGAGTTTTATGGATGCATTTTATATTATAGGGATGTTTTAATGGTGTTTTTCGAAGATTTCATGTTTTTATGATATTTGAAAAAGTAAAATATTGAATAGTGTCATAATTGATACTAATGATAATTTAAAATGTAAAATATTTTATTAAATGATATAGATTTTATAAAAATATTAAATTTGGATAAATAGTTGTTTTAAGTCCTTTAATTTTATAAATGATTTATTTATTGGTCTTTTTTTCTTGTTATAGTAATTTTATTTAGCCTTAAAGGGGAAATTACATGATATCATGGAAAAAGTTAAAAGGGTTAATTGGGGACTAAAACAAAAAAGATAAGGAAAAAATGAAAACAACTTGCTTAATTTACATTTGATGAATAGTATTAGGTGCAGAATCTTCCAATCATTGAAATAAATTTGTTTTACCCATTTGGAATAGAATATTAATGTATATTAATTTAACATTTTAACGATTTATAAGAGTGCATCTCCCATCTCCTATAAAAGGTTACCCATTATTATCATTTCTTCACACCTCAAAAGAAAATTTTTAAAGAAAATATCACCCCCATATCTTCCTAGAATACCTACCCACATTATAGATCACTTATATTAGGTATAACACACTCCTCATATGTGTTAAGGTGATAAGAAAATTTTATTGTCCCAAGGAATTGTATCATTTTTTATCTAGTATTTCTGTTTTATTTCTTCTTATACTTCCTCAAAATATTATTAATCCATGATAATTTAATAATAGAAGTATCATAAATATAATTAGATGTTATTATGTAAATATCATCACTTAAATCCATCTTCACTTCCATTAAATTAGAATAGAATTAATCGATCGTTCATACGTGTAAACTATCACCTCCATGAACTGATATAATTTGTTTTCTATTACCATGTCTCAGGAATGGATATAATGATAGAACTAATAATTATATATGATATTAATGACATATTTATCAGTATAGTAGAATAATATATCTATTAATTTTATATATTCCTTGCACATAAAAATTTTAATGTTGTTCGTGTGTACTTGTTAACTAAAACATCTACAAAGTGATGTGATTCATTATTATTCACCACATTACATTTATGATATATGTATGTATTTTTATATAATTAATATGATATTTATGATATTAATATCCTTAAGTAATTATGAAATAATAATATTCTTCTTTCAACAATGATCAATAAAAAAGGGAAACATTACTCATGTGTACGTATGGCCTACCATCTCCATGATTATAACATTGTTCATTTTTCATAACCATATATAAATAAATTGATTTAAAAGTATAAATAATGTATCAAAAGTGACTATTATTTCATGAATATTATTCTTGAGATGATTTAATTTTGAACATTTTGACTAATTCATAATTTTAATATAATTTTTGACTCGAGTACCGAATATCATGAAATCAACCGATATGAACATAAATAAGTATGTAGTTGATATTACATGATATTAAGTCTTATAAAAGTAATTATATACATTAAAATGGTCCTAAAGAAAGTAAATAATTAACCTAGTTTTATTATCAAGGAAGATAAAAATTGTAGAAGGTGATTCAGACTCAAGGTAAGGTATATACATTTAAAACCGCAATTTAGAGTTCAATTTTCTTCGCCTTTTATAAAATAAAGATGGATTTTTTTTAAATTATATATAATGAGAGGTTACTCAAACATTAATGATGATTTATTACTAATATTTATTCCTTATAAATTTTTATAGTTCTTTTCAAATAAAATTATTTCATTATAATGTGTGGGGTTATTATATTTTAAAAGTAAATTTTACAAGAAAATGTTATTTTGATATGTGAAAGTGTCTTTATCATGTTTTTAAATGAATTTTCAAGGGTTTTATTAATGATATATTCTTTATAAAAATATTTAATATGGATTTATCCCATTATATATCATGATATGATGGTTTTATCCACATTATAGCTCTAGAAATGTTGGGTTGAGCCCATTATAGCTCAAGATATGACGGGTGATCCCCACTATAGATCTCCAATTAATTTGGTACTACAGAGATTTAATTTGACCATATTGTTATTATATTATTAAGGGTGAATGTAAGTTTTATATGGTAAGGAAATCCTTTAATCTGGATTGATTTTATCTATGCACCCTAATGAGTTTTTAATAAATGTGTTTTTAATTGTTTTCATGTTTTCACTGGACAAACGATTTCTTTCATTATGTCCCTTACTAATCTTTTAGTGTTTATCCCAATATTTAAAATTTCTCACATTGTATAAGGACAAGTAAGAGAAATTAGGAAAATAATTTTACTGTTATGATGATTTATCAAGACAATGAAATCATGTTTTATTATGAAGTTTTTTATTTTTTAAACAAAATGTATAGTGCGTAAAAGATTCTACATTGTAATATTTGACTTGTTATGTAATAGTTATTGACTGATTATATAAAAATAGATTCATGGAAAGATCTTAAATGATAATGAAATTATATTCTAGACTAAAAACAAGATTATGTAATGATTAAGGCCAGGTTATTATAGTTATTATTCGACATCTGTTTAGATGACTTTAGTGGTTAGGGTGTAATTTAATTATAATATACATGTTATATATAACCACATAGGTTGTCCTGGTATAGAGAGTAATAATTAATTTCGATAAATTTAATTACATTGATATAAAATGAGTACTGATATTTTTCTATTTATCATCCCCATAATATGGTATATCATGATTTTATTAGTCACACTACCCTTTGTGGTTTTAGAAAATGGCTGGATTCAACAGGCACTAATGTAACAATGGATCTAAATGAAAATACGCTAGTTTTCTAGATATGAAACTGAAATAGATGTGAGATTCAATGAGAATTTTTTGTTTACTATAAACTAACTATCAGGAGTAATTAATAAAAACTTGATCCTAAGGGAGTTTTATAAGGTATCATATTCGAGAGAAATTAATCTCCATTAATGTTCAGGTGACAGTAATGATAATGGTAAATATATTCAATGACTTATATATCCATAATGTGGTAAGAAACACCTAGTAAAATGTATTAATGTAATGGGAAGATGTTTTAAACGTGGTAATAGAGTTCATGAAATAATATTTATAGGAAAAATAGTGTTTTCAGTTGAATCCATTAAATGGAAAGAAGTTCTTACCGACTTATCAATTGAATGTTTTAGATATGGGTAGTATGGAAATTATGAAAATAATGTCTTAGGAAGAAGGATCATGAGAGATATCCACCAGACTATCTAGATATATGTCTAGAAATACCTTATTCCATTCTAATTGATGGTTAGGAAACTAAAAATGACATATAAAGGGTATGGATTCTTTCTCAGTTCAAGTTTTAATATTCTTAAATCTCCAGACATAATTCATGTTTTGTTTATAGGAAATAATAATTAAAGAATAATATGGAAAAGTATTGTTAAGTAATTATGTTGAAACAAAATTTTTAAGACGTATACAAATAAGTTATTCAAGATTTATGCTTAATTTTAGGATGATGAAATGTTTAAAAGTAATAATACACTTTTAATAATGAGATTAAATTGGAATACCCTTTTGTTGGGTTATATTTTAATAGTAAGATTGTTACATAGAAATGATATTTGAGGAAGAATTATCTTTTGTTTTGCAGGGATCATTATAATTGTATGAATAACCTTTAGGGGCTTGATGATCAGTATTTTTCAGTTAATTATGGAATATTATATTTTTAGATACAAAATGAAAAGAATTACATAAACATAGAGACTAAAATATGGTATAGGTATTTTTGAATAATTTTCATTTTTTTAATTTTATAATAATTTTAATGTTTTTGAAAAAGGAAAACTAGAATGATGGGTGAAAACCCATCGTGTGTGGCGAGGCTGTGGGAATCGAAGCCCCAACAAGAAGGAGATAAGGGTACATCACCTACCACTGGCCTATGTGAAATCCTAATCAGTATTAATATTCCATTTTTGGTATATGATTAATTGGATGAATAAAAAGTTTATATTGGAAAAAATGTTATCATTAGAAAAAGGATTTGTGGATTAAGTGATGAATTTTATTTTTGAAGAAGTTTTCTTGTTTTTGGAATAATGTATGATCATGGTAAATATAATACTTTTATATTTTTTTAGTAATAAAACATGAATTGTATTTTTGAGGGATCTATGACTTTACTATGGACATATAGTGATTCATATTATTTTTGGAAATGAATAACATACCTTGGAGAATATTTAATTAGTTTAATTACTTTATGTTATGAGAGTTCAAGAGTACGTGATGATATTTAGAGATAATTCTTAAAAAATTTCAAAGATGAATCTATGAAAAAATCCATCTAAATTTTGGGTTTTAGTCTTAGTTTGGATTATACTAAGTAATTGTAAGGATAGTTTTTTTGAACGGTCTATGTTGAATTTTGTTATTACTATTGATTTTTTGAGATTATAAATAGATTTTATTCAAAAAATGGTTTATTATTTTTTTTAGAATTGTTTAATAATATCCTAACCATATTGGTTTTGGTTTATTTTTCATTACATGAAAAATATATAATTAATATTTTTTGGATTATGTGAATATATATACCTTGATTCTATTTCTTTAGGTGAGAACAATTCATCGTTAATACACATCACATGGATAAAATATTGAATTTGTGTTAAAAATTGACTAAAGTAATAAACTATAATCTTCATGTTATTATATTTTCTTAATTTTCATAGTATAGTATGTATATTATTAACTCAACTCATTGAAAATGATCGTAAAATAGATATATTGTTTGTTTACGCTTCTTACTAAGGAATCAATGACCATTTAACCAATAACAGATTTAAGGTTTAATGATTTTTAACTTTCTACTGAGCATGTTTTCTATCACCCAACATCAAAACATGATAGTTATTTTTATCTTCCATCTCCATGTTTTCCTATATGTATCACTAATATATGTTATCTAAAGGGACCTTCTCATTTCCATTCTTTTAATGTGGAAGTTTTATTACAAATTTTTCCAATCTTGGATTTCAGAAAAGGTATTATAAAATGTTAAACCCTTAGTTTTTAATTACATGTTATTATTTTTAGGTCAAAACATTTTAAGGGGGGTTGAATTCAACATCTTGAGTTTTAATAATGAACACTATTCTTGGTAACATACATGATACGCTACATCGAGCTCAAACGAACTACTAAATATTATTATTTAAATTATACCAATATAACTACACTTTTAAATGAGGGGAATTAAAATTATTAATAGAATTATGAAAATATTATTTACACATGTATATATAATTAATTATTCTGTTAAAAATTAATTATAAAGGAATGTAAACCCTTTTTAAAATAGAAGGAATTATTTATTTAGAAAAGTATTTAAATGTGCAAAAATGTGTTTTATATCGTTAAATAATAAAAACACCCATGTTAGATTATATGGTTGAAATATATATTTAATATATTCATTATAATGTTTAAAATTCATCTTATCTGTTTTCTAGTCATGATATATGAATAAATCTGATTTTAGGAAGAAAAGAAGTTTTTTTCAAAAAAGGTTGTTTTGCCATCTTTTGATAGAATAATTTATTTCAATCTAGTTTTCACAAAATTTATAAATATAATTGGAAGAAATAAACTTTTTATTTGAAATTGGAAAATAAAAAATTATATTGATTAATATTTTTTTATAATAAGATTCATTTTTTGATTAATAGTGAAAATAAATATTGCATTTTAATTGAATATTAATTTTTTATAAAATTTATTTATAGTGTAAAATAATAAATATGAACAGTTTTAAAATATAATTAGATCTTTTTATTATTTAATCTAATTTATGTTCTTAGAATCAATTTCATATTGAAATTGGATATAATAAAAATGTGAACTTTTGAAGGTTTAAATTAAAATCCAATTTTCTCATCTCATCAATAGGAATCATTTTTAATTAATATTTGACAATAATATGTTTTAGATTTTGAGAAATTGAATCCATATTATTAAAAATAATTTCCAAATTATGTAACTATGTCCCTTTTATTTTTGTACTTTTTTAATAGTAACATTATTAATGTTTTTATAATCATGGATAAGGGTAAATCAGGTAAATAAAGGTAAATATAATATTATTACCTATATAAAATCAATATAAAAATTGTATTAGTTTAATTGTATAACTTGGGTTTGATAAAAATAATCTTTGGGCCCAGATTATATCCTTTTTATGCCACTTGTGTGTGAGTAAGAAATCTATAATATTATTTTCAATGAGAAGACAAATTATTTCACATCCATGTTCTTAAGAAGTAAAGTATTTTATAAAATGGGGTTATCTTGAAATATAAATATTATATTTAAACATAAAATGATTAACTACATAATGGTAATTTATTTATATCTTTTATTGAATAAATAATAAAATAAAATGGTGAAACATTGATGATGTGTTTATTTATTCGTTAACGAAAAAGTCAAATAAATGATATTAAAAATACTAAAATAAATATAATTTGATATAATTAATACCATTAAAAAAATTTATTTATTAATTTGGCATTTTAGGAATGTTTTAATGGATTTATTTTCAATGATATAAAATTTTTATGAAATTATCATGAATTCAAATATTTAATAGCGTCAGAATTGACACTAACGATATTTTAAAACATAACCTCTTTTATAAAAAGATTTTTAATTTATAAAAATATATGATTCATAAAAATAGTTTTAATAAGTACTATACTTTCATAAATTACTTATTTATTGTTCTTTTGTTATGTTATTGAAATTATATATACCATAAAAGTATAAATTACATTTTATCATTGTAACAGTAAAAATGGTTAATTAAGGTTTAAAAAAATATAAGGATTAAAAAAGAAATAAAAAAAACTATAAATTTTTATTACAGGATGGTTATTATACCCAAAATTTTACAATATTATAAATAAATCAATTTTTTCTCATTTTTAATAGAGTATTAATTTATAATAATTTAATATTTTAAAGATTTCCAAGAGTGGCCCTCCACTCTCCTATAAAAGGGAACTCGTTATTGTCTTTTTCTTTACACTTCATAACCTATTATATTCTACCAAGATCATAAAAAATATCTTCTTAGAATTTATAAAAAAATTATTTATATCCTATATTAGTCATAACACCCTCCTTTGAGGTGTTAAGGTGTTAATTAGTGGTGATCATCCAAAGCAAATTTAGCATTTTTAATTAAGTATCTCTTTTTTGATTATTCTCCCACTTATATAAAATATTATTCAACCATAATGATATAATAAATACTGTACCCTAAAGTAAATATATTTTAATATTTTAATATAAGCACTTTAATACATATCCATTTCCATCAAATTGGAAAATAATTACTTGTTTGTTCGTACATGTGAACTATCACATCCACAAACCGATGTAATTAATTTTCCTTTAATGTCTCTAAAAACTAGTTATAATTATGGAATTGAAGATTATATTTGATATTAATGGAATATTAAAATGTTATGTGAATAATATATCAACTAATTTCTTCCCTTTCATGTATATAAAAATGATAACATTGTCCATGCGTACGTGTGAACTATCACCTTTACAAAGCGATGTGATTTGTTTTTCTTCACCACATCAAACGTATGATATATATATATTATTGTAACTATATTTATTATATTATTATCATTATGGAAATATAATATAATAATTATCTTATTTCCATAATGATGAATTAAAAATGGAAATGTTACTAATGTATACGTAGGACCTACTGTCTCTATTATTATAACACTGTTCATTTTTCATAACCATACATAAATGGTTTTATTAAGAACATTAAATGGTATATAAAAGAGGATATTATTAAATTATTATTATTATTCATATTATATAATTATGACCATTTTGAATATATACAACATTTCAATGTCATTTTGGCCTCTAGTACCGAATATCGATAAAACACCCGATGTGAACATAAATAATTACGTAATTGATATAACAAGATAATAATTCATATAAAAGGAATAATAAACATTAAAAATATTTTAAATATATTAAATAAAAATCCATTTTTATTAGTTAGGTATATAAATATTTCATGTGATGTGTCAGAGTCAACGTAAGGGACATTCATTTAAAACTATCTTTTAATGTTCATTTTCATCACTTTTAGTAAAAGATAGAAGGAATTTTTTTAAATATAAAAAAAAGAATTGTTTATCTTCATTTTAGGATTATTTATTACTATGATTTTTTATTTATAATTTTTCATAGTTTTTTCGAATAAAATTATTTCGTTTTTATTTTTACTTTTTAATATTTTAAAAGTGATTTTAACTAGAAAAGGGTATTTTGATATCTAGAAGTCTTTTTCTCATGTGTGTATATTCATTTTCAATAGTTTTATTCATGATATATTCCTTGTAAGTTATTTTTTCTGTGGTATCCAATTATAACTACATAAATGATAGGTTGATCTAAATTATAGCAAAACATATGTTGGGTTGAACCCATTATAGCTGAAGATTTGACAGGTGAGCTCCATTATAGCTCTCCAATTAATTGGGTACTCTAGAGTTGGAAATTCAACATATAATTATTTCATTTATAATGGTTAATTTAAGGGTGATATAGTAATGATTTCTTAAGAAACTTGTATTATTTTTCTACACATGTAAATGAGTTTTTTTGTAAAGGGTATTTAACAGTTGTTTTGTTTTCACAGGACTAACGGGTTTTTGTTTATCTCTACTACTATGTTATTGTTCTCATAAAAATATTTAAAATGTTTTTCATGGGGTATAAGGATGGTTATGAAAAAGGAGGAAGTCCATTTGAATTATATGATTATTTATCATGAAAAATAAATCACGAGTTATTTAAAGAGTTTTTTTTGTGAAAAAAAATTAAATGTGAGTAAAAGTGTCCACTTTTTAATATTTGAGTTTTCATGTAATAGATATGGAATATTTTAATAAAACAATATACCTAACAGGATCTGAAATGTGAATGAAAATAAATTATTTACTAAAACTCAAGATTATGTAGTTGTTATGGCCGAGTACTTATATGAACACTAGCAAAACCCGAACAACGTCCATGAACTAGTATGACCCAACTCGATGACCAAAACTCACATGGTGACCTGATATATATATATATATATGGCTGAGAATACGTGTATAATTAGTAGGATCCTCTCCAAAATGTCACATTAAAATATCCGAGATTAATAGTAAAGTAATAGTAAATAAATAGAAGAAAAAACTCATACATAAATTAGAAAATATAAGATCCCAACCTCACCAACTGTTGATCTCAAAATATCACATAGAATCATGTAATGGAATATAAAAAGCATATATAATGGTACCCTACTTCCACATTAACCCTGAACTTGTCACCCTAAAACCTAACATCACATGTCTAAGTACTCCCACCCCATCCCTAATTATTACTCCAGATATGTTTAGGAAAATATCATTCACATAAAAATACTCAAATCCAAAACTATGCATCACCATCACAGCCCCATATTCACATTTTAAAACTATGATGTAGTACATATTGTAAAATACACATGGATCCTTGACCCATTACAACCTCTACATATATACACATTTAATAACCACAATACATTAAAACCAAGAAGTAGGTATAAACTATAACATTAAGCTCCTACATCCTACATATACAAATATTTGATAACTGTTATCCACAACATCTCATATGTGTACACATACTATAACTATAATTCATCAAAAACCAAATATTCACACATTCAGTACCACATTTCGAAGAGGTAGTTGGGGTAGAGAGTAGCCATTCACTTGTATCCTTGAAAACCTATATGTTGGTAAAAAAACATAGAACCCAAGGCCATGCATTTTAATATATCCAATTCTTCAACTCAAGTGAATATTCATAATAAATAACAAAACAAAATGAGTATATAATAACCTACAACCACTAAAAGGGAAAATTTACAGCCTTTTAATCATACTGTAACTAATTATTTGAATAGAAACCCATGTTCCAATATAAACCACTAGGAATATTATACACCCGCAAGAACATAGAAGGCATTTTGTTTCATCACAATTAAGTATCATTTATCCTGAATAAAATGTAAACAATTTATAATATACGAGCATAATTTCAGGATTATTTATCACATTAACCATAAAAATCCACAATTCTTTTATTCACCATAAAAAACCATTGTCACCACCACCCATGTTTATTACATCATTCAACATTTACTAATTTAAATTAATCATTTACTATGTTATTTTTCAAAAATCACGACCAATCCACATAATTAATTAATTAGTATGTTTACCATTTCCTAACCATGGTATCCGATGAAACAACTACTATACTAACAATGAAAGGTAACACCATAGATTATGAAAGAATACAATATCATAAAAATAAGAAATTGTATCTAACTATCACCTCTATCCCAGTCCAACCACCATAACATTACCCCTAACACGTTTCCATGAAAACAAAACCATCCCACATTAAACCATAACAATCCATTTCTACAATAATACAAAAAACCCAACCCTTCAATTTTCAACCAAACTAGAATTAGGTTTAACAATAAAACATGGAAAGTTATTTAATATTATCAAATATATTATTAAAAAATCATAATACCTATAGTAATAAATATAATTAAACAACCAACACTAATTCAAAAAATGAAAAAAAATAAGTTAATCATTAAATGAACATAGGAATCCACGTATATTCATTTAAATAAACATATACTTTATACTATTATAAACTTATTCGTAAATTATATATAGGTTTATAATCAATGAAATATAACTATCAAATAACCAATTTTAGTTTTTAATATTTATAAATATATATAAATAAATGATGTAACATAATAACCAATTATATGAAATTATGTTACCAATTACAAGTCACAAGATCAGTATCCTTTTTATATTACCATCTTCGAGTGTTGTAAAAAAATTGACATGTTTTTAAATAGAAAAATGATAAAAAAAATAAAAAAAATATATGAAATAAAAAAACCATTAACACAAACACAATCATGATTTCATGTGAAACATATCTCCCATTTAAATATTATATCATTAAAATTCATTATATTTATTTGGATTATTACAACTCATTACCCATGTAAAAAGTAAATAATATTAATCCCATACATACAAATATTAAAATAAAATAAGTATTTAATCCTATACATTGATGCAATGAATCAATGAAAACATAATATGGTGGGGTTTAGGATGATGAAAACTAATAAACAATCTCTTAATGATCCCATAGACCACATGTTCACTATCTATCATGAAACATACATCAATAATTAATGAATAATCCAAAAAAACTGAATAAATATGACTTTCAAGACATGTAATGGTTGAAAAATTGAATAATGATGAGAATAAAAGACGAAAAGGAGATAAAATAGATCATAGGTATTCATAGGACAATGTAATGGCCAAGGGATTGATCTCATAAACCTGGATTTATATAAAATACTCTAATGGACACCTTGGGTTTGATATTAAAAGAATGAAATATATTGAGAGGCACCATAAGGTTATAGGAAAATATTGAGAACACTACATGAATACTTCAAAATGACTCTTGACACTACAATGAGCTAATATATGAAGATCAAAACATAACTTACCCATCCATATACATATTTTTTCATGGTCGTTAACCATTTCTTTGATGAGAATAAAGAGATTCGTAATTGGTTTAACACACTCTATTTGGTGTTTTAATGATAAAAAATCCAATTATGTTGTTAGTCTTTCATTCTATGAATTTTGGTGTTTCTATTTTAGATAATTTATCATGAAGGTACTTGAACAAAAATATATCTCAAGATGAGAGTGTATAAAATAATTAGGGTCCTCCACCAATAGTTTCTAAAGGGAACCAGATAGGAAAAACTATATAGATGGATTTTACTATATAGAACACTAGTTCTGTCTAGGTTATATAGGATAGCTAGTCGAACACACCAAGGAAATGGTGACCACCATTAGAAATCCAGCAGCATCTTGAAAGAACAATAGTGATTGGGAGTGGTCTCGGAATACCTATTTTCCCTCTAATGGATCTATTCGATCCGTAAGGAATCTAGAATCATATTAGTACCTAAAAAGGATATAACTAAACCCCATGGGTTCTTAGATTCTTATGGAAACATGGAATATTATTTTAGATCAAATTTCTTTTCTTTATGTGATACTCAATCTCTCTCTCATAGTTATCTATCTTCCACTGATCTCTCTATGCTGTATTGTTACTAGAGTATTGAAAGTGAAATTGAAGGGGTGTTTCTAATAAATCATATTATTTTTCATCTTTATTGGTTTTCATTACCATTTAGTTTTAGGGGATATTTGATTACTAAATTAACTATGAGGGAGGTTTGGTTCTCAATATCATTAAGTATGGGGGGATAAATGATAACTACCTTGAACATTTAGGAGATTAAGTTTCAATCTAAAAAAACTAAATATGATAGTGGTTTTCAAACTATATCCGAAATAATCAATTGTCTAACATCTTATAATGGGTTTAATTCTATAAATTCTATAAATAATGTGTGTAAAAAAACTCAATGATCATGATGGTAGGAGACATGGAGATCCCTTTGTGGATTATTGCTAAAATTATTTATAAATCTCTTTCACCTTATAGTTTGATTTTATATTTTCAATGTGATTTTAGACTTTAAAATTTTATTATTTCTTTAATTATTTTAATTCATCTATTCTATGTTTTATTTTGTAAATATTGTCCAATGGAAATTTATCCTTCTGTATCTATTTTATGCAAACAAACAACAACATAGAAAATAATATTGTGAAACAAAACTCAAACCCCTTGAATTGAATATGTAATTCCTAAAATTCTCCTTTATATCAATATACCCTAGACTTGGAATATGGAATATATTATTAACTATGGAACAATTACTCCAAAAGAGACTGAATTTGGGAATTAAATAAAATAGAATTTATTGAATAGAACCTATAATTACATTATAATAATTAATAATTTTAGATTAAACAAAACCACACATAATATTTAAAATATCAAATCCGTACTTTACACTATGAAAATACTCTCCATGACATAATAGATAACTTGTATGATCAACTCAGAGGCTTTATAGGATATTTATCTATAGGAATACCCTTACAAAATAATTACACAAGATATCCTAAAACCATCCATGCTATAAAAAAAATAACACTATATTTAAAAAAATCCCGACTAAATAGAGGAATGATTAACTCTCATGATATTAATTCCACACCATAAAAACATCATGTCATAATAAGATCATCATGGAGTTATATATTATAAAACCTAGGCAAACCCGTTCCCCCTCCCTTAGGAATACTACCAAATATCCTTGAACACCCTAATTACCAAATAAATAATAATGTATTGGTTTAGGTAAATATAGTCACTTACATAAAAAATCAATTACATGTTCTCATCCTCATGAATCCAAACAATTTTTGGAATAGAAAATATGGTTCAAAAAATAATCATCCCTTAAGATACCTCTCAAATAAAAAACCATCTATAATTTGATCATAAAAAACTCATCATAATAGTAAATAATATTATTAATTTGTCAGATGCTCTAAATCCTCCCACCCATGACTGGTTCTAAAACTTATTCTATACAAGACAACATTTATAACAAGTGTTTTGATCCTAGATAAACAAGATCTTGTTTCAAATTAGTTTCATACCATAAACAAAATTTACCATTAAAATACACATAAGAAATCAAAATGTTTTGAATATTTGTAAACACAATAATATCCAAGGAAATTATTGTGAACATAGCTATTTATAATCACATTCACTAACAAATATTGATAACACCACTAAACATAATAAATTATATTCACAAATCCCATGAACATAGATTAACATAAGATTTTTCATATACAATTTTTGTGAACATATCTAACCTCAATCTCATCCATACACAAATATTATAAACACAAATAACATTAGTAATATGCATGGATAAATCTCGTGAAAATATCTAACCAAAATAATATATATATATATATATTTGAACAATTCATATGAACACAAATTACAATAATCACTACTTCAGATAATTATTATGAACAAATATAGAGGAATTAAATCCCAATCACACTTTGTTGGAAAATATTTAGCCATAATTACATGCACACATAGTTCTTGTGAACATAGAAAACCTAAATTACATTAAAACAATATAAATTAACCCATTATATATAAAAAATAATCAATGAATTATAGGGATATATATAACCCCACCCATATATAAATTATATTCAAAATTAATTACTTCCACATAAAATTAATTATATATAATATCATAAAAAAATATGAAAAAATCTGTTTTGTAAAATTTAAAAATGGTATTAGATAACAATGACTTCAATAACTCGATCAGATGATATTGATAATCATTCACCCAAAATGATTATCTCATAAAAACATTTATGAGGGTATTCATGAAATATAACTCCAATTTAGAGAAATATTTTTGAGATAAAGGGGAAAGGGAAATGAAACAAAAAAAAATGGGTTTTTTGAAAACCCGTCCTAACATTTTCACAGAGAAAATACATTACGTGCTAATTAAAATATTCATTTTTAAGAAGGTAACATGAAACCAATTTCAAAACCCACATTAAAATAAATAAAAAAAATGTAAACTTGAAATTAAATAATGGTCATGTTAAAAAATGTATAGGGGAATATAAATGATATAATCATGACAAGAATATAATTTTAAATATATTAAAATATAATTATTCAAGACCACATAATTAAAAGAGTAATAATATATATATTTTTTAAATATAGGTAAATTGAAGTATAAAGATTATAATATATAACATATATTTGTTTTGCAAATAATAATGGATCGGGCTGGTGGAAAGAAACAATGTGTTAATTGAAGAGAAATTCCCATGAAAGCAGATTGATATTATTCCCAATACAGATTCATTTTTTTGAATTAAAAAGTTCAACATGAAAGAATATTTCATTTTAAAATGTATTGAAAAGAATTAATTGGTAAAGAATTGTAACTCAATAGGAATATATTTTGAAATAAAATATATTTCAATCATAAGTTTGTATATAATTAACATAGAATAATAATGGTCTACAATATTGATTCTAACAAAATTAATGGAAATTGAGTAAAAAAATCGCTTACATTTACACTCAAACTCCAAAAATAACATTTAACCACCATTATATAAACATATACATATAAATAAACTTTTTAATAAACTTTTTAAATAGTCAATAATTTATAATATTCAATTATAATCATCTATTATACAATTATTCATAAATTATTATTTATTTTCATCATCAAATGTTGGGTATTTTGATAATTTCACACTCACCTTTCCATGAAAATCCATGTTATTGGATTCCATGTTCATATTTACAGTATTATTTAAATTATTATAATATATTTAAAATATTTATTTCCACAAGTGTTTTAGTTTTGATTGATGAGTAAGAAACCATTGGTAAACTTATTTTAGTAATTGTCAACAAAAAAGATGGAATAATAACAATGAGTTTTGAAATTAGTTTTCATATTATTGAACTACAAAAAAATATTCATTGATTAACATCTAATTATTGTATTAATTAATTTTCAATGAACATATATGATATAAATTTATTGCATTATTCATGTTGCTGGTTGAAATAACCAAAATAATGAAAAGTAATAATTAAAGGATGAATAATATTATGAAGCGATTATAATATAATAATTTATAAATTATAATAATAAAATTATTTAGAATTTTTTATATAGATTATTTACATTTGTGAATAGTTATATTTAAAAAATAAGATAAAAATTATAAATATTAAATAAATTTTTCTTCTATGTATGATCTTTTTTAGGCAAACATTTCTGCAATCTTTTTTTATTAATATTATTATAATAAAGCCTAATTTAACATTATATAATATTAATAATGTCAGAAATATTATATTTATACATTAAAATGTTTTTCTAAAACCATCCACAATATTTAGTGATGAGAAACAAAAAAAAACATTTTTCTTGGAGGTGGTAGTCCGCATGTAACATAAGTGGAATTTTAACATTTCAAATGGATGTGTAGGAGCCAAATAATGGTCTTCATATTAAAATAATAGCATTTTATTTTGTCAATTGCAATGATGTCATAGTAGTTTAATTTTAATAATAGGGTATTAAGATGGTAGAAAGATTAAAAATAAGATGATAATGTTAGGGAGTTGATAATAATCACACTGAGAGATTGAATCTTTTCTTGATGGATCCCTTGGAAATAATAGCTTTGGGATAATTTATTACAATCAAGGTAATAAAAAATTATATATAGCCTATATTATTGGTAAAATTATGTAGGGTTCTAAAGGTATTATTATGGTAACTGTATCATGAAGTGTGTGGAAGTGATCTCCAGGTGAGAGGTTAATATATAATCTCAATGATTTTTGGTGAGTTAGGTGGGGACAGAAAAGTGAGATATGTGGATATGAAATTATAACATAATAAAATATATTCTATTCATTCTACATGTTATTTTAATTTTTCAAAATGCGAGCCACATTATGGAGCCATTTTTTACCCTAATTATCTTTTATTAAATTTTTACGATTGTAATTATTTTTTGAATAAAAATATAATATGAGATTAAAGAAATTTGGATTATGATATGTAATATATTTACATAATTTAATCTAATTGTAAATATATATATTATAATCCTATATTTTTAATTAAAATATAAAAACAAAAAAATGGTTTTTATAGAAAATATTTCTTGTTATACCCTATGGGTTTTGATATCATTGTTTCTTGTCAATTACTAAATATATGAGTGTTAATATATATTTATATATGCTTAAAAATAATAATATAGTGAAAATAAATTCAAATTAATTTATTTAGATATGAAGCACACAACATTTATAAAAACAATACTCTGATAAGAAATTGTTTTAACAAAGTAAATACTATTTAATTTAGTAAATTAATTTTTTTTATTACATAATCACCTTATTAATAGATATGGATTTTTTTTAGAAATGTTAAAATCATTATATTAGACACAATTTATAGTTTTTATTAAAATTAATTTTAAAATTAGCTTTCATAACTCATAAAAATAATTTTAGGAAAAATATAACCATTAAGAATATAATGAATTAATTATTATTACTTTCATAGTTATAACTATTATATCAATGTTACTTTATTTACCTGGATATATTATAATACAATTTATTATAATTATCCTTTAGTAATGATTTATCTTTTTAAGATAAAAATACACAATAGTTAAAAGATATTTGTCTGAAAATATCTTTTGTATTAAACGAACTTAACCAAATACCATTCAAATTAATTATTTATCTTATAAATATTTAATTATATCAATATTTTTTTTAATTATATCATATGATTTTTTAACAATACATGGTTTTTGTATTCCTATAATATATATGTATACTGATTCTCCATATTTCCCATAACTTAATTTATGAAGTTCAAAAACTGAATTTTGTATATAGGCACATTAAAATAATTCATTTTATCATAAATTTATAATTCATAGTTCATTATTTATTATGTATATTTCATAATAAATTAACATTTCATTCTTTTAATTCTCATGACATGTTTATTTTTATTGATAGTGATTCTTAAAGTTGATGATAAGTTTTGGTTTATAGTTGTTTTATTCATATTATTAATCTATATTTAATGTAACTTTTTAATTTATTCAATTTTAAAGGATGTTTTAATTCATGGTATATAATAAATTTTTTCATGTACTTTTGTTGTAAAATTTTTATTAATGAAATATATCATGTATTGTGTTAGTTTAGTTTTTTGTGTGTGAAGAAGACTATTAAAAATTGTATTCATTCAAAGGAAAATTAATACATAATCTATTGGTGTTAAATTACCTAATAAATATATTATATCATTATAAATTTTAATTATCAATTACTAATGAAATAGTTAATGGTATCTATAAGATAGGACATAATGAAGATATAATATCATTATCACTATATATAAGGCTATGAAACTAATCTTCTCTTCAGGAATATCCATATGTTGAGTTTATAAATATTTATTCAAAACATTATTCCATTGAATGATATAAGACTTAAGAGTTTCAAGGATTATACCTTTAATAGATTAATAGTCATAACCATGTTTTCAACTAAATACTAAAACCAAAACGGTTATTTAAATATCCCATAAAATCTATATAAATGATCATATGGATATTAATAAAAAATAATAAGATGTGTTCTCCTATAAAACCTTCATTTCTTCCTAAGACACTTTTGGTTGAACTATGGTTTAATTCAATCAATAAATAACACCATTAATTTTACTGAGGTTTTCCATAGTAATTTTACCACTGGATTATATAACCTAACCACTTATACATTATATCATAAAATTTCAATCTTTTATAGTTGTTCATAATGTGTGTATGAATTTACTAAATCATATCCCTTGGTTGTCTCATTTAGGTTTGTAGTTCGACCCATTAGTTTTCTATTAATTGTATATATATTCAATATATAACCAAGATTTTTTAAGATTATTATCAATAGGTGAATCTGATCTAGATCTTATATCAACGTTTTGTATCCAGATAAGGATGTCATTGTTAGGAAACCATTGAATATCTACATTACCAAAATTATAGTTTTATCCCCAATATTTAGTTTTATCATGAAGTTTCTCATTACTGTTTTCTATTTATAATCACTAAAAATAACTTTTCCCTACTTTGATACTAACTAAGACTCTTTGTACATGATCTCTGGTATATTTTTCTTAAAAAAATTCATTACAATGTGTATTTATTTTCATGTTAGACAACCCATGTTAAACTTTTATATATTTTATGTTATTTCAATAATTAAAACATTACATCCCAAAAATAATCACACTACCCCACAAACCAAATTCAACACAACAATATTTCAGCATCAAATTACTTTTAGATAAATACTATGTTGAATATATTTTTTTACATGACACACTAAACTAAAAGGTCACTCATACATCTTATTGAGATAAATATTAAATTCAAGAAAAAAATTAATAAATTATGAGAATTAAATAATGAAAAAGGTGAAATTTAATTAAAATATTTTATTACAATAATATATTATTGTTATTAATAATATATTAACACTAAATTATTTATAAATTAAAGAGAATTAATAATGAGAACAATTTATCTTTTAAAAAAATATATTTTAAAATGAAAAAGATTTGCGTCATATTTTATTCTTCTATTTAAAAGTAAAATTCAAAAAACAATTCATTTATAATTTGGAAAATAGGACTAATATTTTTTATTTATCATCACAATTTTATTATTAGGTGATTTGTTTATTATTTTTCTAAAAATATTTTTTTTTTCTGAATAATGAAAAATATCATTTTTATAAATACCATGAATTTTTTAACATCATTAGGATATAATAAAAACATAAAACCTGTGAAACATCTTTCCTTTACCAATGATTTAATTTATAAGTAAAATTATATATTTAAAAATATTATGTTTAATTTGAAAAAATATTTTTGAAATTTTAGAACATAATTTATGGTTTTCATGATTTTTTTGAAGCATTGTATATTTACTATTTTAGAATTAATTTTTACCACTCTTACTATTTTCATTAAATAAAATGAATATAATTTGTTGAATATTATTTTAACATTTATTTAATAATTTTCATTTTAATTTTCATAATGAAAATTAGTCATTGAGGTAAAAAATGTGTTTCTGTGGTAAAATTAAATTATGGTAAAAAGATAGATTATTGGGGAAATACATAAATTATCACAAAATGCATATTTTTGTTTTTTTATGATATTTGGATCAAATCATACTCTTTAAATATCCATTATTTTAAAAAATTTAGTCTATATTCCTTTGAGAGTGACATAAAATTAATATAATGTAATGAATAATTTTAAAAATATTTCCCCTCTCACTTATAAAAATATCTCTTCACCACGCCACTTATCTATAGATCATAAGAAGTTTCTCAAAAAATGTCTATCGAAACCACTTCCTAACACATTTCCCCAACTTCTATAGGTACTCGTCTCACCAACATATCTTTATAAAGGGGCTCGAAGATTTTTTCTGAGTATGTTAAAAACTTATAATCGCTCTTTTCATTTCTAATTACTTTTTTTATTATTATAGTTCCAATAAATAAATTCAATACATTATATAATAAAAATAATTAGTAATAATTATACAAAAATATTATTATGATAAAGTATTAATAACTTTCTACCTTCCCCACAACCATTCGAAAAATATAAATATCCCTCATGTCTACGTATAGACTACTGCCTCTATAAATGATGTAATTTATTTATCAAAATTTCCTCACAAAGATATTAATAATAAAACATTTTATAAAGGAATATTATATGTATTACATAATTAGACTTATTTAATTATAAATCACAGTCTACCTCAATTTCATCAAATTCATTAGAAGAAAGAAAATTCCAGTCGTGCGTACGTTCAGACAACCACCCATATAAACGAAATGTTTTTTGAAATCGTACATGGATGGTAATAATAATGTTTTTAATAATTTAATAGGATATATATAAAATAATTATATTAGTATGATGATAAATAATTATTTTTCATCATTTCTTTTCAACCATTTAAAAAATAAAAATTTCACTCATGCGTACGTGCGGACTATCGTCTCCATGAATGATATGTTTTTTCGTAACATCATTACATGAATTGTTATATAAATATATTTCATCAATATATATGATTTGAAGGATTAATTTATTTAATTAATACGTTTCTTGAATATATGACCCCAAAATCAATTTTCAATATAATGTAACATATTAAAATCTCTAAATTACCCGAATCAAGATTATCACCGATTTTTTAAACACCTCGAGCTTATACGATAACTTTCCCTTTGATTAATACAATAGCTTGCGTTGTATGAAACTTGGAGTTTTAACACACCACGACCAATAAAACTAGCTGTTATGAATTATAATACCCACATTTTTTAATTTTATAAATTTTATTATTAATAATGGACTTCATTTTTTGAATTTAGAATATCAAAATTTGCGTATGGTGAATTTTTGGAATTTTTCGGAAAACTTTCATTTTTTGATGAATAGTGAAAAAACTACGTTATTATTTAAAACCGACTATGTATTTAAATAATTAGTTATTTTATGTAAATTTATATTAGGTAAAAAATTGATACATAATACCTATTTATGTTCAATGTAATTCATTGGAGTCATTTCATAACAATATTAGATATATAAAATTTTATTGAACTTTTTACTGTTTTACCCACATTCTAGGAAAATTTGAAAATTTGTATAAAACATAATTTTACTGCTTCTATGAGTTGAATTTCAAAAATACGAGTAACACGGTTTACATCAGTAAGTAAAATGTTGTTCAATAGGATGAGAATAATTTCTGGTGAATAGTAACTTTTGAATTTTATTTAACATGTTTAAAAGTAAATAGGGTTAGTAATGGTAAATATGATATTATAATTACAATAAAACATGTCCTAATTCTACTATATAATTGTATTTTGACCAAAATCGACCTTATGAATAAGATATGATCCTTTTTGGTCCACTTGAATTAGATTAGGACCATTATTATTATTTTATTTAAAGAAGAGTTAAAATTGTTAAATTCAAATTATAATAACTAAACCATTTTTAATATAGGGTTATATATAAGATAATTTAGAAAATAAACATTAATTGAAAATATAATATTATTTCCTACATAATTGTATTTTATTTATAAATTTTAAACATTAAATAATTATATTTATTTATGACACAATGAGGATCCAGTAATTACTTTTTTATTGAAGGATTAAAATAATTGAGACTATTAATATCAAAATAAATGTAAATTTATAATTTTGATGCATTCCACAAATTATTTAGAATAATATGACATTTTAGGGTTGAATTAATGAATTTTTTTCAAATTAATCATGCTGTTATGACTTTCAAAAAACAAAATACCCAATAGTATCAAAAATTGACATAAATGATTTTTTTTAAAAAAAATACTATATTATTAACTGATATAATATTCCAAAAAATCTAAGGTTCATACAAAGGACTTAAATAAGGTTATTTATAGTAATAGTTAACCACTTTTTGTTCTTTTTACTTTTTATAGTAATTTTATTAACCATTTTTTATAATAATACAAGAATACATGGTAAAAGTTTAACCATTTAACTAAAAGTTAAATCTAAATGTCAAGGATTATATGGTGACCTAAACTTGTCTAAAACCTATTGGTTGATAGGTTATCAACCCATCACTACCTTATTCTCAAAATAAATCATTTTAGTGACATTATAAACAAAAAATGATTGTATAATAAAATAATATTTCATGTTTTTCATAAAGTGACCCTCACCTCTCTTAGAAAAGGGTACTTCTCCTTGTCCAAAAATCACACCTCCAAAGCCATTTGGCTAGGACAAACCCTGCCCAAATATCCTCCCAACTACCCTAAAGTCAACCTAGTGGCCTTAAATATATCATAAACTCATCCAAAAGAGCCCTTTTGATCAACTCAAAAGGAAACACCCGAAGAATAGGTAATAATTTCACCACCTTTTTTCAAAGTTCTTTTCTTCTTCCACTTCCTATTTATTTGTTGTTTCTATAAAAAAATAATTACTCCAGTACATTATACATATTGTGGTGTTATTATAAATATGTTACACCTATATTAATTATTATATCCATCCTATTAATGTCATGTCACTGTACATGAGTACGTATGGAATACCATCTTCACGTCACGGTGTAGTTTGTTATTCAAGAAATTCATTATTCGGATGGATATAATAATGAGTATTAATAATGTAAATAATAAATATAAGATGTTTATAATTATGTATATATGTTATAACATCCTATTAAATAATATTTCACCATCAATATAATGATATTATCGCTCGTGCATATGTACGGATTATCGTCTCCACTAATGCGATGAGATTCATTTCCCATCGTAATAATTCAAGAATAATTTCCATTTTATGATTAAAAATAATGTTTAAGTACATAATATAATTATGGATATGAATCTAATAAATCCTATCCATAACAAACTTGGCTTATGTAACCAAGCATATAAAGTAAAACGAATCAGTTAAGACCCAAAATGATGATACTACTAAATTATTATTAAAAATGAAATATTAGAAGATCGTATATGATAACATATTTATGTATATGGTTCTTGTATAATTTAATAACAATGATTTAACTATTATATAGGAGGTTAAATTACCCTTGATCAAGAAAAAGTACAAGGCAACGAATAATTCTACAATCTCTTTACTTATCGGATGTTGTTAATACGTAAGTATCTACTGGGACCTCTTTATCATCTACATCCCTATTTCTTAAAAAATGTATTTCCAATAATTTTTTATATTTCCTAGACTATGGGTTAAATTAATTTATAACCTTTTTTGACTGTTTATATGATTCTTATAAATTAAGCTTTCTATCATTTTCCAAACAAGGTCCTTTAAACCCTTTTCGAAGAAATAAAAAAAAAGAATGTTTTTTAACTTATAAAGCAGGTGCAACTATTTTCCACCATTCTAACACCTTCGAAGCTTCCCTAACAAGATTATAATAATATTTCAAAATTAAATGTTTTTTTTAATTATGTGACTTTTAAATTTATTCAAAATATAAATAGGTATTTCTTTCAAATTATTTTCATTTCATCAAGGTTAACATCCTTTGATTGATTTTAAACTTTTTTGAAGATGATTTATTATGATACAAATATTCCATATTGTATTGAAGTTTTTTTGATATGTTTGACTATGGATGTGTTATTTTTATACAATTCATTATTTATGGATAATTTATTTACATTTTGTATGCAAGTTTTAATATGAATTCTAATGTTATGTTTAAACCTTTTAATATGAAGAATGCATCTAACTTAGTAAGTGATGGGTGGAGCCCGCTATAGCTCCACGATGCATCGGTAGGTCTCATGAGACAAACTGGTATCTTGGCACCAGGCCTTGACAAAATATTAGTTTTAGTCTTGGAACAAGGACTTGAATATGAGGTTTTTAAGTATGGAATAATGTATTCTTTCATTATGATGTTGGCTATTGATATTACCTTTGATTACTCGACTAGTAGAATACCCATGTGAATAAGTAAATATAATTATTTGATTTATATTTTCCATATTATGTTGAAGATTAAGTTTAAAAATCTTGTTTTTTCATCTTATACATTACCTTAAATGAATATTCTTATTTATGAAAGCTTTGTCTATATTGTTATCCTTATAGAGCATCTGAGCTCACCCCTTTTTATATTTTATTTTTCCCAGGATGAAAAAACTTATATTATGAACAACCTACTGGGATAGTCTAAGGGATATGACTGTGGTCAATGGAGACAATGTTGTTGTTGTTTTCTATTTTATAATGTAATGTATAACATATGAATGTATCTAGTACATCCAAGGCTACGAAACTGATCCATATTTTGGGATTTGATCCATTGTGATCATGTCAATGTTATGTAAAAATGAAACGAATCTGGGTAACTAGGGTTGAGGTGTTATATTTGGTATCAGAGGAAGTTTAGTACAATACATGGAAACTAGATTTTGAAAAACTCTGAATAGAGAACAATACCATAAGATAGACTTTGAGGATTAGTATAGAAGAACATCCCAGAATTTTGGTAATGTAGGGATTTTGTGAGTTTTCCAAGAAATATATCCATGTTTGGATATGATTCGGTAAAGGTGGATCTGGCATATATTTACCTAGGAGTGAAAACTACAACAAGGAGTCTCGGGCTTGACCCTGGGTATCGTAGCACACGACAAAGGGCATTGCAACACTCTTGGTTACGACACTCCTAGGGGATAGGATTAGGATAATTAAAATATTCTTTAAAATCCATTATTAAAGATTTATGAGTATATACCTTCTCAATGAAAACATATTAATGATTATGTATTTTGTCTATAAACTATTCAATTAATGTAACAAGTTTTACACGTTTGGAACTATATATAGCAATTCATAAACTAATCTAGTGCATGCCATGGTTTCGAAATGGTGCGTAGTGGAAGAAAAGGAAACCGTGTAAAAGCATGTAACCCATGTAGGGATTTCCCTACTACTAAAGATAGTTATATTAGAGCCAGTGATGCAACTAGTGCTGATCCAATTATCACGATACACGGAAAACTCACTCAGGTTATGAATAATAACTTTACCCATATGGAGCACCCTGATCCACAATGCGGAGAATCAATGTTAGACTGATTCTGAGGCAAAAACCACCAACGTTCAATGGAACTACAAATCCATTTGTATCTGGGAAATGGATATGTTCCTACGAGAAAATATTTCATGCATTGGGGAGTGTTGAAAGTAAAAAAGTTGTCATGGAAGATTATCACCTCACAGGAGATGTATATCAATGGTGGTCATTAATTCAAAACACAACAGAAGTTGAAGAAGTATCAAATTTGAAATGGATGGAGTCTAAAGAGATTTTATTAAAAAATACTTTCATCATGACCATCAAGAGGATATGGAATGAAAAAATCTGATTATGAGGAAAATAGAGAATGAGAATGTGACAAAGTATGAGGCTAACTTTACAAGGTAAATAGGGAATTCAACAGATTATATAAGTAACCCAAGGAGTAAGATTGGTCAATTCTTCAATGGGTTAAAACCATTTCTCTATTGAGCATTAGTATCCTAATCCTTCTCACCGTATGAAGATATATTCTCATGTGATATCAAGACTAAAAAAGAATTCTGTAAGTCTTACGACTTAAATGTAAATCAAGAGAAGAAGAGATCTTCCAAACACTTTGGAAGTGGAAATAAGGGGAAGAAGGGAAATGTTGAATATCCATCCCATGATAAATGTGGGAAGAAACACCCTGTTACTTTCTTGAAGGGAATGAGAGTCTTCTACAAGTGTGGTGAAAAATTCAACTATGCTCCAGATTGTAAGGGAAAGAAAGAGACTATCATTGTTGAATGATACAATCATAGAGAAATGGGGCATTATGAAAATGAATTCTCTATGCGCCAAAGAAACTAACCTCATAAAAGGACCAGGTATGAAGGCCAAAACTATGCGATCACTACTTCTGAGGTTGAAGCTCTGAAATATATGGTGGTGGGTAATTTAATGGTTTCCTCAAGTTTATGCATTTATTTATTTGATTTTGGATCATCACATTGTTTCATATCTTCCCAATTTTCTAATTTTTTTTTGATATTTCCAATTTGATTTAAAAAGGAAGTTTTTATTCAAAAGTCATCATGGAAGTATTATTTCAATAATGTTTTGTGAATCAGTCCCCATTAGGGTATAGAAATGTTATTTATCCACTGATCTTATCTGCATACCCATGATTGAACTTGATATAATCCTTGGTATGGATTTCCTTTTGAACCATGATGTGAAAATTTATTTTAAGATGAAATATGTTAAACATTTTTGATGATGGTAAAGAGTACCTAATCTTTAGAGAAGAAACATCACCATATTATTCTTATCTAGATCCACCCCCAGTAGCTCTACTAAATTCAATTATTGGGGAGGAAGATAATGAAATAAATATGGGTGAGGAAAATAATGTTCAAATATAGGGGGTACCTATTATACAAGAATATGTTGATGGGTTTATATAGGATTTTCATAGACATCCTCCAAAATGAGAAATTGAGTTTTCCATTGATTTAATTCCTGGTTCAAGGCCCATATCGAAGACCCCTTATAGAATGGACACTATGGAATTAGAGGAATTAAATAAAAAACTATAGGAATTGAGTAATAAGGTATTTATTCAACTGAGTGTTTCTCCATGGGAAGCACCTATTCTTTTTTAAGAAGAATTATGGATCTATGAGGTTGTGAATTGACTACAGGGAGATTAATGCTATAATAATAAAAAAAGGTATCCCCTACCAAGAATTGACGATTTATTCGACCAACTTCATTGAGAAAAATGTTTTTTATAGATTGACCTTTGATCTGGATATAATCATTTGTGTGTGAGGAAGGAAGACATTCCAAAAATAGCATTTCGAACCATGTACCGGCATTACGAGTTTACAGTAATGCCTTGCGGATTGTCTAATCAACCCTCTGTTTTCCTAGATCTTATAAATATATTTCTCAAGGAATATCTTGATGAATTTTTAGTGGTATTTATTTATGATATCTTTGTATACTCAAAAAGCTATAAATATCAAGAAAATCACTTGTGCACTATTCTGAAAAACTTCAGAACAAATTAATTATATGCGATGTTTTGCAGGTTTTAATTCTAACTCAAGAAATTTCTTTTCTTGGCCATCTTGTCTCTAAGGATGGAATGTATGTCGATCCTTCAATGAACAAGGCAATTCAATAATGGCCAACATCGATGAGTATAACTGTGTTATGCAGTTTTATTGGTTTAGTAGGTCATTATCAACATTTCATCCAGAATTTTGCCTGATTGGATAACCCATTAATGAAGCTCCTACGTAAAGGGGTTAAATTTGTTTGTACAAAAGAGTTTGAATAATGTTTTGAATAACTGAAGATAATATTAGTCAATGATTCTATGTTGACTCTACGATTAGGGAATGATGTGTTTTTTATTTATAGTAATGCATCAATGAAAGGACGTTGATGTGTTCTTATGTAGAATGATAATGTTTTTTTCAAAGCATCACAATAGCTAAAAAATAATTAGAAAAACTATCCCACTCATTATCTTGAGTTATTAGCTGTAATATTTGCCTTGAAATATGAAGGCACTATCTCTATGGTAAAAATTGTGAGATCTATAGTGATCACAAGAGTTTGAAGTATATTTTCTCACAGAAAGAACTCAACATGAGGTAAAAAAGATGTCTTGAAATAATAAAGGATTATTATTTCAGTTAAAAAACTGCACAGGGAGGAAAATAAGGTGGAATATGTTTTGAGCAGAAAGGATCATGGAATTGTTTTACAAGATAATAGTTGAAATGGATCCTATTTTCATGGATCTAGTAAATATGGATATGGGAATGACAATAGAAGGTGAAACATCAATATGTTTTCCATTGTTTACCAACCCATCTTAACTTGAAAGGATAAAGAGTTCTCTGACTAATGATTTGGAGTTTAAAATAAAGATTAAAGCTGTAAATGATGGGAGATTGACCGAACTCATATATGAAGATGGAATTTTAAAATTTGGGAAGTGACGTTGTGTTCTAGAAATACCTGATCTAAAAATAGAATTTTTGGATGATGCTCATTGCTCTAGTTATTCTATACACCCTGGTAGAACTAAGATATATAGTGATTTGAAGGTAAATTTTTGGTAGAACAGCCTGAAGAGAGATATTGGGGATTATATGTAAAGATGTATAGTTTTTTGACACGTGACAGATGGAATACAACATCCTAGAGGATTCATGGATCATGTTCCCATACCATAGTGGAAATGGGATGATATTACGATGGAACTTTTCATGGGGAAGCCAACGACTCTTAGAAGGAATGATATAATGTGGGTCATTGTTGATCATCTTACCAAGTCATCACATTTTCTTTATATAAGTAAATATTTACACTTGAATGTCTAAATGAACTATATATTAATGAAATTTTATGTCTTAGTGGAGTACACCTATAGATTGTTTCTGATCTGATCCTCGTTTTACATCAAGATTCTGGAAACGTTGTTAGAAGGCCTTGGATACTAAACATCGTCTGAGCACTTCCTACCACCCTCAAACTGATGGACAATCATTACAGACTATTAAAACCTTTGAAGACATGTTGAGATCTTGCTCACTTGACTTTCATGGTATGTGGAATCAATATTTACCTCTGGTATAATTTTCCTATAACAATATCTTCCATTCAGGTATTCAGATGGAACCATATGAAGCATTATATGGAATGTGATGTCTCACGCAAACTTTTTGGTATGATGTTGGTGAAAGAAAACTTGTAGGACTATAAAATGTTGAGGAAACAATGGAAAAGGTAAATATTATCTAAACCCATATAAAAGTATCTCAATGTAGGAAATAGAGATATGCTAATAACCGAAGGGAGGATTGGGAATTTCAAGTATGAGATCATATTTTATTGAAGGTATCTCCATGGAAGGGTGTTATACGTTTCAGTAAGTAGGGTAAATTAAGTCCCATGTACATCTGACCTTTCGAAATTCTTGAACGAATTCGAGTTGTAGCTTGTCATTTGGAAATGCCTCTATGTCTCTCCAAATTTCATGATGTGTTCCACGTATCGCTATTGAGAAAATACATGACTCACCCAATGCATGTACTCACCTGTGAGGAAATAAAACTACAACATGATTTGTCTGGTTGTGAAGATCCTATCATGATTTTTGATATAAGAGAACAAGAGTTGAGAAACTGGATGACTGGTCTGGTAAAGGTTTTGTGGGGAAATCATAGGATGGAAGATGCAACGTGGTAACCAATGGAACTTATGATGAAGAACCATACAAATCTTTTAATGATGTAATCTTTTAGAAATTTTGAGGACAAAATTATTTGAAGGAGGGGAGAATGTAACAACCCAAACATTGTTTCCCTTTGATTAATACAATAGCTTTGGTTGTATGCAACTTGGAGTTTTAATACACCACGACCAATCTAACTAGCCATTATGAATAGTAATACCCACTTTTTGAAATTTTATAAATTTTATTTTTCAAAATGGACTTCATTTTTGAATTTGGAATATCAAAATTACCTTAGGGTTAGTTTTTGGTATTTTTATGAAGTACTCTAAATTTTTTTATGTATAGTGAAAAACACTATGTAATTGATTAAAACAGACATTTTATTTAAATAATTAGTAATTTTATTAAATTTATATTAGGTAACAATAGTTACATAATATCTATTTATGTTCAACGTAATTCATTGGAGTCATTTTATAATAATATTAGATATATAATATTTTATTGGACTTTTAACCGTCTTTTACCCACATTCTAGGCACATTTGAAAATTGAAAAAAAAACATAATTTTACCGCTACTATGAGTTTAATTTCAAAAACATGAGAGAAATAGTTGAAATCAATAATTAAAATGTGGTTCAATAGGATGAAAATGATTTTTTGTGAATAATAACTTTTGAATTTTATTTACCTCAGTTAAAAGTAAATAGGGTAATTAAAAGTATAAATGATATTATAATTACCCTAACACATGTCATAATTCTATAGGATAAGGGTATTTCGACCAAACTAAACCTTTGAAATAAAATATAATCCTTTTTGGTCCACATGTATTACATTAAGAAATTTATTATTATTTTATTTAAAGAAGAGTTTAAAGTGTTAAGTTCAGTGTTTTATAAGTAACAATTTTAAATACTGAGTATTGTCTTAAGATAATTTCGACTATAAATATTCATTAAAAAGATAAAAATATTTCCAATATAATGTTATTTTATTTTTAATTTTTATACATTAAATAATTAAATTTATTTATGACAGCATGAGGATGCAGTAACTTCCTTATTAATGAAAGATTAAAATAATTGATATTATAAATATAAAAATAAATGTAAATTGATTCTTTTTCTACATTACATGAATTTATTATATTAATAAGACATTTTAGGGTTGATTCAAATGACCTTTTTTAAAGTAATCATGCTGTTATGGCTTCCACAAAAAAACAAATACTGTCAAAAATGACATAAATGAGTTTTTAAAACAAATACAATATTATTAATTGATATAATTTTCTGAAAAATCTATGATTTATCCATAGGAATTAGATAATGACAAATATATCAATAAAGAACCACTTTCAGTTTCTTGGATTTTTATAGTATGTTTATTAACCTTTAGTTATAATAATACTAGAATACATGGTAAAAGTTTAACTATTTAACTTAGACTTAAATCTAAACAACAAGGTTATTATGGTGACATAAACCTATCTAAAACCGATCTGTTGAGAGTTTTCATACCCATACCCACCATATACTTGGAATAAATCATTTTGGAGCCATTATAAAATAAATATGATTGTATAATAAATTTATATTTCAAGCATTTCTTAAAGTGAGACTCACCTCTCTTATAAAAGGGTACTCCGCTTCTATCAAAATTACACCTCTAAATCCATTTATTATGGCCAAAACCTACCACAATATCCTCCAAACTACCCGCAATTCGACTTATTGGCCTTAATTTTATCATAAAGAGATCCTATGAATCCCTTTTGATCAACTCAAGAGGAAACACCCGGAGAAGAGGTAATAATTTCAAAACATTTTCAATGTTCTTTTCTTCTTCCACTACCTCTTTCATTTTTTTTCATTCCAAAGTAATAACTCTAGTACCTTATACATATTTTGATGTTATTATAAATATGGTACAACCATATTCATTGTTCTATCCATCCTGTGAATGACATGTCACCATATTTGTGTACGTACAACATACTGTCTCCACGTCGTGGTGTAGTTTGTTATTCAAACACATAATTATTTGGATGGGTATAATAATTAGTATAACTGATGGAAATAATAAATATAAAATGTTAATGATTTTTTATATAAGATATACCATCCAAATAAATATGATTTTCCCACCAATATAATGATATTTTCACTCGTGCGTACGTATAGATTACCATCTCCACAAATGTGATGAGATTCATTCCCCATTGTAATCATTCTAGAATAATTTTCATTTTATGATTAAAAACATAGTTTAAGAACTTAATATAATTCTAGAAATCAATGAAATATATGTTACTTATAACAAACATGGCTTACTTAACCAAGCATATAAAGGAAAATGAATCGGTTAACACCCAAAATGATGATACTACTAAAATATTATTAACAAAGATACATTAGAAGATCATATATGATATCATATTTTTGTATATGGTTATTTTATTATTTAATAACAATAATTTAACTATTTTACAGGAGGTTAACGTACACTCTATCAAGTAATAGTACAAGGTAAGGGTTAATTTTTCAATCTATTTACTTATTTGAGGTTGTTAATACGTAAGTATCTACTAAGGCCTCTTTTTCATCCACAGACTTGTTTCTTAAAAAATATATTTCAAAACATTTTTTAAATTTCCTTGATTATGGGTTAAAGTCATTTATACCCTTTTTTTACTTTTTATAAGGTTTTTATAAAGGAATCTTTTTGACGTTTTCCAAACAAGGTCCATTACAACCATTTCAATAAAATTAAGGAAATATTTTTTTATCTTATATGGCGGGTGAGGCTATTTCCCACCATTATAACACCTTCGAAGCTTCCCTTACAAGCTTATAAAAATATTTCCAAAATAAACGTTTTCTTTTATAATTATGTGAATATTAAATGGGTTCAAAATAGAAAGGTTATTTATTTCAAATAATTTTCATTTCATATATGTCAACATACTTTGATGGATTTTAAAGTGGATTGATGTAGATTTATTATGATACAAATATTCCATATTGTATCAAAGTTTTTGTGATATTTTTTAATGTGGATGTAATATTTTTATACCATTCATGGTTTATGGATAAAGTATTGACAATTTTTATTCTAGTTTTGATAAGAATTTTTATGTTATGTTTAATCCTTTTCATATAAAGAATGCATTAGACATAGTAAGTGATGGGTGTAGCCTTCTATAGCTCCTCGATGAATCGGTAGGTCTCATGAGACAAACTAATGTCTTATCACTAGGCCTTGACAAAATATTATTTGTAGTCTTGGCACAAGGCCTTGACTATGTGGTTATGAGGTCTGGAATTATGCATTCCATCATTACAAAATTGGTTATTGATATTACATGTGATTATTCGACTAGTAAAATATCAATGTGAATAAGTAAATGGAATTATTTGATTTATATTTTCCAAATTACGACGATGTTTGACTTTAAAATTCTTTAGTTTTAGTCTTATACATTTTTTTAAATGTGTATACTTATTTATGAATGTTTCTGCTATATTGTTTTCTGTACCAAGCATCTGAGCTCACCCCTTTCTATGTTTTATTTTTTCTAGGATGTGAAGAATTATATTATGACTGACCTGAAATGATAGTCTAAGGGATATGACTTTGGTGAATAGAGACAATTTTGTTGTTGTTCTTAATTTTATAATGTAATGCAAAACTTGTGAATGTATCTAGTAATTCCAAGGATATTAAACTGATCAGTATTTTGGGATTTAATCCCTTGTGATCATTCCAATGTTATGTAAAAATACACCAACTCTGGGTAACTGGGGTAAAGGCGTTACCATTTTAATCTATGTAAATCATATTTAATAACCTCATGTAATTATTTTTTTAATTTATGAATAATTAGGGAAATTATATTTTGATGAACTTAATAATATAGGAATGATTAAATTTTACAAAATAATGAGGTTATATATCACCGTTATGAAAGTATTAAGAAATAATTAAAGTTACTAACATTCAATGATGGAAATAATAAATAACTACCTAATAACGATATAATGAACAATTATAATTAATGTTTAAAAAGGTAAAATATATGAATATGTTTTTAAAATGAATTATTATGATAATAATTTTTATTATATAGTATATTAAATAAATTTCTTGAAAGATGAGAGTTAATGTAATGGTTTCACATCCTAAAATTTTTATATTCATTTTGTTTAATGTTACATTTCATATATATATTTAAAAATAATTATATTTGAAATTAATGAAATTCGTAAGGGTTTCCCCATCTTAATTTTCCTTCATTGAGATAAGTTTATATTTACCACATTATTTAGTTTCTGTGTTTTATATATTTCCCCTGAAATTTATCTTATGAAAATTTCCATTGAAATAATGTGGATTTAATAATCCATCTAAGGTTCTCTCTTTCTTTAGGTTTTAATTTAATGGTTAACAAATCTCTAAGATTTTATGTTACAATCTCAATTTCTATCGAAATAATTTATGTTTCAGTTTATATTTTTGGAATTTAATGTAATTTATTTTCTAAACTATAACTATTTTATTATTATGAAGATATTTATATGGTTCTAAAGTATTATTTAAAATTTTACCCTCTATGGTACTCAAAAATACTAAAAAAATGTTTTTAGGAAAAGACCGACAGTTTTTCTCCATTAACTATTAGAAACATTTTCCCATAATCTCTTTCTCAAAGTTCATATATTCTTTTAAATGATTGATAAAGTAATATTTATATTATATTTTACTATATATTTTTTTAAAATAATCTTATTTTAATTTTCTGAGTGTACCCTTTCTAAATTTCTATAGAAAATTTAATAAATAATTGTTTTTTAAATTTTATGGAATGAATAAAATTTTCCCACCATCACATCATTTTTTCTTTATGATGCTTCATTTAAAATTTTCTATATTTTTTTAAAAAAATCATATTCCCTCATTCATGGGTTTTTTTGTAACTATTAAAATTTTACCATTTGAAAATGATATTTCTTATTCTTTGTCAATGAATAATTTTAATTCATTTACAAAAGTGATTTTAATCTATGCCTAATTCATTTATTAATTGTTATGACTATGATGGGATATTATATCATGATATCATCCACATTATTTATTTATATCGATTGTGATAATAATATTTTCTGGATATTTTTATGAGACATGCTCTTTCCCATCACATAACTAAGATATCAAGGAATGATGAATGATCTTATGTTCTTATGGAATGAATATGAATGGTTTATTATTATGTGAAAAGTGGGTCTTTTATAGACCCCTAATTAATTACATAATGTATTGTATCGCATTACCTCAAAATTGAACCCCGGAAGATATCAAAATCCAAAATGTACATGGGTGGTTATCCCAAGCCCATGGGTATATGGGTGGTAGGCCCAAGTCCAAGGTTACACATGTAGCAATACCAAGCCCAATAAGGTAAAAAATTGGTCAACCGAAGCCTAATAATGTTAAATATGAAATGGTTTATATTTGGACATGTACATAATATTATTATTACATATCTTTATTCTTATTGCGTATTGATAGGTTACAGTCCTATGTTATCCTCTATGGAACATGATTATTGTCTCATGTTTCCACAATATTATACTAGGGTACATGTTTAATAATTTGAGATTATATGACCCTAAATTATATAGAAAAATCATATCCATTTGGGTTTTGTAATGATACATTTCTCTCATGATCTTGTTTCTCATTTGTTTATGATCAAACTATTCTAATGATTCATTGATATATTTTTTACTTATTTATAATTTCATCTCACCCATTTCTTATTATTTTCATTAACCATTTAATGAAGTTAATAATAACATAGAAGACGTCTACAAGGGGATCTATTATAATGAGATTATTGGAAAATGTTCATACATGTTTTATATTAATTTGTTTTATAGAAAATTATTATAAGAAGTATGTTTGAAGGTTCTCAGGACTGTGTGAGATTATTCTGAGATGAAATATTAATATGAAATATATAAATGTTCATATTGGTACATCTCACTTTGTATAGAAACCAATATACGGATAATGTGTTTTTAACACTCAACCTAAGAGTGCGAGTATCGAGTGTATCAGTAATGATTTAGTGTATATGGATATTAGCTTCACAAAAATATCAGTTCACATATTTGTGAAAATTTATCAATAATCACACAGTACTAGAACTCCTTCTATACATATTATTCATTATAATCATTATAATATCCTAACTAATGAAAAACATATGAAAGTGTGGATTTTATATAATTTCTAAGGGAAAAACATTCTAACTGTCATCAAGGGTATGTTTTTTCAATGAAAAAAATGAGCATGAGAGAAATATATTATTATAATAATGTTGACCAATAAGAGTTTTCTATATAAAATAAGTACATTTAAACTGAAATAATAAAAATATTCCATTAAATAAGTGTGATTAATCATCTAAAAAAACCATGTTCCATAGATAATAATATAAGCATATAGAATAGAAATGTGGGATGAGAATGACCATATCTAATCATAGCATTGTGAAAATTTCTATCCACAATCAAATCCTTGGACTATTCATGGGAACAATGTTAACCAAAATCACATTCAGAATGAAATTTTCCAAAAATAGATAACCAAAATCATGTCATCACATAATTATTATGAACATATAAAACTGAAATCAAATCATTATACATTTATCATAAACATAGCTATTGAAGATAACATATAACAAAAAAAATATCATCATAGATACCTGTAATCATTTTTAGACACAAATATAGGGAATATATAATATTATAATCACATCTATACAAATACGTCATTCGTCTTTGATCCACATCTTTTCTTCCCTCTTACCATGAAGTATTCAAAAATAGTCACAAAAGTAGGCCCTTACCTTCTAGAGGGGGAAGAAAATTTTAGGGTGTTTTGACCTCATTTGTTCACTTTTATAACCTTGATTAATTTCCACTATTACCCTAGATATTGATTGTCCATAAAATCCTAATCTTGTTTTAATTATTCTGTTAACTCTCTCTCTCTAAACATTGGAATTCACTAATTCGTTGTCCGTTCTAAAAACAATATTGGTTTCATGCTTCAATGATCCCGGAATATCCATGGATTTGTTCTTCAATTTGGTTTTAGATCAACGAGCCTTATAGAATGAAGAAAATTTTGATATTCTTGATAATAGGAAATCATGATTCTATTTTCTTTAGAAGAAAACTTTATCAAGGCATGGTATAAGGTCCTCATGTCTATAATGGATCATCCTTCTTCTAATTAAAGTGGACTAATGATTTTTATATGTAATATGGCTCCCAAAATGAAAATATCTATTTTATTTTTCTATAACTACCTCTTAATTTTTAGAATCCATTTATTATTTTCAGGTTATAGAATTTGGTTAGATGATATCAATGTTTCGATGGTAGAACCAGTTTTGTCTTCCAAGCAGTTACCCCATGTATTATCATTAAAGTCTATGTTTAATGAATTCCAGCAGGATTTATTTGGATTGATGTTTGGGTAGATTCCGGATACCATAAAACAATGGTAATTGATATGTTGGAGGATTTTTGTCTCTTTATACAACCATTTTGGTCACTTGATGAGAGTGTGTTAATAATGTCTTCAGAACATACACCAAAATATATATGAGGTTTCATGGTCAACCCTTATTGAAAATGGATTGGTGTCTCAACCTACAAGTATAAAGGAATAGGCTCAGTTTGGTGGTATATGAGACTAAAAAACTATTATTTATTAGTTTTCTTTTTTTAGGTATCTTACTAGTTAGGTTCTATTGATTCAAAAAAATCGTCTCCCACTAATAAAGAGCCACACCTTTTGATCCTTGATCTGAATGTTGGGGATCTTGATGGAAAATGGAGTCACGATTTGGTTAAACTAAATTTGGAAGGTTAATAATCATATAGAGAAATTTAGGGGTGTGTATAACTAAGATTATTGATCAAAGTATCAAGACATCCACATTCACACCACACATGGATAAAATTAAATCAGGAAATGTGCTTAATGGTAGGGAGGTGTTACCATAGCCTGAGGCAATTAAATATATTTATGAACCTATTCATGATGTGGTAATTTATGTTCCAATGGGGAGAGGATCAACATGTTTCAAGGTCTAGGTATATAATATGAGATTCATAAGTGGTGGGGTGAGTTCATAAGTCTGTTGAATCCCAATAAGGGACAGACGAGCTATAAATATTTACAATCGCTTGGATGGATTGGAGTGTGAAGTGATGGTGTATAAACAAAAACCAATTTTTGAGGATGGAATCAATGAAGGGAATAGAGTGCCTAGTTCATATTCTTGTTGATAATATTTATTGTCAAGTATTAAGAGATAGTTAAGATGAAATACATGGGAGAGGGATACAAATCCCAAGGTAGGGGAAGGTTCAGAATGCAAATTAAGATTTTAGGAGATTTATTCTGCTTAAAAAGACTAAACTCTAATGAAAAAAAGAAATATTATTACATACCCAAATAATCGGAGACAGAGACCGTGGAAATTATAAATAAAAAGGAGTTGGACTGTGAACCCATTATTAATTATAAGAATTTGAGTTACTATAGTGATTCTAAGGATCATGAGAAGTTCGGTGTTTTTATGGAAGTCATAAAATAGAGGTAGGGAGGATCGGTGGTGGTGTAACACTCTTTATGTGTGGTTATCAATGATCGGGTAGCACCAATAAAGGATATGTTCTTATATGAGAAGTGAAATGATAGTAAGTATGTAGAAAATAATGGCGATATATGGGCTCTTATCATTTACTCTGATGAATCAATGTTTGAGGAGGAATTCTTGATTAACACATCCTAAGAGGATGTAGATAATATGACTGAGAAAATGATAATTTTCCAACCAAAAATAAACTAGAGAGGAGAATATCAGTAGGAAAGACCATATTTTTGTTAGATGATTCAATGTAAAGAGGAAAAATATGGAGGATTACATTAATATGTGGGAAAAGATGTATTATTGTTTTTATGACCTATTCAAGGATGGTCCAAATAGAGATGTAAATGATACTATAAAGAAATTATAAAGTAATAATGCTTCTAAAAGGATTAAACTAGTTTTTAATTACTCTATGATATCTTATTATGTCTTATTATTTTCCATTTCAACTTCTTTGATTTCTCGGTTTTTGTTTGAATTTGTTTGAAAAAAAAACATACAATGTTTTTTCTATCGGTCATGTCCATGCCTAAATTTTATTAACACAACTAACTATAATTATGTGCATGAAAAATTATTCAAAAATTATCTAGTTTTAATAATATCCATGAAAAAATCTTGTAAACATATCTATCTGTCATAACATACACACCTAAATACAATAAACATAGATAACTACAATCCTGTTTATCCAAAGTTCATTATGTAATGTGATATAAAAACATAACTAAGGAATTTTATAGTTATGAATGACCCCACCAATCACAAAATGATAATATGTAAACATTTGTTCCATAAAAATTGATCATATATCATATCATCTAGATCACATGATATTAAATTGATTTTGAATCAGTTTAAAATTGTATAAAAAAGAAATGATATAAAGAACTCGGTTTCATGATTCGAAAATTAAATCACCAAAAGAGATTATTTAAAAAGTTATTTTAGAGAATTATTCATGAAACATAACTCCAAAGAGTATTGATGTTTTTCAGGTAAATAAAAAATGGATGTGAAACAATGAAAATATATTTTTTAACAACATTTTTTACATTATCATAATGCAATGGTGGTGTAAGACACATTTAATAATCATTATCAAAAATGTAACATGAAACCCATTTAGGCCACCACTTCAAAATAAAACCTAATAATATAAAGTTGAAAGGAATTAATACTTAATCGGAAAAATGTATACTGGTAGGTAATATATAAAACAATGAAAATAAATAAATTTTTATTATTTTAAAATATCTTTATTTAAATCCACTTCATTAAAAGAATAATAAAGATTCCTTTTAATGAAATGTTATATTTTTTTGAAAATCATAGAAGATAATATATATTTTTGTTTCCAAATATGAAATGAGAATCTTGGAGGAATCAAATAATATAGACATGAATGAGAAATATTTTTCAAATAATATTAATATTATTCAAAATAAAATTTCATTTTTATGAAGAAAGATGTTTTTCAACGAAGAAGATTGATGTAAAATCCTTTGAAAAAGAGTAAATGAGAATGGAAAGTAAACCCATAAAAACATAAGATGAAGTAAATTATAACTCAAACATATTATAGAATATACACATATTATAAATTTTTTTTTGATAGTAATGATTGTAACTCAATGAAAAAAAATTGAGTTTACAAAAACCATGAACATTATTCTCAAAATCAATTAGAGTGATTCAACCTCTTTTAATATGAACTTAACCATAATTATAAACTATTTAAAAACAATAATTGAAATTATTATCTTTTATACTCTTCATTTTATTCATTTATTACACATTGTTTATTTAGTTATTGTTTAATTTCATCACCATATGTCAGTGATTTTAATAGTTTCACCCTACTTTTATGATATCAATCCCCATTTTACAATAAGGAGTTAATATTTCCTAAATTATTTAATATAATAGAATATATTCCATGTAAAAAAATAATATATTTATAATTTTATTACATTAATGTTTTATATAAGATTTAGAAGATGAAATCAGTGGCTTTTTTTGATGTTTTTAATGAACAAATTGTGTTATATTTATAACAAGTTTAAATATTGAAATTATATTTAAAGAACCAAAACCCAAAAATTATTTATTCATTAATAACCAATTTTATAAGAAATTATGATTCCATATTCATCCACGATAAAAATATTATATCTTCCTTGTAGGTTGTAAAAGTGGCCCAAACACGAACATTCTATAATAAATGTATGATTATGATTATGAAGTGATTCTAATAACTTCAAAAAAAGCACAATGATATTATTAATAGTTTATTAAGGATAAAAATTATGATGGAGAATATTTTTTGAATAAAATACAATATTAATCCATTCGTTGAATAGAGAAATCATCTCCCTCTTAGTAAGTTTCTTTTAGAATGTTAAATTTATAATGTTTTTTATAGTTAATATCAGTAAATATGAAAAAAAGTATTATAAAAAACATAACAATTCATGAATAACATATTTATTCAGTACATATAATTTTAGAACCACTCATGAAAGGTGGTTATTGAAAAAAAAATTGTTTATGGAGGTAGTAATAAACATGTAAAATGAGGGATGTTTTCATTTTCCAAATGTGTGGGAGGGAATCTATAATTACCTTATCATTAATATATTATTTTTTAGTTTAATAATGATAAAATTTTAATTATACTTATATGGTTCTAATAGGTTTATATGATGATGTATGTGTGAAATAATGAAAATAATGTTAGGGATTTGATAATGGTGCATGTAGGATGCCCACGATGGGTGGTTGTGATAGTGTTCCATGTAAGGATGGTGCAACAAAACTTGATAATCATTCAGACATTGATTACTATAATGCTAGGGCTTAAAATAATTTTATTACTAATATATATCATCTATACAAGGATATAATATTGAAAGTGGTGAAACTATTGAAAATGGAAATTTGGGTATGACTTAGGATTCAAATTCCAATCCTTTTTGTCTGCTCAACTCATCTATGGTGGAACCATTTAAGGAAACCTTGGTGGAATTGATAATGAAATGGAATTCAACTAGTTTTTTGGGATTTTGGTGTGGTTTTCATGTGTAAGGTTATTGAGTAGACTCAAGTGCTATTGGTGCTATAGACCCCTCTAATCCATTTGTAGATTAAGGCCATGAGCATTGTTAGAGAATAAAGTCTTGAAAGTGTGGGAGATTCACATGTGGTAGAGGTTGGAGGGGCCCTAATATAGGCCATACATTGGAATTTGAATTATAGTGCTTCTTTAATGTTGTTTTTTATGGTTGTTCTTCCGTAACTAATCTCATATCCCAGTTGTATCTTTTTAATTTTCATTATTAGGATAAGGTCTTAGATATGTTTCGAACACTTGTTAAAAAACTGTTTTACTGTGTTAACTAATATTTAAATTAGTAAGTTATTTTTATATTAATTATAGAAATAAAATTAGAAAAAATGGATATTCTAATTAAAAATATGAAAATCAAGATATTTGATAGATGAATTTATAGAAATGAATTTTAATTTAATCTTTCAGAACATATGAAAACAATTTTTGGAAAAATATATATTTTATTAATATAATGGATTTATTCTTATTACATTCATATTAGTAACTATTAGTTGGATGATAATTTATTTCTTAATAAATATTATAAATAAATTTTAATGAAATCATCATTAAGTAGTGACGAATTATTTTAAGAGAAAAATACACCACACTTTTAGAAAATATTAATTACTGAAAAATATTTTTATATAAATCAATCTTAACCAAATACCATTGAAATTAATTATTTTTATACTATACATTTAGCCTTATTAGTTTATTTAAATTAAAACCATTATTTTAATTTTTCATATTACTACTTAATTATAATATTTAACGTGTGACAAATATATTTTTATAAAAAAATATTTTATTTAAGTATTATATTTTTCTTTCATTATTTATTATTTATGAATTATATTATTTTAACAATACACAACTTCGTTATAAAAATTGGATATATTTATATTCAATGAAAATATTTCAAATTCCCATATTTCCTTGGACCATATTTCCAATGATTATATTTATTATCCTTATATTTTATTCCTCTATAGAGACTTACTAAAATAATTCCTTTCATCATCACAAAATAAATCAAACCTATCATTACTTATTGATAAAATTTGATATTTCTTGCATATTTTATTATTTTTTTCTCATTTCAGGTTTAGTTCTATTATTGGGTATTCTCAAGGGTGAAGATAATCAAGGGGATAACCTAGTTGGAAAGATATTATTAGTTTTTATTGATTATACCTCTTTAATTTATAAAATATTAATGGTTTTAATCAACCATGGAATATAATTAATTAATTATTTAACTTTTATTATAATTCATTATTATAAAAAAATTAATCTTATTTCATTTTAGTGTGGTGTTGCGTGTGAAATAAACTATTAAAAATAATAAATATTTAAGAGGAACTTTATAGAAAAGTACGGTGTGTTATGTTCTCTCCACATTAAATGAATAAATACCTTTTATTTTTCATTATTATCCACTAATGAAATAAATAAGGGGATCTATAATAAATAAGAGATTCAAGATATATGATCAATGTAACACCCGAGACTTTTATGTTATATAAATCATCAAAGGAATATTTTTCTACACAACACTTTCTTGGCTTTCTTTACACGCAATCGCGACCTTCCTCGATAGCTTGCGTCGTACGCAATACCGAGTTTCACTAAACAACAATATGCTATTAAAACTAGCCGTTATGAATAGTAATAACCACTTTTTGAAATTTTATAAATTTTATTTTTCAAAATGGACTTCATTTTTGGACTCAGAATATCGAAATTAGCCTACGGTGAAATTTTGGTATCTTTCTGAAAACTTTCAATGTTTGATGAATAGTGAAACCACTAAGTGGTAGGTTAAAAACTGAATTTTGCATAAAAATTAATTTTACCGCTTCTGTGAATGGAATTTCGAAAATCCAACAGACACGGTTGATATCAGTAAGTAAAATGTGGTTCAATGAGATAAAAATAAATTTTTGGTGAATAGTAACTTTTTCCTTTTTTTACCGCTGTTAATAGTAAATAGGGTAACTAAGGGTAAATATGATATTAATATTACCCTAACACATGTCCTAATTCTATTGGACAAGTGTAATTCTACCAAAAACATACTTAGGAATAAAATATGACCATTTAGGCCCACTTGGATTAGATTAGGACATTTATTATTAATTTATTTAAAGAAGGGTTAAAATAGTTAAAATCAATGTTTAATAAGTAAATCATTTTTAATATGAGGTTATACATAGAATAAATTCGACTATAAATATTCATTAGAAAGATAAAAAGATTTCCTACATAATGGTATTTTATTTGTAATTTTTAGACATTAAATAATTTAATTTATTTATGACACACTGATGATGCAGTAATTATCTTATTAATGAAATATTGAAATAATTGATGTTATAAACACAAAAATAAATGTAATTTGAGACTTTTTATGAATTACACTAATTTTCTAGGTTACTATGATATATTAGTGCTGCTTTAATCTACTTGGTTCGAACATATAATTCTGTTATGACTTTCACAAAAATCATATATCAAATAGTGTCAAAATTGACACAAAATAGTTTTTAAATAAAATATTATATTATTAATTGTTATTTTATTCCTAAAAATCTACGGTTCGGCCAAATGACTTAGATACGGATATATATATTAATAATAAACAATTTGGGGTTCGTTTGGCATGTTATAGTAAGTGTATTAACCATATAGTGAAAGAAAACAAAAAGACATGGTAAAAGTTAAATTATTTAACTTAGAGTTAAATCTAATTGATAAGGTTAAAATAATATCCTAAACTTGTCTAAATCCTATTGGTGGATAGGATTTCGACCCATCCCCACATTAGCTTCGAAATAAGACCCTTTGGAACCATTATAAACCGATTTTGACTTTAATATAAAATAATATTTTGAGATATTCCTAAGGTGCCCCTCTCCTCCCTTATAAAAGGGCACCTCCTCCCCCTCCTCCTCACACCAATTTGAGCACTCAAGCTCGGCCAAACCCTGCCATTTTCTCCTCTCCACTTCCCTAGAATAATCCTAGAGGTATTGGTTTTCTTCAAAGACCAATCTTAGTTCCCTAAGTGGAGGATTCAAAGAGGCGTTCCAAAGAAGAGGTAATATCCATTACCAATCTTTTCAATTTATTTCTTCTTCAACTTCTTCTTCTTTAGTTGTTTGATGATAAAGTAATAACATCAGTATTACTTACATACTGATATGTTATTATAAATATGAAAAAACCCTAATTCACCTTCTATCCATCCTACGGAAAAATGAAATCACCGCGCGTGCGTACGTACGGAATACCGTCTCCACGCCGTGGTGTAATCTATTTTCCACCATCACTTTACAAGGATGGGTATAATGGTGTAATGAGTAACTATTTGTGATTATTATAAAGTAATATTGATACTGAAATAATATATATATAATCCAATACAGTTCCACGATCATAGGAATGATATCATCACTCGTGCGTACGTACGGAATACCGTCTCCACGATGTGATGCGACTCGTTCTACATGATCATCGTTACATAGTAATTATATAAATGAATTGAATGAATAAATATTATATATGTTACACTAATACCATTCTGGATATAAGGTATCTATAACCTTAAAAGAAGAATAAGAATTTATTCGACAAAACATGCATAAGAACAAAAGGCAATAAGGACCGGAGTAACAAGTAACAATGAAATATTACTAACAAGAAGCTAAGAATATGACCATATATGATATCATATCAATATGTATGATTCTGGAATAAGTCAATAACATTATTTAAACCATTATACAGGAGCTTCGGACACGTACAAAGCAAATCGGACCTAAGGTAAGGGAAATATCACAATCTCATTTTTATCCGAGATTGTTTATTCGTAAGTATTTACTGGGGTGTATTTTATCATCCACATCCATGTTTCATCAATATGTAATATTATTTCCATCCACCTACAATTGTTTAAATCCATTTTTACCCTTCGATGAGTTTTTAGTAAAAGATATGAAAGGAATCTTTTGTCGTTTTTCGTACGAGGTACTTTTTTGACTTTTCCGACAAAAGTACGAGAATAATGTTTTTTTAACTTATACGGAATGAATGGATTATTAAAACATTATTTACAAGAAGCTTCCTTTAAAAGTTTTCATGTTTATTTTTAATCAACTTCTTTTATTTTAATGTCGTATGACATGTTATGAAAGGAAAAATGTTTTTGAAGTAGAAAGGATATTTTCCTCAAGAATGGAGTTCAAGTATTTTATCAAAATTATTTTCCCTCTAAGATAATAAAAGGGTTCTGTTTTTATCCCTATTATTACATGGATTTGATTATGTTGTGATGGAAACATTTTTATGAATTCCTTTATCTTATATGAATTGTTTTATGATGTCATGTTGTTTAAGAATTTCATTTTTATTACATGGGTTACGCTATGATGTATGGTTTATGATTATGTGGCACACATAAGAAAGGATTCATTATAAGATGGGTGGGACCTATATCTCCCTCCAATGCATTGGGTAAAGATTTTATATCTCATGAGATAGAAATGGCTGGAACGGTAGGTTATACCGGTTCAGTGAAACAGGACTGGAACGAGGGTGACTCGGTTCAGAAAGGGACTTTGTCCACTAAGATAGTCTTGGCAATGAGTCATGACTAACAAGAAATAATTTTCCATGATTATGTGTGCATGCCACAAAGTTTCAAGTTTTATGTTATGATTATGGGGATCTCATTTTCACTTCTATGATTTATTCCATGTTATGATATTATGATCTCTTTTGCAGGTTTTGATTTTCAAAAAGATATGATATGATTTTTATTTCCTTTATTTTCCCTTGCTGAGCATTTGAGCTCACCCTTTTATGTTTTCTTTTCCCCAGGTCAGGAAGATGGATATTAAGTAGAATATGCTAAAAGGGACCCTAGATATGATGAAATAAATGGGAGACATTGTAGAAGATATATGAACTAGTTGTTTATGTTTCCCAGTTTCTAAAGACACTATACCTATATGGTCCTTTGTGGTTTTGTCATATGTTGTAATAAGTGTGCTTCAATTTTGAAGTATTAACAATGTATGTAAAGTATGGGTCGTTATAATCAATCTCACTAAATTAGGTAAGACTATGAAACTCATATTTTCCTCTATAATAGCCAGCTGTTGAGGTTATATACTACATGTTCAAAATATTCCTTATCAGTGGGATTTAAGTCTTATAATATTCTAAAAAAAATTTAAATGATTTATTTTCATGTGTATATCTCTAACTAAATACTAAAAGTGAATGGGTTAAGATAATATCCAATAATATTTGGGTAAATGATTATATGAATATTAAAACTAAATCCTAATATGTCTTCCCCTATGAAACCTTAAATGAAACCAAGAACACTTTTTCTTCAACTATGATATAATTAGATCAACATAACTTATTCAGTTTAACCTCAGTTGTCTATAGTTATTTTCCCTCTCAATGTTGTCACCTAACTAGTTATTTTTTACATCCTGAAATGTAAATATTTATTAATTGTTCCAAAAGAGTATGCGAATGAAATAGACTATATATCATGAGAGTATCAAACCAAGTGTGTAATTAGGCCCAATATATTTTCTCTGAGTTAATATAATGATAATACCCAACCAACCATTTTAGGTTTATTGAATCTTATTGGCTAAGTTCCAGAACCAATATCCCTTTGTTTTTTTGTGTAGAAGGATTCCATTTCTAGGAAACTAAAAACTCTCCCTATTACAAATAATGTAGGATTAATTATTAAATTTATACTTATACCTAGGGTTATTAATATTTTTTATCTTTTTTTCCAATAAATATTTAATCACGACTCCAATACTATTTGATATTTCCCATTCTTTCAGTACTTAGTCTCATGCTAAAAAAATATTTGAAGACTGGATTTAATAACATGTGTGACTACCCAAGATTAGATTTCATTATTTTCAGATAATTATTATAATTTAAACAATAAATATAATAAATAATCAGAAAAACACCTAGCCAAAATGTTGTGTTTATTTTTATATTATGTATATAAAAATATTTATTCACATAATTGTGAACAATACTCGGTAATCGCACCATACTAGACCTCCTTATGGACATAAAATATTTTATACTCATCTTCCAAACCTAGGGAATGAAAAACAAAATAAAGGAGTGAGATCGAATAATTAGTAAGGAAAAAAATATCAACATTTTATCAATAGTTATATCATAATCATGAGGAAGGATGATCATGGTGGAAATACATGATTAAAAGAACAATGTCCAATAATATATTTCAATGAAATAGAATTACACATAATCTAACATGATGAATCATATAACATAGAATAAGAGTGTTAAATAATGTGATAATAGTCACATTACATGGATAATAACACATGAATATAATATAGAAATACAGAATAATAATATTTATATGAAATCATATCATGTTGAACATTTCCTAGCACGGTAATGTCCATAGGCAACTATTGTTATCCTTGCTACCTAAAGCCACGTTCACACAAAAATAGTAGAACATGTATAACTTCAATCATATACATGAAAAAAATATTTTGAAAAAATATAAACAATCTCATGTTCACACATAATTCATGTGAATACATATTATGGAAATATATTACTTGTATAAATCATGTGAACATAACTAACCATAATTAATTCAATGAACAAATATTGTGAACATAGCTTACCTCAATCATGTTAGTGAAACAATATTGTAAAAATAGCTTACAGAAATTACCAACATGGATAAGTATTATGAACATATCTAGTTTCAATCATGTAGATTAACAATTCCAACTAACATAGCTACGTGAAGTCATGCCCAGGCATAACTCTTATAAAAAATCTTACTAAAATCACATACACATAAAATTTATTATACCACGAGATATACAACATAACTAATGTATTGAAGGCTGATATAGGACCCCAACCAAAAATTACAATCAATACATATGTGGGACACATATAATCAAACAATGGAATGTGTTTTTTAAAAAACATATTCACAACATTATCATAGAGAGACGAAATTTTTTAATATCCTTTTCAAAAAGGTATGGTGAAACCCTATTAAAACATCACTTTTGATGAAATCCCAATAATATAAAATTTAATCGAAATAATGTTTATGTAAATAAATTTGGTATTCAAGATAAAATATATAATCATAAAATGAAATACCTCTTAAATATTTTTAAATATATTTATTGAAATTGATGTCATTAAATGAGTAATAATGATTCCTTTTGAAAAGAAGTAAATATAATTATACAAATAATATCTATTAATAAAAATTTTGTTTTCCAAATAACAGAGAATTCCATTGGTATATTTATTTAATATGGACATGGAGGAGAAATAACCATCATAGAGGATGAGATTTTTTATCAACCATATTGATTTTTATGAATAAATATATCCATAAATAAAGAAGAATTAATGTATTTATACTTCGAAAAGTATTTCAATTGAAATAAATTTAAATACAAAGAAACATAAGTTAATTTAAAATACTAATCAATCATAATTTAAAATTTATTCAACTTGTAAGAATAAATTTCAAGAAGAATAATCCTAACTCAATGAATTAGAATTGAGTTAAATAAGCCATTTTCTTTACTCTAAACATACAAACAAGTTCTTCAACCTCAAATATAATAAATATAATCTTTATAATCTCAAGTTTAGGAAATGTATTTTAATATTCTACCTTTTTTACTCTTTAATTATAATATTTATTTATTTATTTATTATTTTTTATTATTTGTTTGCATTATCAGATATTGGTGATTTCGATAGTTTTATGCTCATTTTTAACATATTTACCCATTATGTCATACGAATTTCAAATTTCATTGATTATTTAAGATATTATAATGGATTTAGGATAATTATTTATAATTTTATAATTTTATAAACATGGTGTTTAGTCAAGATGAAATCCATTAGAAGCTAGTTTCTATAATTTTTAACAAAAACTATGTTGCTATATTAATAAAAATATTAAATATTATACCAACTTTTTTAGAAGCACAAAAAATTATTTTATCATTAATTTATTATCCTACCTGTACTTATCTTTCCATAGTCATCCATGATATAAATTTATAACATCAATCATGTGCGTGGTTAAACAGATAGAAACTAACACATTTTATATTCAGTTGATGAGTATGAATATGAAGTGATTATAATATAATCATTATAGAAGAATATAGACATTATTCATATTTTTTAAAATAAATATATAATAATTTTATGGGGTTTATTGATAAAATGTTATATTATTTTATTATATATAAACAATAATTCTTCTTATCTCAGGGTATGATCATTTTTTCAGTTATATTTATAATGATATGTTATTGTAAATATAATTAATTTATTTTTATTTTAAGAATATTAATCGTGTAATAAATATCATATTTATTAAAATATTCTTTTTTTACTAGAAATGAATTTGGGTCATGAAAAATGAGATATATCGTTCATGGATGCAGTAGTCAGCACGTAACGTAGGTGGTGTTTTCATTTATTGAGTGGATGGGATTATGAAAGATAATGGTTTTTATATTATTACAATAAAATTTAAGTGTAAAAATGTTAATTATTGAAATATATTTTTATGAATATAAATTATTTTCAGGATGGTGGATGAGAGAAATAGAGAAGAAAGTCAGGGTCTGGATAATACTCACATTGAGAGTTTGAATCTTCTCATTAAGTATCCTTTCAAAATAGGGGATTTGGGGAACTTTATTTTTGAGAATGGATACTAAAAGTATGCTAGGATTTTATAATATGTAAAATGGGTTTATCATGAATAATAATTTGAAGATGAAGGGTTTATTGAAGTCAGTGGAAGTGTTGTCCTTTTATAGGTCAATACGGTGGACATTTCCACAGAATTTAATGTTAGGTAGGGTGTAAAGGTAGAATGACATGGAAGTTTGGTGTCTTATATAGGGAAATATTGGTGGGATATGGGGGTATGAATTTAAAAATAAGAGAAGGTATTATAGATGGTTATTTGTTATATTTATTTTGGATAATTTAAGCCACATATTGTTGGCTCTTTTTACTCTTATTAATTTTAATTTAATTTTTACCACCATTATTATCTTTTTGCTAAAAAATTAAGATGGAACATTAAATAAAATTTGGTCATGATAATTATTAATTTTTTCTTCATAAAATATAAATAAGTTTTTAAATGTTATAACATTAATTTAAAGATTAAAATATAAAGAAGTAGACAAAATTTATGTTTTTTGGAAAAAAAATCATACATTAAGTTTTTTTAATTCATATTTATTTTCAATTACCAATTAAATTATTGTTAATCTATATTTTATACTGATAAAATATTATTATATTCAAAAAATAGATTAATTTAATTTCTTTTGATAATAATTAAAAATGTGTATAAAAATCATTCATTTACAAGTATTTTTTTCATGGTAACTAATATGTACTTTAGTAACATATTTCCATGTTATCTTTATAAGTGAATTAATTACCGTATTTTAATATTATGAAAAAAATTAAAGAAACCTTTTATTAGACTCAATTTATAGATTTGATAAAAAATAATTTTAATATACGCGCATATAACACTTATAAACAATTTAATGGAATTATATATTTTAAGAATAAAATGGATTTATTCATATTAAATTCCATGTAATTACTATTTCATGAATTGTAATTTATCTAATTATGTGTATTATAAATAAATTTAATTAAAATAATCATTTAGTAGTCATTTATTTCATTAATAAAAAATACACAACACTTTAAAAACAGTTCTATGAGAAATATCATTTATAATAAATGATCTTAAATATATACCATTAAAATTTATTTCTGTAAATTCTTGATATTTAATATTAATATGGAATTGAAATTATAATATTTCATTTAATTTTATCATATAATTGTTTAATATTAAAATTTAATGTGTAAAATTATATTATTTATTTTAAAATATTAAAAATAAATATACTTTTATTTATTTATTATCTTTGAAGTATATTTTTATAATAATAAACGACATTACAATACATATCAGATTTATTATATTCATTTCGCATTATTACCAAAGACTATACATTCGACAACTGTATTCTAAATGATCATATATAAAATGAATATATTTATAACAATTAGTTTTTATTCTTATATATAGGATTACTAAAATTATTAATTTCATCCCGACTTATAATGTAAGGAATATCATCCCGTATTAATTTCTTTTCATAATTCTTAAACTATTCATGACATTAATTCTCATTATAATTTAGTTATACCTATTGTGATTTTCATAAGTGCACATGATCTTGGGGATCTCTTAGTTTTAATGATATTATTATTTTTTACCAGAAAAGTGCAGTCAGAGGAAAAAACATTGGCCATTTATTAAAATAAACGAAAAGTATAACAAGAAAATACCAAGAGAAAGAAAAGAGAACTACAGATCATAGAAATCACACATGTCACCACATCCATGGTAGATTTATTCCTCTATGTCAGTAGACTCTCAATCTGAGATTTCATAGTGCTTCAGAATCTTCACATATTTCCTTCTAAGATTCAATTTCTCCAAAGATATAAATTCCTTAGAACATTGCTCATCCTTTTTCAAACCAGAGACTTCACCGCCATCCATCCTGATAGAATATCTTGTAGACACCGGCTTTGGTAGATAAAAATAGTCTTTCCTCGGACTTCATATCGGGGAAATCATAACTTCCTCATTCTTGGACACCTTCTTCTTCACACCCTGAACAATGTCACGATAGGAAGGCTTGACCATGTCACTATCATTTTTCTTTTCACCATCAGAGATATCCCCCCATTTTCCAGGGATATAAACCTCTTGGTAGCCATTAGTCACTCACTGGTCCTGCTGAAATTGATGGATATTATCAATCATGGCTAAACAGTGTGGTTGTTCTACAAACATATGTCTATCATGTATCCCCTTCTTTAAAATAAACTCCTCCACAATCCCTTTTATTTAGAATCCCATCTTATTTGAGAACATTAAATGTATGTAATCAACCATAATATGTATTAAATGGTTTAATGTAATTTTTTTGTTCTTTTTTGTCCCAATAAAATGTATCATGGTTCCATTTATGCAGTATAATTATTCTAAAAAATTACTACAAGTAATATTTCTTAAATTGAAAATTAATAACAAATCATTGGGTGTTACATTATCCCCCCTTAAAAATATATTCCTTGAAATTTTAGTTATTATTTCTTATTGAAATAGATAAGTTTATCTATGAAAAAGGGAATAATCAACTTATATTATGAATAACACTATCATATGTAAGACAATGAAACTATTATTTTCCTCTATTAAATCAATATATTAATATTCTTAACCTTTTCCAAATATATTCCTCCTTAAGTTGATAGAATTCATAAGTGTTTCTAGAAAAATTCTTTTCAACATTTATTTTCATGAATATATTTCATTTAAATAATAAAATGAAATTGGTTATGATAATATCCAATTACTTAGGAGAAAATGATAAAAATAATACAAATACTCAAAACTAAGATTCCTTTTCCTACCACGCAATCATTTCATCAAATTTTTTGGTTCATCTATGATATACTTTGATCAACCTATAACTCTCTTAATTTTCCATATGTTTTCAATGGTCATTTTCCAAGTATATTATTTAACATTTATAGTTATATGTTAAATAATAAATTTTTTATCCTTCATAATAGTTTGTAAATAGTATACGAATCAACCAAGTCATATACACCGAGAGTGTAAAAACCAATGTACCATTTGGAAAAATAGTAATACGCCAATTGACGATCAGGTTAATACCCAATCAATCATTTTTTGGGTTATTACCTCTAGGAGAATCTAAGTCTCATAAAACATCCAAATTTTTGTCCAGATATAAATTTCTTTCCTAAAGAACCACAGATTTTCCACTAAGAACAATTATAGGATAGTAAAAAATATTTTGGATTATCCCTAGGGTGATCTCTACAAATTTCTCATGATAATCCCATAAAATTAAGAACAAACATCTGTGATACCAGCTAAGATACCCTAGACCTGCACTCCTTGGTCCGATGCTAAAAAACATTCATTACACACTGGATTTGATTCTATATGAGATGAACCAATATAAATAACCATATTTTTCACATTATTTTCATAATTTAAACATTAATTCTAAAAAATAATCACATAACCTTAGAACCCAAACGTTTACTGGATTTGGAGATTATCTATATAAATATATAAATTCACATAATTTTGAACATTTATCCATAATATCGCAATATTGGACCTCCTTATTGAAATATCCTATATTATACTCATATTTATAATCTAGGGAATGGAAATCATTAAAATGGGGAGAGATAAAAATATTAATATTTGAAAAACTAATCAGTGTCTCATTAAGGGTTGGATCAAAATTTTGTTAAAATATTATTTTGGGAGAAATATTTGATTAAAACAACATTCACTAATAAATCTTTTCCATAAAATAGAAGGATATGATATATAAAATGATTAAACTTATACCATGGCATAAAAATGTGAAATAATGGGGAACTAATGACATTTATTGTAGTATAACAAGGGAATATAACATATAAAAGGGAATAAGAATAAAAACTTGAAATCATAAAATTGTGAAAATTTCTAAATATAATCACATCTATGAAAAATAATTATGAACATAGCTAACCATAATCATAGTCACACACAAATCATCTTAACATATCTATCTAAAATCATATCCACAAACAATTTTTGTGAACATTTATATCCTTTCTCACATCCATATTAAAATATTATGAACATGGATAAATGAAATCATGTTTATATGGAAATATTACGAACATGGATCACTATAATTACATATGTAAACAAATATTGTGATCACATATAACCCAAATCATATCCAAATATAATTCCTATGAACTTAACTATCAACATTCATGTTCAGGGATAATTATTGTTAATAAAACTAGTCACACTTTTGTCCTTTAACAATTATTATAAACATGGATAACCAGAGTCACATTCATTAGAAATTAATTATTCCATGATATATAAAACCTTATCCAATGAATTTGAGGTCCCTATAAGACAACAACTATCAAAAAATAATAATCCATACTCAAATGTTCCCTATAAAATTAGTCATATATAATATAATGGACACCCATGAAAATAAAATGGTGTTCAGAACATTTCAAGATGGTATCAAATAAAAATTAAATCATAAATTTTATAGAATTATACCAAAATAAAATCATCCAAAAGAAAAATTTAATATTTTATTATGAATGGTGATTCATGAAAAATAACATCAAAGGATGTATATGGTTTAGAAATAAAGAGTAAAATTGAATTGAAAGAAAGAAAGAAGATTTATTTTGGTACAATTTATTAACATTATCATTGAGAGAGGATGTTAGGAGCTACCTTCAATAATCATTTTTAAAGCAATTATATAAAAAAGTTCAAAAATCACTTTAAAATAGATCCCATTAAAAAAACATGAAAGGAAATAATGTTTATATCAATAAATGTTTAGGGGAATATAAAATACACAACCATGGAAATAAATTCATTTTTTATATTAAAATACCTTATTAAATCCTACATAGTTAAAAGGGTAATAAACGATTTGTTTTAAAATAAAAAAATAGAAGTATGAAAATCATAGTAAAAGATATATATATATATATATATATATGGGTTTCTAAATAAAAAATGAGATCATTTGTTGAATGAAAAAATATACACTTGGTGTAGAAACATCCATATGCTTGTGTTTGGAGTTTAAGTTTTTTTTATCATAATTTTTTAAAATAAACAATACTTTCAAATAATTTTTTAGTTTTGTTTTTTACTTTTTAATTACTCTAATTTATAATGTTTATATTTAAAAAATAATTATTTTTTATGTCATTTGATTTGTTTTTTATTTTTTTGATGATTTTATTTCTTGTGGTAACTTATTTTTTTGTTTTTACTGTCAATTGTTTTTTTTCTTATAATAAATTATTCATTGCTACATATGGCAACTAGTTTTGTTCATATAGTCACTTTTTTATTGTTGTGGTCCCTTCTTTTGTTCTTAGAGTATTTTTTCATACGGTCACTTTCTTTTGTTCATATAGTCACTTTTATGTTCTCATGATCACTTATATATGTGTGTGTGTATATATTTATATGTATATATATGGTGGTCACAATAAATTATATTTTTCATTGTTGAACCTTCCATGACCCAACATACCGCATGAGTAATTTCCAGTTGTTGTTCCTATTGTTCAACCTAGCATGGGAATATATTGTACCTTTATTCAAACCTAAAACATATAAAGATGATGTTACCATGAGTTTTGATGTGGTCACCTGAGCAGGAGAACTTAACACCTTAGTAACCTAACCTATGAAGTTTCAAAACCACTGAGATGAGTAATATCATACTCACCCTCACATATACGTTAATTTAATAACATACAGTGACTGAACCCACAAAACCCTATTTACAGTACACTAAAATATTGTATATGTTGTGTTGAATAGGATTATTACAGCCTGCTATTTCTCATTATAGTTTTTTTAGATTACTTTATAAAATATTTTAAGAATTTTACAAAGAGTTATGGAATTAATTGAAATATCACTTATAGTACATTTCATGAGTTACTAGAGATCCCACTTACAAAACTTGTCACATAGAGTTAGGTAGGACGATAAGAAATGTTCATCCTATGGGTTTACATAAATATTTTATAGAATAACTCAATTTGGGGAAATATTTTACAACTCATTAAAAATAGAATATGTGAAATATTATTTCATCATTTTGAGTATTCTAATTTTTTTCTCTGAATAAAGTTTCCCATGTACTTGAATATTATATTTAAATCCATATAAAAATCATGTTGGGATGAATTCATGCACATTTAATGAAGATATATAATATATTATTGGTTTATATTTATGAATACAATGATAAGTACTGCATTCCACAAATTCTGAGCATGAATATACAATAACATACTCTTGATGTTCACATGAGGACCTCTCATCCTGGTATGAGAACCTACCACACATACTCTTTATGAGGTAGGTTTTATATATAGTGAACATGGTCATGAGATATAAGAAATACACTATAACTTCTGTTTCTTCATTTTTTTATATTTAAAATTACTATATATTTATAATATTTATTTTCAATAAATTATTATATCCCAAATAATTTATAAATTATATCTAAATAATGATTATTATTTTTATGCTGAACTTTGCTATTAGATCGTAAATAGAATATATATTATATGATACTATATTTCTTAATTATTTTAAAATTTTGAATTAATGTAATTTTATTCAACATATTCTTATTTTTTATAATATTAAAATACATATATGTTGTACTGAACATATTATATTTTTTCTAGATCTATTTAATATAAGAATAAACGAGTAAAAATATTTAATAAATTATTAAAAAATTAAAATCAAAACGTAACATGTATGTTTTCATGTTTATTATTTTATTACATGGAGATTACCAGTTTTCTCATGAAGATCCCACATTATCAAAAATATTATAGATTTAATGATGTAGGAATAGCCATTATTATATGATCAAGGGGGAGTGTTATTAAACAAAAATGATATAGTATATTCAATATATTAATATATTAAAAAAAATTATATTACTATGAGAATTTCAATTTTCTAAATTCATATTGTGACTACTATTTAATTAGTAAAATAATTAATGAATCGTTCAATCATCCAGTATAGATGTTTTCAATGTTCTTTAGTTTCACATAATTTCATCTTTATCTATAATAATAAAACTCATAATTTATTTTTTATTAATTAATTTATTTTTATATATTTTATTTATTATTTTAATCACAAATTAAGATTTTCCCATTTGAAATATGCATTTCTAGGTCCTTTCTCTTATACTAATGGATGGTCGGGTTGTGATACCTAAAAAAAATTTCGGTTGGTCGATGGTTGTGACTCCTATAAAATCTAGTAGGGATATACCAAATGTGAAAAAACATTACATCTATAACTAGGTTGCCACTCCCTATCAAAACAAAGTAACATAGTGATTATCAGTCATCTTATTGAGTATAGAAGATTAAATAATGGATGTGGGATCTTGGTTATTCAAACTATTTGAAAATAATGTGGTCCCCTTGTTTTATTTTCATCAACATTATTTATTTTCATATTACTCATTTTATTTCCATATATAATTTTATATTAATTAAATATTTAATAAACAGACTTTTCACTCCCTCTATTCCATTGTTCCATATCACTCTCACCTAACACCATCAAAGAGGATGGGGATTATTCATAACAATGGTTATTTTTTTGAAGAAATAATTTCTTCATTGAAGAAGAATTGATGTAATAGTCTTATGAATAAGAGTTATTTACACATAAATTAAATAACAAAACCAAATGATGTAGAAAAATAAAATTATATAATAAGTAATAATGTAATTGACATTAAAGAACATATTTTACAAAGAATTATCACAACATAACGAATGAAAATTTAGTTATAAAAAAACTTATGTTTACTCTCAACATTCATAAAATTAGTTAAGCCTCCTTTATCAAAAAAATTATCCCTTTTAATTAAATTTTTCATAGAATTAATTATGTATATTACCTTTCATAATCATAAATTATAATCATTTTTTATATATTTACTAGTTAGCTATTGGGTATTTTCATCATTAGATATTTGTGATTTTGATAGTTTTTAATCACTTTGTAATGTTGATCCCTATTTTTTAGACCAATTTAATCATTACAATATTATTTTATATACTATAATATTTTTCATGCAATTTATAATAGTTTTCTAATTTCATTACAAGAGAGTTTTACTCATGATTCATGAATATGCAATCAATGATGAGTTTGATTCAATAATGTTTAAAGAGCCAAAGGCAGTATATTAATAATAATTTTAAATATTAATATTTCCAAATATAATAAAAACAAAAAAAACATTATTTTCTCATTTATATATAATATTATTAGAAATAAATTTTCCATATTAATCCACTTTATAAGTTTATAACATCATTTATGTAGGTGGTTAAACTGACCAAAACAAGAATATCCTTTAAATAATGGAGGAGTATGATTATGGACAGATTACAATGTCCTCATTTTATAAGAATACTACTACTATTTATATTTTAATAAAGTGTTAAATCTTAATTTTAAATGTGTGGCTGATGAAAATAATAAAATAAGCTATAATTTTTAAATAATAAATCATTTTTCTATTAGTATGCTCATTTTAGCCAGTTTAAATTTACAATGATAGTTTATTATTAATATTATTCATGTAATTGATATTACATCTTAAAAAATATAAATCATGTCATAAACACCTTATTTTTCTTTAAACTCATCTTTTAACCATCTTTGAAAAGTTGTGATGAGAAATGAAATACAATATTCATAGAGATAAAGTTGCACAATTAACTCAAGTGACCTTTTCATTTTTCAAATTTATGGGAGGGATATTTTTAATAGATACATCATTAATATAAAAATATTTTAGCAAAATAATGAAACTAAATAATTATATTTTCATTGTTAGTATATGATTAATGGATGGTGATTACTAAAAATTCCAAAGATAACATTAGGGAGTGGATAATATTCTGGTTTATAGTTTGAATATTCCCTTAATGGATCAATCAGAAATGAAGGATTTGGGAAAATATATAATTTAAAAGGTCTAAAAAAATTTATGTTTCTTTTTCGGATAAGAAAAATGGGTGTGGTTTCAAGATGAATTCAAAGGGTAAGTGTGTCTCTATTTTGGTGTAAGTGAACTCTTTTTATATGTGAAAAAAGAGATGTTTTCATTGGAATTGAATGTATTGTGAGGGATAAAGACAGAATCACATACGATTTATGTGTTTTTAGTAAGAAAATGATGGAGAGGCATGAGAGTATGAATTTAAAAAGTAAATCCTATCTACTATAATGTGTAACTATTTATTTAATTTTAAAAATTCTAAGAACATTAAGTAAACATTTTTTACCCTTATTAACCTTTACTAAATTGTTAACAATGTAATTATTTTTAATAATTTATATAATATAAAAAATATTAAAAATTTGAAGTTTTTCAATTAAAATTTTTAATCCATTAAATATAATTCAATTTATATGTTTGAGAAAATTAACTTTTAAATTAAAACATTTAAAATAGAAAATAATTGTTTTAATTGAAAAAATGCATGTTTTCACCATAAGAAATTTATTGGTCTTATTTATTTTCAATTTATAATCAAATGAGTATTAATATATTTGTTTATATGTTTAAAAATCATATCAATTTCATAAAAAATTATCAATTTATATAATTTATATAATAATTACACAATATTTATAAAAACAATTCATTTAAAAATAAATGATTTACTGTGGAAACTAATATGTACTTTGATAAATTTTTTGAATGAAAATATAGAAATTAACTTATTATAATATATTGATATGAAGGAAAAAATATTTAAAACATTTTATAAGATTAATTTGTTGATTTGATAAATATTAATTTTAATATAAGTGTTTAAAACTCATAAAAAAGTTGTTTGAAAAAATAAATCTTATAAGATTAAAATGGATTTATTTTTAATAATTTCATAATAATACCTACTAAATTAATGTTAATTAATATACATGTATATATTGTTGATAAATTTTAGTAAAACAATCCTTTAATTTTGTTTTATTTTATTAAGATAAAAATATACAACACTTTGAAAATATTTCATCGAAAATTATATTTTATAACATAAAGTCTTAACTGAATACCATTAAAATCATTTTTTTATATTTTTAACATTTAATATAATCATTACATTAAAAATAAAATATATCATTGAAATTAATTTTAGAACTATTTAATAAAAATACTTAACACATAAAAATATTATTTTATCATAAAATGTTTTAATATAATGTTATATTTATATTTTTTTTTATTAACTATATAATTTTTATAGTATATTACTTTAGTATACCTATCATATATATATATATATATGTATTGTTATATTACATTAACATATTAACAAAAAATATATTCCTAATGACCAACTTTCCAACAACATTATTTATAATAGATTGATTTCATTCCTATAGAAAGACGTAAAAGAATAATTAATTTCATCTTCACTTGTTAAGTCACACTTCCCATTCATTATTAGCTACTTCTCATAATACTTTCACATTCCAGGATTTTATTTCAAATTGTATGTTTATATCTACTACTAGTGATTCTCGAGGCTAAATATGATCCCTGGGATCTCCTTGTATAAATGATATTATTAATTTCTAACTATTATCCCCATTTAATTTATAAATTTTTAATATATCTAATCAATTATGTTATGTAATCCATTGTTTCATGTACTTTTTTACTTTTAGAACTCAATTTAGTTTATATTTTTTTTTTGAATTCCTAATTTTAATGTGAATAAATCTATTAAACATTTTATGAATTGTAAGGAAAATTCATTAAGAAATTGTGGTTTTGCACAAAGCATAATCATTTGCAATAAATCCAAGGTCATACATAATGTAATAAAAAAATCCATAATGAAACCACTAGGAATATAGAGCCTGCATCTGCACCTCATAGTCCAAAGTAAACATGTCTATGACACAATATCTCCATATGAAATGAAACAAGGGAATCGAAATCCCTCACAACACCATACCCCACTTGTCTCCAATCCTAATAGACCACTTTATGAGAATCACATCATCTTAAAAATACAACACATGGGTTTCAATAAAATGGGAGTTATCATAAATATATCAATAAAGTTATAACATGTGGAAAATGTTATGGATATTATTGATATATTTTGAAATAAATAATCAATATGAATATTCATTGATGTGATCTGATACCATTAATTTCCCAAAAAATCTGGGTGAAAGCTTACTCTGATGACTGAACATTTATTTCACATGATGAGGAGACAATTTTTAGAATACATGATCTCAAATTAATATCTCCAGAGTCCCCATCCTATGATCACCATATAAATTTTGATGATCTTGTGTCACCTTCATTCGACAATGATTCACCTACACCATCTCTTTCATGATCTTCCTAAATGTTGGTCTCATAATCCATGACTCTCAAACATCAGTCAAACACAATTGAGATATATAAGGTTTCCCATATAGAACATTAAATGAATCCATACCATTTGTTATATGATTGTTAATATTGTAGGAAAACATAACATAGGTTATGTAAATTTCAAACATAAATAAAAATTCCAGAATATAGGCGCACAACATCTCTTTTAATTTTTTATAGTTTTCTATTCATAACCATTCATATATGGATGAAAATATATTTCAAAAAATATCTTTGAGTTAAAATAGTATTGGAAACTCGTTCATGAATCTAAGTTAAAATTTGGATCATTATTTGAGATAATCATCCCGAGATCCCCATGATGCCTCATAAATTTCTCTATATACTTACTCTATAAGTGGTTCACTATGAATGGATACATAATTACATATAATTGAGTCAAATTCAATTAATGGTCCATGATCACCTAGATAACATCATATCCAACCTATTTTGGATTCAAACTAGTCATGAAATCCATTAAAATGTCATCTTGCTAACAGTGAAGGGAATCAAGTTATTGAAGTAACACACTAGGAATATGATTCTCAACCTTAACCGTATATAAGAATAAACTATTATATATGAAATATGAAAATAAGATATTCATCCTTAGGCACTAAAATTTTCTATTTAAGTCATGATACATCTTATCCACATCTTTATTTATAATAATTTATAAGGTATGAAACTATTAGAGAACTATCTCACGCACCATCAATAGAATAAAGATAATCCCCTACAACAACACCCAATATTGGATATCCTATTACCATCCCTAAATGGGTTTCTCATGAATAACATGATCCCACTATACATTCACCTAATAATTAACCAAGTGAGATTCTTCTCCCTTCTGCACTAAGTATGACTACACTTTCATCTAGAAAAAAACATTCTTTAAAATTAACTTATATTGAGTTAAAATAAAATAGTATATGATATTTTAGTACTCTCAATGAATCACCAAACTCACTAAAATCATCTCAATGGGATTCCCAAGATAAAATGATGAAACAAAATCCCTTTCCTAGTGTATATTTAGTCATTATCATAGAAATCATACATCCACCATCACTATAAAAAATTCAATTCACACTGAGAGAAGACATGTATAAAACTATTGTGAACCCTGAAGACCAAAAATTGAAAACTATTAAGGTATTGTTGCCACTACCTTATAAGAATTTTTTGTTAAAGAACAAGATCATAGGTCATTCAGCGATTTCTAAATATTCATAAAACTTGAGAGCCATTATAGATAACTACTATATGATTTATCAAAACAAAACCCACAATAAGGTTGAGAGCATTATAGTAAAACAAAATAATGAATCCATCCTCATGAAAACGATGAATGTGAACACTAAATAAATTTTCCTTTATATACTCAAAATAATTCTAAAATTATTTCATTCATATGTATGCATGATCCTTTCTTGTAATGGATGTCAGAGGAGTCTCATTCCTATAATAATTAGTCACAAACATCCTAATGCTTTTTATAAGACCAGGAAAACTAAAATACTCCATATAATTATTAGGATATATTCAAGTAACCAAACCTATATATTCAGAGGATTAAAATATAAACTTTGAATAGATATGATAAACCTTGTGTAATTCATATCACATGTAAACAAATTATACTAAGATGGATTTGTAAATAATTTATGATATTGAAGAACCCTAAAAATGAAACATAGGGGATCTATATGATCTTCCTCAGACATAAATTAAATTGGGATTTTATTGGTGGACACCACCATAAATGAATCTATTTACTCAGAAAACACAAATTCCACCATTTTAATGAACACAACATGATGGTTTTATATAATAAAATTAACATGAACACATTGTGTCCATAAATAATAGAAATGGTAAGAATGGAAAAATCATTCTATTTCTCCACCATCTTATGTTACCCTTATAGAAAATCTTTCATTGGGAACTAGTTATCCCTCTTAAGATGATCAAATAGATCATTATTTTACGGTTGATGATAACAATTATTCTCTATCATCTGATTCAAGTGACGATAATTGAAATAAATTCATAGAAATCAATATTACTTATTTAATTTTAGTTAAGTCCATAAATACAAATATATATCTCACATAAATCAAAATAGAAAATACTAATAGGGAGATAGAAATGAGAGAGAAAAAATCTGGTAATTTTACCCTAAAATATATTTCACATTTTTGTGGTTGTATTAGATCCTATTAAACATATATAGTTTTTTAATATTCCATAATACTTTCAAATAATTTTTTATTAATATCCTCTTAAATAAATATCATCCCAGTAATCATATAAAATATGGCCTTAAAACATTTCTAACCCATCTAATGTTTCTGCTCACCAATGAATAGAATGTTCCCACCATCAACATCAAAGAATATAAATCTACTTATGGATTTCACATAAAAACAGTCCATGTTGAGGATGAAATGTTATAGTTTTATCTTAAAATGTAGTAAATCTTATAAGGATATCTATTTCCTTAACATTATCTCAAAATTGACACATACAACATAGATGTTAACTTGAGATATACTGATGTAGTTAGTACTAAGTGAACTAAAATTACCTCTAACTTATAACCTTGATTTGGGACTAAGGATGGTATAATGAAGTATTTTTTTATCTATTCAATGGAAAAAACCCCACACTTAGGTTGATGGATGACTGATAGATCCTTGCATGATGTCTTGCTCACCTATAGTTAGAAACTATATCATATGAATATAACCATGTCCTACTACCTGAACTCACAACCCTAATTTCAACAACATTCATGGTTGTTATCTACCATATTTACTGATAATTTGTATCATGGGGATATAATCATTACACCTCGCCTCTAATTTTCTGATCAAATATTGGAGCACTATTCTACTACTGATACTATAAGGGACACTATAGTAATGGATGAACCTAAATCAAGATAACATCTCCACGCCATCTACTGAGGAATGGACGAATGCTTAATATTTTTAGGGTATTTACTATGTAAGGAAATAAAACAAAATTTTATCTCTATGTAGATGTGTAATAATTTCCTTGTCTAATGAAATGAGATGATAACAGTTGTAGCTAACATTATTATTTTTTAAGCATTGAGTGACGAAGAAACTGGGAACCTCTACTTATAGCTAGTCTCCTCAAGAAGTCATGATGACTTCACATCATGATATGGTATAGGATTTCAACTTCTAGATAAAATCTAATTTCATGAAAACCTCAAAAATTTTAAGCAATGTGAAAAGGGAGAAATGGAATTGGATCTCTGGATCGAACACCTCATCAAAATTACTATCTCGACTCACTTCATTTAGATAGAGGTTTAAATCATAATGAAGGAGTTCCATGATGAAAATTCTAAACTCACAGATTCTAGAACATCCATGTAGAATATAAATCTTATACCACTAACATAACACCCATAGTGTGCCACTTTTCCACTTTACATTATTTGGTTTTATATAATTATAATTATAGGTTTTATTATTGTTCAATAACTGATTTTTTTTCAAAATAAATGTTTATTTTTATGATATTTCATTATTTAGGCTTTAATATATTAACATCTTATATACTAGTTTAATTTTAATTCTCACAAATACATTTCTAATGGTGATGGGAAATGACTCTTTCAAATAATCACATGTAACACCCTAAGCTTCCACGGTATATTTCCCTTTGAATAATGCAATATCTTGTGTTGTACGCAACTTCAAGTTCTAACACACCACAACCAATCAAACTAGCTGTTATGAATAGTAATACCCACTTTTTGAAATTTTATAAATTTTATCTTTCAAAATGGACTTCATTTTTTGATTCGTAATATCAAAGTTAGCTTATGGTGAATTTTTGGTATTTTTCTGATAACATTCAATTTTTGATAAATAGTGAAAAACACTGAGTTATAGTTTAAAATCGAATTTTTATTTAAATTGTTATTTATTTTATTTAAATTTATTTACGGTCAAAACGGATACATAATACCTATATAATTTCAATGTAATTCATTGGAATCATTTTATAATAATTCTAGATATATAAAAATTTTATTGAGTTTTTTACTGTCTTTTATCCACCTCTTAGGAGAATTTGAAAATTTACATAAAACATAATTTTATTGCTTCTATGAGTTGAATTTAACAAATCCAAGAGACATGGATGATATCATTAAGTAAAATGTGGTTCACTAAGATGAAAATAATTTTTTGTGAATATCAAATTTTTACTTTTATTTACCATGGTTAAAAGTAAATAGGGTAATTAAGCGTAAAATGATATTATTATTATTACCCTAAAAAATGTCATAATTCTGTTGTATAAGTGTAATTCTAAAAAAAACAACCTTATGAATAAAAACTGATCCTTTAGGTCTTCTTGGATTAGATTTGGACATTTATTATTTTTTAACTCAAAGAAGAGTTAAAAGTGTTAAATTCAATGTTTAATAACTAAACCATTTTAAATATACGGTAACACATAAGATAAATTTGACTATAAATATTCATTATAAAGATAAAAATATTTCCGATATAATGGTATTTTATTTATAATTTTTATATATTAAATAATTAAATTTATTTATGACACAATAATGATGCAATAATTACCTAATTAATGAAATATTTAAATAATCGATATTATAAATATCCAGATAAATGAAATTTGAGACTTTTTATGAATTACACTAATTTTAAAGATTACATGAAATGTTAGGGTTGATTAAATGAATTTTTGTTGAGTAATAATTCTGTTATGAATTTATCAAAAACAAAATACGAAATAGTGTCAAAATTGACATAAAAGAGTTTTTAAAAAATATATTATATTATTAATTTAAATTCTATTCCTAAAAATATAAGGTTCAGAAAAAAAAACTTATATAATGATATATTTATCATTAATGAACCACTTGGTGTTCTATTGGATGTTTATAGTATGTTTATTAACTATATAATATAAAAATACAATGAGGCATGGTAAATGACAAACTATTTAACTAAGAGTTAAATCTAAAAGCTAAGGTTAATATAGTGACCAAAAACTATCTAAAACCTATTTTTTGAGTGGTGTTCGACCCATACCCACCTTATCCTTTATATAATTCATTTTGGAGCCATTAGAAACCAAAAAAGATTTTATATAAAATAATATTTCTAGATTTTCCTAAGGTGCCCATCACCCCTCTTATAAATGGGCACTCCCCCTTCTCTCTAATTTACACCTTCAAATCCATTTGGCTAGGCCAAACACTGCCAAAATACCCTCTCAAATGTCCTAAATTCATCTTAGAGGCCTTATTATAGTAATAAATCCAACCTAATGATCCCTTTTGATCAAATCAAATGGAAGAGCCCGAAGAAGAGGTATATATTTCATCACGTCTTTCAAGTTCCTTTATTTTTCCACTTCCTATTTCTTTGTTCCTTCCATTCAAAAATAATAACTCCAGTATATTCTATATACTATGATGTTATTATAAAAATGATAAAACCATCTTCATTATTCTATCCATCCTTTGACTGACATGTCACCATACGTGCGTATGTACGACTTACCGTCTCCACGACGTGGTGTAATTGTTATTCAATACATTTTTTGGATGGGTATAATAATGATATTTAATTGATGTAAATAATAAATATAAAATGATAATGATTTTTTATATATGATATACCATCCAATTATAATTTATTTTAATTTCAAAAAAGTAATATTGTCGCTCATGAGTAAGTACGGATTACCATCTGCACGAACGCGATGAGATTCATTCCTCATCATATCCATTCAAGACTAATTCTCATTAGATGATTAAAAACAATGTTTAAAGACTTAATATAATTATTAATATGAATAATATACATCCTACCCATAAAAAAACTACTTACATAACAAAACATATAAACGATAACGAATCAGTTAACACCCGAAACGACGATAATACTAAGATATTATTAACAAAGAAATGTTAATAGATAATATATGATATCATATTAATGTATATGATTATTGTATAATTTAATAACAATTATTTCACCAATATACAAGAGTTTAACCTACCCTCGACCAAGGAAAGGTACCAGGTAAGGGTTAATTTCACAATCTCTTCATTATCCGAGGTTGTTTATATGTAATTATCTACTGGGACCTCTTTATTATCCTCATCCACGTTTCATAAAAATGTATTTCAAAACATTATTAATATTTTATAAACTATGGGATAGGGTCATTTATACCCTTGTTTGACTTTTATAAGATATTTACAAAGGAATATTTCCATTGTTTTCCAAACAAGGTACTTTATAACCTTTTTGACAAAATTATGGTAAGAATGTTTTTTTAACTTATACAGCGGGTGCAGCTATTTTCCGCCATTAAAACATCGTCGAAGATTCCCTTACAAGATTATAAGAATATTTTAAAATATAAATGTTTAATTTTATAATTACGTGACTTTTAAATGATTTCAAAATAGACAGAGATATTTCTTTAAAAAGGTTTTGATTTCACCTATGTCAACATACTTTGAAGGATTTTAAGTTTGTTTAAAGTTGATTTATTATGATACAAAACTTCTATATTGTATTGAAAGTTTGGTGATATGTTGGAATGTGGTTGTGTTATTTCATACCACTCATGATTTATGGATAAAGTATTGACATTTCATATTATAATTTTAATACGAAGGTTTATGTTATGTTTAAACCTTTTCATATGAGGAATGTATTGGACTTAGTAACTGACAGTTGAAGCCAACTATAACTCCTCGATGTATCGTCAGGTCCCATGAGACAAACTACTGTCTTGGAACAAGTCCTTGAAAAAATATTATTCGTAGTCTTGGCATAAGGCCTTGACTATATGGTTATGAAATTCTGGAATTACATATTCCATCATTATGAAAGTGGCTATTGACGTTGCATGTGATTATTCGACTTGTAGAATATCCATGTGAGTAAGTAAATGGTATTATTTTGATTTATATTTCCCATATTATAATGAAGTTTATGTTGAAAAGGGTTTGTTTAGTTTTATACATTGCCTTATATGTTTATGTTTAGTTATTAAAGTTGCTGCTATATTGTTATCCTTACTGATCATCTGAGCTCACCCCATTATATTTTTTGTTTTTTACAATAAGTGAAGAAGTATATTATGACTAACATATAAGAATAGTCTATGGGATCTTAGTGTTGTCTCTGAAAACAATGTAGTTTTAGTTTTCCATTTTATGATGTAATGTAAACCTGATGAATGTATCTAGTACTTATATTGCTAATAAACTAATCGGTCTTTCGATACATAATCTATTCTGATCATGAAAACGATACATATTAACGCACTGACTCTGGGTAACTGGGGTCGAGGCGTTAGAGTTGGTATCATATAAAGTTTACTACAAACCATGGAATCTGGATTTATAAAAAACTTGATCATAGCACGTTACCCTAAGATAGACTTTGAGATTTAGTATAGAAGAACTTACTAGAATTTCGGTATTATTGAGATTTTGTGAGTGTTCCAAGAAATAAATCCATGTCTGGATACAAGCAGGTAGAGGTGGCTTTGGCATAGATGTACCTAGGGGTATAACCCAAAAACACCGCTTTGAGCTAGACTCAATCAAGAACTGGTGCACAACAACGGGCCTTGCTGCACTCTTGGTTACGACACTCTTGAGGGATATGTTTAGGATAATTATCATTTTTATTAAAACCCATTATTAAGGGTTTATGAGTATATACTTCATCAAAGAATTTTTTTTATCATTGTGGATTATATCCATAAACTGTTCAGTTTATGTTAAGTGTTTTACAGGTTTGTAGTTATGTATTGTGATTCATAAACTAATCTAGTTAATTCCATGGTTTAGAAATGGTGCCTTGTGGAAGGAATGGAAGACGTATCAATGCATGAACTCCATGTAAGATTTTCCCTCTTGCTCTGGAAAATAATTTTGGAGCTGGTGATACAACTGGTGCTGATCATCTTATCACTATATTGGGAAAACTCACTCAGGTTATGAATAATATCCTTACCCGTATAGAGAACCCTGATCCGAAACGTGGAGGATCAATGTTATATCACTTCATGAGGAAAAAATCACCAACATTCAATGGGGGTACAAATCCACTAGTAGCCGAGCAATGGATACATTCCTTAGAAAAAATATTCCATGCCTTGGGGAGCAGCGAAAGGGAGAAAGTCGTCATGGAAGTTTACCGCCTCACTGAAGATGCTAATCAATGGTGTTCATTGATTCAAAACAAAAAGGATGATAATGAAGTATCAACTATGGAATGGAGGGAGTTTAAAGAAATTTTCATATAAAAATACTTTCCTCGTGACCATCGAGCATATATGGAAAGGAAATTTCTGAGTCTGAGGCAAAATGAACTACAAAAAAACTGGGTTTAGAGGCGGTTTTGTGGCGGCGGTTCACAAAACCGCCGCTAAATATTTTCGATGAAGGTTTCGCGGCAGTTTTTAATAAACCGCCACGAAAACCAAATTTTTTCAGAAACACCGCAACCCTTTCCCCCTCCCCGACCACATTCCCCAAACCCTCCCCGACCCCCCCCCCCGGCCTCGGTGACCACTGCGCCCCCCGCACCCTCCGGCGACCCCCGCACTCCCCGCGCCCTCCGGCTAAGCCCTCCGGCGAAACCCGCACTCTCCGCTCCCTCCGGCGAAGCCCTCCGGTGAAACCCGCACCCCCCTGTGCCCCCCCTCGACCACCGGTGACCCCTCGAATATATATTATTGTTTTTAGTTTAATTCTTAACCATTGATCTAGTTTCCATGTATATTCATCATGCTTAATTAGGTACTGCATATTTGTTTTTTTTTGTCTCATTCCACGGAAACATGGACATCTGATTTATTGAGTGGTTATTTTATATTTTTGTGTGGAAGTCAAGTTTTAATTTTATTTATTTTGAAAACCAATTCCCATGAGTTCCTATATGATTCCTTAGAACTAGTATCTAGACTAATGATATTAAGAGTGTGCCTTGGGTATGTCATGGGCCAACTCTAGTGCCCAGGTCATTGGTGACCCAAAGTTGGTTCAAGAAAAAAATAGTATTACAGCCTAGGTAATTAAGAGATATTATGTACTAAGATCCCATTTGATATTTGTATAGTAATTATAGATTATATATATAGATGTAATAAAATGATAGGAAGGTGTGGGGGGATACCCATGAGATATTTCTCATTCACTTGGGATATACTTCTTTATACCCCCCTGATTTTTCCATTATATGTTTTTATTATTTTATTTTCATAAAAAGTTGAATTTATAGATTTCTATGCAGTTTTATATGGTTGATAATATTGAAGTGATGATTTTGGGTGAGGTCTTAGACATTATTTAAGATTCAAACTTTAGTCTGGGATCCTTATTTTGTTAGACTAGGATGACATAAGTCTAGATTAACCATTGGTGCGTCATCTCATTTGGTAGGGTTTATAGAAATGGTTGGGTAGTTGGTCTACTCAAGGGTAAGAATTACTCATGGTTGAAATCATTTTATAAGGGATCCCTTAGTCTTTTTTAAAAATAGAAGGGTTTTTATGGTGTTTTTTTATAAAAATGGAAATGTTTATATATTTGGAAACAGTTAATGGAAAATATTGATTATTTAATTAATTTTTAATATCTATATTTTGATTTAGGAAATTACCATGGGTTTAGGTAATGTTTTATAAAATGAATTTAATGTTTTTGGTTTATCATTTATATGGGGTACATGATATTTTTGAGGGATATCCTACTTTTTTCCTTTAATATCCCCTATATTCCCATATTGGTCAACATTTAGATTATATTGAACACAAAAATGTAAATAAAAACCTCATTCTTTACATGTTGTGAATCATAGTCTCATATGTGGAGCTATAAAGGAGGTGTAGCTATCCGGTGGTTGGTTGGATATTGGATTTTTTAGGGGAAACATGGAGGTTCTATTTGGGTGATTTATTAGATAGATAAATATTTAGTTAGGAGATCTTCAGTCCAATGGATTTATTAATCTGAGTGTGTCTACATATGGTTATCCATTTCTTTTTACCAATGTTTCAAGAGTGAGTTATTGATTTTATATTATCTATTATAAATTAAATCATGTTACTCTTAATAATTGGTATCCTTTTCTATGAATTTATGATTTATTCAATCAGTTTAGAGATTCTTTATGGATTTTGAAGATTGTTCATCGATTAGGTTATCAGCGGTTAAAGGTTTGAGCTAAAGGTGTGTCCAAGATAGAATTTCAAACACTATATAGTAATTTTTTGTTTTTGGTAATTATATTTAGGGTAATGGAGAAACCATATGTATTTATAACTTTGATAAACCATTTTTTATCCTTTTTTTTCATTCGGGACTATATTTATCAATGATATATCGGTATGATCATGATCCTATGATGAGCATGAAGAATAGTTGGTTATGTTCTTAGACACATTGATATATCATCATTTATATGCCAATATATCGAAATGTTATTTCTATAATCAATAGGTGACATTTTTTGGTTGTGAGTTCTCTAAATCTAGGATATTAGGGGATATTGAGAAAGTAGAATCTATAATTTCTTAATATATTCATACTAATATTGTTGAGATTCATATTTTCATTGGTCATGTGGTTTCTTATTCTTTCATTATCTTGGAATTTTCTCACATATTCATTAAAAATATAGTATTGACTTGGAATGGAGTGAATTTTTAGTGGGATGATAAATAAAAAGATTCATTTTATGAGCTAAAAAATATATTGACATCTACACCTATTCTTATTTGACCAAAGCCAAGGATGCATTATAAGGTCAACAATGAGGCCTCCAATGTGATGTTATGATTTATGTTGATATGGAGGAATGAGTTTTAGTAAATGGGTCTTGAAACTTATAATAAAGGTCATGTCATTATAGAAACATTGACCATCACTTTATCTTTATTTTTTTATTTAAAGAAGGTATGATTTCATATTATGTGTATTGGGTTTTCCATGAATAGTTTTATAGTATGGATTTCATACCTAGGTATATGCTTAGTGAGAATTATCTATTGTATTTTCATGGGTGTAATTTTTTTATTGACCTCGACACCCCCCACGCCCCCCGTGGCCTCCGGCGACCCCCGCACCCCCTGGCGCCCCCCGCGACCCCTTTCGACTTTGGTAATTTTTAGTTCTTCCTTGATTCTTTGTTTTCTTCTCATAAACGACGGATAAGTCATGCATAGTAATTGTGGATTATTTATTTTTGTGGTTTATATATTTCTCCTACATTTATTCATGTATTCATTACTAAAAGTGAGAATATCAATCCACAATTTGAGTAATTTCTTGGAATTTATATTGAGAATTTGGTTCCTTTGGTATATCACTTAATATTATTTACACCTCAACTCTTTCCAAGAATATAGATATGTTCAATAGATTAAATCCCATCCTATAGACCAATTTCAATTCCAATGGTTTATTTTACAAAAATCCATGTGACTTCTCTCCCGTGTAAATTTGGTCCATAACGACATGTCTTATCATGGAGAATGAATTAATTAGGTGCTTCATGATCTGTAAACATATACCATTGGAAACCATAAAAAATAGTTGGGTAGATAGTGTTATGATAAGTGTGTAACCCGATATTCTTATTTCTCCTCAATGAGGTGTTGACGTTGTCTCTTATGGACCAGACTTGTTCGGTTGGTCTGAAGTGGTAAATGTGATCAATGAACCATCTTTATTATATTATTCACACTTTATGATCAATGGTTCATCTTTATTATATTATGTTTCTGTAATCGTACACTATCGTATATTTTTTTTAGGCACATTGTGATATACATGGATAAAAGCTGGATCACATTACTGAGGAACACACCTCAATATGTTAAGGGTTTGAATGAGTTTTTAGATTTTGCAATTTCTAATCGATCCGTTGAAGGGAGAATAAGATGTCCATGTCCTAAATGTAAATTTAGAACATGGTTGAAGAGAGATGAAGTTTATGAACATTTAGTTCTGAAGGAATTCCCTGATCAATATTTGTGTTGGATTTGGCATGGAGAATCAAACAATACAGAACGATTGAGGACTGATGTTAATCCACAGAATGAGGTCCCAAGTTTGTCACCAATGGAAAATGAAATGCAAAACCTCATAAATGATGCATTCGACACTGCAAGACACCACTATGAGCATCAAAACATATCAGAACAACCAGAAGAGGGTGGTACAAAGTGCAACGTGACAAGTGATGTTTTTGAGACTGTAACACAAGCAGATCAAGATTGTAACATATCATTGGATCCTCCTCTTGATTCTATGGAGCCAAATGTAAGGGAAAACTTCAGTGAGGAAAATGCGTTTCATGATTTATTTGACGATGGAAATCAAGAGTTGTATAGTGGGTGTTTGAAATATTCAAAGATTTCATTTCTTCTGAAGTTGTACCATATCAAATGTCTATGTGGAATTACAAATAAGGCAATGTTCATGTTATTGGAATTGATTCGTGATGCACTTCCTGAAGCACAAATCCCAGAATCGTTTTATGAGATGAAAAAAGTTGTAAACAAACTTGGTCTGAATTATACAAAAATACATGCGTATCCCAATGATTGTATGCTTTACTGGGGAGAGGATTCAAGTAGACAGAATTGTAAGAAATTTTCTTCTTCTAGATGGAAGTCAAAAGGTGATGTTGGAAGTATGACTGAACATAATTTCATGGAGAAGAAGAAAAGGAACACACCTGCAAAAGTTTTGTGTTACTTTCCTTTGAAGCCTCGATTGCAAAGATTATTCAGGTCATCAAAAACAACTGAACACATGAAGTGCCATTCTGTAGATAATAACAATGATGGGTTAATGAGACATCCACGAGATTCCCAATCATGGAAGACATTTGATTCATTACATCCAGATTTCTCAGCAGATCCTAGGAATGTTTGATTGGGATTAGCTGCCGATGGATTCAACCCATTTGGGACTTTGAGTACGAGTTATAGAATTTGGACAGTTGTTTTGATCCCTTATAATCTGCCTCCGTGGATGTGTATGAAACAAAAATCTTTTATCATTTCGATGATTATTCCTAGAAAACAAATGCCTGGAAATGATATTGATGTATACCTACAACCCTTGATTGAAGAATTGCAGGAGTTATGGAGCAACGGTGTTGAGACATTTGATGTTTCTTCTAAAACAATGTTCAAAATGCATGCTGCTTTAATGTGGACCATTAGTGACTTCCCTGGGCTTGGGAATTTATCTGGTTGGAACACTTATACGGGTTTGGCTTGTCCTGTTTGTAACTTTGATTTCGAGCCCAAACGGCAACCTCACAGTAGAAAATGGTGCTTCTTGTGTCATCGAATATTTCTTGACGCATCTCATAGATTTCGGTTGAACAAATTAAAATTTAATGGTTCCATTGATCGTATACCACCTCCAAAGTTGTTAACCAGTTCTGAAATATTGACACAGCTTGAAAATGTTAAAACATAATTTGTGAAGGTTCATCATTTAACTGATAGCGGAAAACGAGTGCAAAGTGCATCGTCAAGTGAAATCAGAACGCAACAATGGAAGAAAAAAAGTATATTCTTCAAACTTCCGTATTGGGAATTTAATTATTTGCGCCACAATCTTGATGTGATGCATATTGAGAAGAATGTATGTGATAATTTGATTTTCACATTACTTAATGAGCGTGGAAAGTCGAAGGATCATCTCAATGCTCGCAAAGACTTACAAGTAATGAACATAAAACGTGATCTCTGGCCAGATGAGAATGAAAAGTATGCTCCTGCCATTTTTCAATGAAAAATAGGGATGGAGATTCGTTCCTTCGAATTTTAAATAATGTGAATGTATCCGATGGGTATTCGAGTAACATCTCGAGGTGTGTTGATTTGAAGAATCGTAAGTTATATGGATTGAAAAGTCACGATTCACATGTTTTGTTACAACAGTTACTACCATTGGCATTGCGTACATTATTACCTGAAAAAGTTACTCCTGTTGTACTACAATTCTGCACATTTTTCAGGCAATTATGTGAGAAAACTCTACATCCTTTACAGCTTGACAACCTACAGGAGAGGTTTGTATTGACCCTTTGTGCAATGGAGATGATCTTTCCTCCATCGTTTTTTACTATCATGATGCATTTAACTGTGCATTTGGTTGCGAAGCTAAATTAGGAGGCCCCGTTCATTATCGATGGATGTATCCAATTGAGAGGTATTTTATTTATATGTTTCCAGTTAAGTAAACAATATTTGGAATTTAAATAAATGCATAATATTATTCTTATTTTTCACAGATATCCTGGGCATTTGATAGCATACGTGAGAAATAAAGCTCAACCAGAAGGCTCTATTGCTGAAGGCTATTTGGCCGAGCAGTGTATCACATTTTGTTCCAGGTATTTGGATGATATTGAGACAAGATTTAATCGAGTTGGACGTGTTGACGACACATCAACTCAATCTCAAATGCATCAGAAATCAAAAATATTTCCTGCTATTGGCCGATCAGTTGGGAGGACCTCATACGCGACACTGACAGAATTGGAGTTATTACAGGCACATAGATATGTGATACTGAATAGTGAAATTGCAGATCCATTTATTGAAGAGTTGAGGATATAAACAAAGAGACGAATGAGAGGCCGAACACGAAATGAAAAAGATATAACGAAAGCTGTGAATAAAGAGCTGGTAGAATGGTTTGCACGATGTGTAAGTTTATAAATATGTCAATAAATATGAATATTAGTTTGACACATACAATTTTCAAATCTATTAAATTATATTTTTATTCTTCAGATCATGAATACCGATACTCGAGCATACTTGTCAGAAGATTTGAAGTTTCTTGCCAGAGGTCCTATAAAACAAGTTAGAAAGTTTGACGCTTATAATGTGAATGGTTTTAGATTTCGTACAGTCGATCGAGAAATGGGTTTGAAAACACAGAATAGTGGTATATTTACATTTTCTGAAGTGGAATACTATGGAATGTTGCATGATATTATTGAATTAAACTACCACGGGAATTTTTCTGTTGTTTTATTCAAATGAAAATGGGTTGATATTATCAGAGGTGTTAAAAGAGATTCCTTGCAATTTACATCTGTAAACTTCTCTCGCTTGATGGATGTTGGTGATCGTGAACTGCATGATCCATATATCTTAGCATCGAAGGAAAAAATGTTATATTATGTGAATGATGTTGTGGATGAAGGGTGGAGTGTAGTTACTCACGTAATACAAAGAGATTTGTGTGATATGGGTGATGAAGTGGAAGATTTGACCTCTGCAATTGAATTTCATCAATAACAGGAAGTAGAATTATTTTTCCATCATGATATTGAAAATATTAGTCTAGCAAGGATGAATGAAGTGGATGAAGCAATGGAGTAGGAAACTGACATGATTGAAGGGGAAAATGATTGTATGTACAATTATGTATTCATTCAGCAACCACTCGTTTCATTTCTGTAGTCAGTCATTATCATTGTTATATATATTTTGTTTGTTAGTACTGGGAATCTATTATCATTTTTAATTTTTTTTCTGCATAATTTTTTTGAAATATATATTCTGAACTTAATTTTATTTGATTAAATGACAGGAATTCGGAGGAAGAAGCGGTACACCATTTCATCTAATTCTGCGACAGATGATGATCTGTCTGTCCCCACGGCATCTGAGGCAGCAACTGCCTACATCCCTGCATCATCTCCCCCTGCACCATCTCTGACACCGTCAGTGGATGTCTCATTAGAGGATGAGTCATCGTCTCCCCCTACAGGAGCCTCAACAGCGGGGCAGCGACACGCCCCTTCCAGTTCATCACAGACATTCTGGAGGGTCACAGTCATAGGTACAAATTTTAATTAAATTAATTTATTGCATTTTGTTTATAGTAATTGTTTGCTAATTGCAGATGAAAAAAATGCAACCGTGGAAAAACGCTTAAAAAGTTCTGATGTTTGGAACATGAATGGCGAGAAGATAGTGGTGCCATTTGATTCTTATGGGGTCCCGACGGATGACGCCGCAGGTTTACTTGGTCAGATTATAGGTCAGCTGGCAGCAGAGCCCATTTCCCTGCCTATTTCATATGATGATTGGAGGCATATTCCTCCAAACTGGAAAAATGAAGTTTTTGATTCTCAGATAAAGGTAATTTTATTACTTTATGGTTTAATTGAATGTCATGTTACTAATATATTCAAAATGAATTTCTGTATACAGATGTTCTTCTACTTTACCGTTGCCGATGTGATAGCACGGAAGTGGACATTGAAAAATCTTGGAAAAAAATGGAAAGATTTCAAATGGAGGTTGTGGTGTGATGCCAATGATAATTTGTTGACCGTGCAGCAGATGTATGAGAAGCTACCCAGTGGGGTACCGAAATAATAGTGGAATGTTTTTGTCGATAGCCATCGTGATGAGAAGTGGATGGTATTGAAATATATATTATTATATTATCCTCATTTTACATTTATACATGTACATGAAGAGGAGATAGAAATTTAATACATTACTATTAAATTTTATTTTATTTATTTCAGGACCTCTCAAGACAGAATGCATCAAACCGGGCAAAACAAGTCATCCCGCACACTGCGGGCTCAAAAAGCTTTTCTAGAAGCCGAATGTCATTGGTAATATTTTAATTAGTTTAAATATTTATAAGAAAATATTATCTATTTAACATATTTAATTGTTGATTTATCTTTGTTTAATGTAGTCACAGAGTTTTGGGCATGAAGCATCCCAAACAGAACTGTGGGTGGATGTTCATAAAAAAACAGATGGATGTTTTGTTAATGAACCTGCCAGAGAAGTTGGGGTATGAAGTCAATTATTTATTATAATAACTTATTATTAGTTTTTATTGTGTTAATATATATTGATATTTGATTTATATGTAAAAATTAAAGAAATATGGGATGTCAATCCTGAGCAATCCTACTCAGTCTCCCAGGATGATCCGGTTGGTAAAGTCCTTGGGAAGGAGCATCCTGGTAGAGTGCACGGGATGGGTTTTGGACCCGTACCATCTGAGGTATTTGGCAGGCCATCATGGATTTCAGCTACATCTACTCCTGGTTCTGGTCATTTCATACCTGAAGATACTCAGAGGGAGATGTCTTCTCTACGAAACACAGTTCACGAGAAGGGGGATTAGATATCTGCTTTGCAGAAAGAGTTACTTGAAATACGTCAGCATATTAGCAGATATGCCCCCGGTGGTAGTGTGTCGGCTAGTGGTGAGCAGGTAAATCACAAAAAAATAAAAATCATTTAGTTTGCACACTTTTATTGGTTTTAAGTTTAATTATAAATATGAAACAATATTTAATTTTCAATATAATATTCTTATAGGTGGCAGCAGGTAGTGGAGATGAAGGTGGAGAGGGTGACGATGCAGCATCAGATGATGAGTAGTAGTATTGTTGATGTGTTGAACAAGTATGAGAATGATTGGTTTGTATATGTAACATGTATATGGCACATAGTTTCCACCAAAAATTTCCATGTCCTAACAGTTTTTTGACTTCTCATGTTTACTTCTATGCATTTTATTTATTTATGATGTTTCATTTTATGTCTTGATTTCTCGAGTGTGGTATACATCATTCCATTTAGGCCTGTGTTTGAATTGGTACCACATCCAATGAGAATACCATATATGTAACCCATATTCATACCATTTCTACTATATAGCAGCATTCGGGTAGCCCCATTGTGTAAGCTTGATTCATACCATAACTGATTCATAGAAGTACCTAGGCAGTCCAACTGTGTAAGTCCCATTCATATCATTGTTGCTCCATAGCAGCACCTGGGTATCCTAGCTGTGTAAGCCCAATTCATACCATCACTATCAAGGCCCAATGACCCACAACACATTACACAGGCATGAAGAAATTCCCACCTGACAGGCTAATCTTGGACTATACAACCAACATACCAATTATGCTGATAAAGAACTCACGCTCTTACTGACATGGAAAGAGTGTATCTTGGAAGCCTCCCACAATACCTAACTTTAACCGTTATCAGTATAACATGAATCTAAGCATGTATACACTCTATTAGAACACCTAATATGCATCATTACAATAACATCCAAATAATCATAGTTTAACTTAACTTATCCCCCAAATAACCATGTCAATTATTCATGTTAGACTTAACAAAACACAAGCACTACCCATGCTTTTACATTCACAATACCAAATACAATGATATTACTAACTGAATACCAAACCACAATCCACCTATATACCATCACTATAGAACAAAGTGTCTAAACTTACTTTCATTTTTTTAATGAACTCATAGACCTAGGATAAGTCCTCTCTTGGATTACATACATAGAAGAAAACCCTCATCAGGTGGAAATGAGAATCGCTATTTCACTTGATTAGAACACTCTAATCACCAATATCCCAATATACATCTCAATATTACTAGTCTCTCTCAACCCTAGTTCACATGTCACATCCTATATAGGATACAACTCATGGAGAAGCATCTATGAACCCATCTCAAATATCACAAGGAAAATCATAGGCCAATATACCCACTCGAGGGTTCTCATGCATATCACAAATCCCATACCCAATCCAACTATGAAATCTAGGTTAGTTATCCTAACTAGAAATCGACACACCATACTTCCCCTGAAGGATAAAGATCACATACATGCACATATATATTAATGACATTATCTTATGATAATAACTATTGTGAAAAAACAATATCATTTGGTTTGGTTATGTATAATTCCACCAATAAGGTATTTAGGAAAACATTAGATAAGTTGTTGAAATTTTAAAAAACTAAAACCTATTTTCTTTAACAAAGTCAATAACAACTATATCATGATGCATCCCATCCAACCTGCAACATGATGACCATCTTGGTATGTATACATGAAACTCTTATCTCATATCCAATGAAATAACTCAAATCCTCAATAGGAATCATGTATAACCTACAAGATCATAAACCATACTCTCTCAAGCACCATGAACGGTTAGCGTGTTGTCCAACCTAAAACACACGCCAATTCACAAGTTACCCATTTTCTATAGTAGGCATTAACAACCAACCCAAAACACACAACAAACCATACCATAACATACATTCTATAACTACTCAAACATCCATCTTTGGAAAAAATTCTATACCCATATAAACATAATTTGTTCTATCCCATAACACAAATCCATTGTTAAAAAAACTAAACCCATATCACAATCCACCCATGAATGTTATATCGGCCCACTTAGAGCATAACCAATTACATATCATTACACATCACCATGGTTATCATGATCACATAAATTGTATCAAAATTCATAACCATTTATTATATAGAGTATTAGTATCCATATAATATAAATCAACCCTTCTTAAAACACATAAGAAATTAACGAAGCTAAAAACACATATACATCTTGGGGGTCACATGGATTGGTTGCTCACAAAATTGTGATACATACCTTTCCTTAGGTTGGACTCCATAACATGCAACATTTTCTCATATCCTATTTTTCAATGAATAATACCATGTTATTTGTTTGTATGGTGTCTCCTGTTCAATATTCTGGTTTGATTTGTTTTTCCGGGTAGTGGTGTCGTAGGAGCAGAATTAATTTTTTTTCCAGGTCAGCATTTAGCGGCGGTTTTAACCGCCGCTAATGCCTTACTGGTCAGCATTTAGCGGCGGTTAAAACCGCCGCTAATGCCTTATTGGTTAGTATTTAGCGGCGGTTATAACTGCCGCTAAATGTATTATGTTTAAATTTAGCGGTGGTTTTCACCGCGGTGACATAGGCGCATCAAAGCCCAGAATATAGCGGTGGTTAAAACCACCGTGAAAAAAAAAATGTCATCTACGCATAAAACCGCCGATAAATGGTCAAAAACTGTCGCGAAAAGAGGCATCTACGACGCTTTTCTTAAACCGCCACGAAATAGTAAAAACCGCCTCTAATAGATTGCCGATGCCCAATTTCGCGGCGGTTTTTGTAAACCGCCGCCACACCGTATAGCGGCGGTTTAAACCGCCGCCAAATGAAAAAAACCGCCGCTAGGGGCCGGTTTTGTTTTAGTGAGAATGTCGCAAATTATGAAGCTAACTTTACAAGGTTAGAGAGGAATGATGAAGATTATATAATTAACCCAAGAATTAATATTGATCATTTCATTGATGGGTTAAAACCATTTCTCCATCAAGCATTAGTCTCACAATCATTCCCACTGTATGAAGATATTGTCTCATGTGCTATCAAGATAGAAAATGAATTCTCAAATTCTTACGAATTTAAATCAAACCAAAAGAAGAATAGATATTTTTAACACTCTAAAAATGGAAATAATGGGAAGAATGGAAATCTTTAATATCCATCCTATTGTAAATTTGGGAAGAAACAGACTGGTACTTTCCTGAAGGTAATGGGAGTGTGTTACAAGTTTGGTGAAAAAATCCACCAAGCTCGTGATAGAAAGGGGAAGAAAGATGCTGTCAATGTTTAATAATACAATTATAGAGAAAGAGGGAATTATGAAAAAAAAATGTATTAAGCATCAGGGGAACTTACCTTAGAAATGGCTAAGGGATCAAGGCCAAATTTATGCTATCACTACTACTAGGGTTGAAGCTATGAAATATATAGTGGTAGGTAATTTAAGGGTTTCCTGAAGTTTATAAAATGCACTATTTGTTTCTAGATCATTGCATTGTTTTATATCTTCCCAGTTTTCTAAGAAAATTAGATATTTAGAATTTTATTTAACTAGGTATGTTTCAGTCAAAACTCCTAGGAGAAGTATCATTGCAATAATGTTTTGTGAATTAGTCCCCAATAGGGCATAGAAATGTTCTTTATCTGCTGATCTCATCATCATACCCATGATTGAATTTGATATAATCCTCGATATTAACTGGATTTTAGACTATGATGCATAAATTTATTGTAATAAGAAGGAGGTTACTATTTTTGATGATGATGATAAAGAACACCTTATATTTAGAGCAGAATTTTCACCACAAATTTCTTATCAAGATACACCCCCTATTCCTCAACTAAATTAAATTTTGGGGAGGAAGAGAATTAAATAACTGTGGGTTAGGAAAGGAATGTTCAAATAGAGGATGTACCTATTGTGAAAGAATATTTGGATATGTTTTTAGAGGATTTTCATGGAAATCCTCCAGAGAAAGAAACTGAGTTTTCCATTGATTTAATTCCTGGTTTAAAGCCCATATCGAAGACCCCTTATAGAATGTACACTGTGGAATTAATGGAATTAAAGAAACAACTATATGAATTGAGTAATAAGGAATTTATTCACCCTAGTGTTTCTCCATGGGGAGCCCATGTCCTTTTTTTAAGAAGAAAGATGGATCTATGAGGTTTTTCATTGACTACTGGGAGGTCAATGCTATAAAAATAAATAACAAGTATCACATACCTCGCATTGATGATTTATTTGACCAACTTCATGGACCTCAATACTTTTCAAATATTTACCTTCGATATGGATATCATTAGTTGTGTGTGAAGAATGAAGACATTCCGAAAACAGCATTTCGAACCAGGTATGGGCATTACGTGTTTACAGTAATGCCTTCTGGATTAACTAATGCACCCTATGTCTTCATGGATCTAATGAATAGAGTTTTCAAGGAATATCTTGATGAATTTGTATTGGTATTTCTTGATGATGTCTTGGTATACTTCAAAATCTACTAGGATCATGAAAATCACTTGCACATTATCCTGAATGCTCTTAGAAGACATGAGTTATATGGGAAGCTTAGAAAGTGTGAATTAAGGCTTAAAGAAATTACTTTTCTGGGCCATATTGTCTCTATGGATGGAATATATGTTGATCCTTCTAAGACCAAGTCAATCCAAGAATGGACAACATCGATGAGTATAATTGAGGTAAACAGTTGTATTGGTTTAACATGCTATTATTGAAGTTTCATCCAGAATATTGCTCGGTTTGATAACCCATTAAGAAATATCACACAAAAGGGGTTAAATTTGTTTAGACAAAATAGTGTGAAGATATTTTGAAGAACTGAAGAGAATATTAGTCAATACTCCTATATTGACTCTACCATTAGGGAATGATGTGTTTGTTATTTATAGGGATGCATCAAAGAAATGAATTGGTTGTTTCCTTATGCAAAATTATAGGGTTATTGCATACACATCACGGCAGCTAAATATTCATGAGCAATACTATCCTACTCATGATCTTGAGTTAGTAGATATAATGTTTTCATTTAAGATATGGAAACATTATCTCTATGGTGAAAATGTGTGATATATATCTGATCACAAGAGTTTGAAGTACATTTTCACACAGAAAGAACTCAACATGTGGTAAAGGATATGGCTTGAACTACTCAAGGATTATGATTACACGATACACTACCACCCAGAAAGGGAAAAAGATGGAAGATGCTTTGAGAAGAAATGATCATAGAGTTTTGAATAAGATGAGAGTTAAAAGGGATCCTATTTACTTGGATCTAGTAAATATGGGTATGGGATTCACAATGGAAGGTGAAACATCAATACATTTTCAAATGGTTGCGAAACAAACTTTATTAGAACGGATAAAAAGTTCTCAATCTTATGATGAGGAGTTTTAAAAGAAGATTAATGTTGTGAATTGTGGGAGATTGAGTGAATTTGTATATGAAGATGGAATTTTGAAATTTGGGAAGAGACTTTGTGTTCCTGATATACCTAATCTAAAAACGAATTATTGGATGATGCTCATGGCTCCAATTACTCTATACACCATAGTAGCACCAAGATGTATAGAGATTTGAAGGAACATTGTTGGTGGGACAACATGAATAGGAATATTACTAATTTTTTGTTAAGATGTATGGTTTGTAAACAAGTGAACGCTGGAAGGAAAAAGCCTAGAGAAGTCTTGAAACCTCTTCTTATACCTGAGTGGAAATGGGATAATATTACGATGGACTTTTTTATGGGGTTACCAAAGACTCATAGAAGGAATGATGCAATATGGGTCATTTTTTATCATCTTACCAAGTTATCACATTTTCATACTATAAGAGAAGATTTACCACTTAAATGTTTAGCAAGACTATATATTAATGAGATTCTAAGACTTCATGGAGTACCACTATTGATTGTTTCTGGTCTTGATCCTCATTTTTCTTCATGATTCTAGAAAAATATTCAGAAATCCTCAGATACAGAACTCCGTTTGAGCACTTCCTACCACCCTCAAACTGATGGAAAATCAGAACGGACTATTCAAACCATATAAGACATGTTGAGATCATTCTCACTTGACTTTCAAGGTATGTGGGATCAATTTTTACCGCTGGTAGAATTTTCCAATAACAATTGATTCCATTAAAGTATCGAGATGGCATCATATGAAGTGTTATATGAAAAGAGATGTTGCACACCAACCTGTTGGGATGATGTTGGCGAAAGAAAAATCGTAGGCCCAAAACATGTGGAGGCAATGATGGAAAAGGTGAAGGTAATCCAAAACCACATTAAAGCAGCTCAAAGTAGGCAGAAGAGCTATGTTGATAACCAATGGATGGATTTGGAATTTCATGTAGGAGATCATGTTTTCTTGAAGGTATCTCCACGGAAGGGTGTTATACATTTCAGTAATAAGGGATAATTATGTCTCAGTTACATTGGACCTTTCGAAATTCTAGAATGAATTAGGGATGTAGCTTACCGTTTGGTTATACTACCAAGTCTCTCCAAAGTTCATGATGTGTTTCACGTATCACTATTGAAAAAATACATGCCTAAACCAACACATGTACTCACCTAAGAGGAATTAGAACTGGAACCCGATCTATATTATTGCGAAGAGCCTATCAAGGTTTTTGATACAAGAGAACAAGTACTGAGAAACCGGACAACTCGTATGGTAAATCTTTTATGGAGAAACATATGATGGAAGAGGAAATGTGAGAACCCGGGGAACTTATGATGAAGAACCACCTGAATATTTTTATGCAGTAATATTCTAGAAATTTTTAGGATGATATTATTTTAAGGAGGGGAGAATGTAACACCCCAATCTTTCATGACACGTTTCCCTTTGAATAATGAAAGAGCTTGTTTTGTACGAAACCTCGAGTTCTAACACATAAAAAATAATCAAAATAGTAGTTATGAATAATAATACACACTTTTTGAAATTTTACATATATTATTTTACAAAATGGACTTTATTTTTGGATTCTTAATATCTAAATTTGCTTTGCTTGAATTTTTGTTATTTTTCTGAAAACATTCAATTTTTAATGAGTATTGAAAAACACTGAGTTATAGTTTCAAACCAAATTTTTATTTAAATAATTTTTTATTTTATTTAAATTTATGTTATGTCAAAATAGATACATAATACCTATATATGTTCAATGTAATTCTTTGATGTCATTTGATAATAATTTTCGATATATAAAAAGTTTATTGAACTTTTTACCCTCTTTTACCCACCTTCTAAAAGCATTTGCAAATTTACATTAAACTTAATTTTACCGATTCTGTGAGTTGAATTTCAAAAATCCAAGAGACACGGTTGATATCAATAAGTAAAATGTGGTTCTATAAAATAAAAATAATTTATGGTGAATAGTAACTTTTTACTTTTATTTGCCACGGTTGAAAGTAAATACGGTAATTAAGAGTAAAAATGATATTATTATTACCATAAAACATGACCTAATTATATTGGATAAGTATAATTAGACCAAAAAGAAATTTAGATATAAAATATGATCCTTTATATCCACTTGGATTAGATTAGGACATTTATTATTATTTATTTCAATGAAGAGTTAAAAGTGTTAAATTCAAATTTTAATAACTAAACCATTTTTGATATAGAGTTACATATAATATAAATTCGACTATAAATATTAATTAGAAAGATAAAACGATTTCCTACATAATCTTATTTTATTTATAATTGTTATATATTATATATTTAAATTTATTTATGACGCAATGATGATGCAATAATTACCTAATTAATGAAATATTAAAATAATTGATATTATAAATATCCAAATAAATTTAATTTGAGCCTTTTTGTGAATTAAACTAATTTTCGAGGTTAATAAGACATGTTAGGGTTGGTTTTATGAATTATGTTCGAAGTAATAATTTTGTTATAAATTTACAAAAAACAAAATACCAAATAGTGTCAAAATTGACATAAAAGAGTTTTTAAATAAAATATTATATTATTAATTGATATTCTATTCATAAAAATCTGAGGATCGGCCAAAAGACTTATATATTGATTGTTTTATCATTAAAAAACTACTTGGGGTTCTCTTGGAAGTTTATAGTAAGTTTATTAACCATATAATATAAAAATATAAAGAGACATGGTAAATGTCAAACTATTTAACTAAGATTTAAATCTAAAAGAGAAGAATAATATAGTTACTCAAACCTATATAAAACCTATTGGTTGAGTGGTTTTCGACCCATCCTCACCTTATCCTTTATATAATTAATTTTGATGCCATTAGAAATAGAAAATAATTTTATTATAAAATAATATTTCTTGATTTTCCTAAGGTGCGCCTCACCCTCTTATAAAAGGGAACTACCCCTTCTCTCTAATTTACACCTTAAAAGCCATTTGGCTTGTCCAAACCCTGACCAAATACCCTCTCAACTATCCTCCCTTAATCCTAGTGGCCTTTATTTAGTCATAAATCCTCTTTATGGATCCCTTTTGATCAAATCAATAGGAAGAACCCGAAGAAGAGGTAAATATTTCATCACATCTTTCAAGTTCCGTTCTTCTTCCACATCCTATTTCTTTGTTGTTTAGATTCTAAAATAATAACTCTAGTATCATCTATATAATTGGATTTTATTATAAATATGTTACAACCATATTCATTATTCTATCCATCCTTTGAATGACATGTCACCACACGTGTGTACGTATAGCATTCCGTCTCCACGTTGTGGTGTAATTGTTATTCAAAACATTATTATTTGGATGGGTATAATAATGATGTGTAATTTATGTAAATAATAAACATAACATGATAATTATTCTGTATATATGATATACCATCCAATTATATATTATTTTATTATCAATAGAATGATTTTATCGCTCGTGCGTACGTACGGATTACCGTCTCCACGAACGCGATTAGATTCATTCCCCATCGTATCCATTCAAGAATAATTTTCATTAGATGATTAAAAATAATTTTTAGAGACTTAATATCCTTATGTATATGAATAATATAAATCCTTTCCATAACAAACATTAATTACAAAACAAAGAATATAATGGAAAACGAATCAGTTAACACCCAAAATGACGATACTACTAAGATATTTTTAACAAAGCAATATAAAAAGATCATATATGATATCATATTAATGTATATGATTCTTGTATAATTTAATAACAATTATTTAATGATTATAAATGAGGTTAACCTACCCTATTCCATGGAAAAGTACAAGGTAAGGGTTAATTTCACAATCTCTTCATTATCTGAGGTTGTTTATGTGTAATTATATATTGGGACCTCTTTATCAACCACATCCATGTTTCGTAAAAATGGATTTGAAACAAATATTACTATTTTATAGACTATGGGTTAAATTCATTTATAACCTTTTTTGAATTTTATAAGATTTTTAGAGAGGAATCATTCCATCATTTTCCAAACAATGTACTTTATGACTTTTTCGACAAAATTAAGGTAAGAATGTTTTTTTAACTTATACGGCGGGTGCGGCTATTTTACGCCGTTATAACATCATCGAAGCATCCCTTACCAAATTATATAAATATTCTGAAATATAAATGTTTTCTTTTCTATTTATGTGATTTTTAAATGATTTCAAAATAGAAAGAGATATTACTCTGAAAAGGGATTGATTTCATATATGTAAACATCCTTTGATGGATTTTAAGTTTTTTTAAACTTATTTATTATGATACAAAACATCCATATTGTATTGATGGTTTTGTGATATGTTTGACTGTGGATGTGTTATTTCATACTATTCATGGTTTATGGATAAAGTATTGAAATTTTTTATGCCAGTTTTAATATGAATGTTTATGTTATGTTTAAACCTTTTCAGATGAGGAATGCATTGGACTTAGTAAGTGATGAGTGCAGCCCACTATAGCTCCTCGATGAATCTGAAGGTCTCATGAGACAAACTAGTGTCTTGGAACAAGGACTTGAAAAAAATATTATTTATGGTCTTGGCAAAATGCCCTGAATATATGGTTATGAAAGTCTGGCATTATTCATTCTATCATTATGAAAGTGGATATTGATATTGCATGTGATTATTCAACAAGTAGAACATCCATGTGAGTATGTAAATGGAATTATTTTGATTTATATTTTCAATATTATGATGAATTTTATGTTGAAAAGGATTTTGTTTTAGTTTTATACATTGCCTTTAATGTTTATGCTTATTTAGGAATGTTTCCGCTATATTGTTATCCTTAGTGAGCATCTGAGCTCACCCCTTTCTATGATTTATTTTTTCCAGGATGCGGAGAAGTATATTATGACTGAACTATAGGGATTTTCTATGGGATCTCAATTTTTTCAATAGAAACAATTATGTTTTAGTTTTCCATTTTATGTAATGTAAACCTTATTAACATATCTATTAATTCCAAGGATACTAAACTAATCAATATTTTGAGACTTGATCTTTTGTGATCATGCCAATGTTACGTAATAATGCACCGACTCTGTGTAACTGAGGTCGGGGCGTTACATCACACCTATAGAAAATGACTCTTTTAATATTTATCAATATGAAAAATGATACTTACTTTATTTAAATCGTACTTATAGAATAAAACAATACTTTAATTAAAATTAATATTATACTATTAATTTTTAAGTAAGATTATTCTTGTAAAGACCTAAACTTTAATTAATGGAAATCCCTATTAATCTAATTAAATGTCTCTCTATGTAAAATGTTTATATAAAATGTCATCTTCTTTGGTTTTATGTTAAGAATTGGGATCATTGATAATATAGTCGTCGAACAGTGATCACCTGATTAGTATTAATATATGGCTATAACAAATCCAATTTACTCAGACAAAGGAAGCGAAAGCCGCATCCAGTAGTTGCCCCATACGAAACCCATTTGTCAGAGCTTGGTAAGGATGTGGCATCATTGGGATTCTCTCTTGACCCATCCCAAGCTGAGCTTGAATATGTTAAGCTCAACAACACCGCCTACGAGAGAAGTGGAAGTTGATAGAGATTACCACCCGAGCAATGTTATCCAACCCACCCCAAGAGTCTGTCACCATCGCACACCTTACTCTTCGGTCTTATGTGGGTGTTATAAGGGGTTATGTAAAAAGACCGTAGTATTATGGTTATATTCATTATTTTTGTATATAATAATGAATATACTTTCATTTTATTACTGTTACCTTGTAAAGTGTTTTTTTAACACAAATAATATCTTTAGTTAATGTTCAACTAAGAAATTTATTTTGATGAATTAATAGATTTTTTAATTAAATAATATTTTAATAAAATATTATTATTTATATTAAATAAATTTTTATTAAATAAATTTTTATTAAATATAAATGATCCTATATTTTTATGAATGCAATCGTAATTTTTTATTAAGGTCTGAAAGCCATTTTTGTCAAAACCCGTGAATTTTCGATAAATGTCAGTTTTTATATTAAAACTAAAAATTAACATATTTAGAAAAGTATTTAGATAAAATTAATATTATTTCTATAATTAGGATGTTTAAATTATCCAATGGTTAATTTTTCATAATTTTCTGAGACAGTCAAATATTTGGGTAAAAATTAAATACTGTTTAAATATATAATGTGTTTTATAACATAATAATGACCCAATAGTGATGTAATAAAATACTATAAGCTTTATTTTCAGCCAATATATGTTTTACCATTAAAATAATGTGATTTTTGGTTTTTTTACTTTTTTGACAAAGTATTAATGGACCCTTCAAGACTTATCAAACATCTTATCTTTTTAAATTGTTTTCCTTGGCAGTGTGAATCACCTTCAAATATGAAACCCAATTATTTTAAGAATTTAGGACCTTGAACTTATAAAATATTGTTTTCCAATTCCCTTTTAAAAAAACCATGGGCAAAAACCATAGGATGGTTTGGGGGTTGGATTAGTTTAATGTGAAGTGTCCCAAACCTAAATAAAAAAGAATTCCCTCACCTTTCTTATATAAACCCACCCAAGCTCCCAATTCCTCCTCACTCAAAGCCTTTTGTGTTTGTCCAACATCTTCTCTAATATCTATATAATCCTCCCAAGGTTCCCCAAGCTCCCAAGAAGCCTATCTCAAGCCTCTCTCAAGCCTTTGGAAGCACACATCCAAGTAAGGGTTTTTCTTCCTTTCTCATTGTTTTCCAATATTCTGTAAATTGTTATTCCCTTTTAATTTCAATTATAAATGTTAGTTTATGGTTTCAAACCTACCCTATACTTCCCTATTTATGTTTTAATGATGGTAGTCCGATTTATCTCACATTAAATGCCTCCCACATACACCCGTTACTATGCCGAAATTCTGAATGGAATTTCTCTCTCCTCTTTTACATTCAACCAATTATTTTGTATCATTACTCTAAATTCCATTACAATTGTTGGGAAATGTATCTATATAACCCCCTTACTGTCCATTTCGTGTACATATTATGAGACACCACTTTCTATCTCATCAACCATTTTTATGAATTCTTATGTCGCGTCGTTATGCTGCAGAAATTGTAGCGATATTCCAAGCCAATGTCATTGTATAATGAATACCATGCCCATTAATCTATCAATGGTATTCACCATTATTAACATTTACATATTGTTTCAATAATTTAATGTATTTATTCCACATTCCTTTATCGTGGAATAAATGATGATGTTTTATGAATTCATGTTATATGATCCATGTGGCACACTTATGCATGGAATGAAATGTTTAAGAAGGATGCACCCTTATAGCACTCCAATGCATTAGGTAAAGTATAGTATCATGATATGTCATGTAAAATGGGTGTTTACTCATGTGAATTCAAATTAAATGAGTTTTTACTCATTCTTCATGTGAAATGAGTATTTACACATGCTCTATGTGTAATGAGCCTTGGCTAATGATAATTCCATGTTAAGTGTTGTTGCCACATTTCCATGTTATGATTATCATTATTTACCATGCCTTTATGTTTATGATTCTATTGTGATATAATGATATACCTATTGTCTAACATGTATTGTATTCCTCATGTTACCCCATGTTTATTCCCTTACTGGGCATTATAGCTTACCCTTTTCTTATGCATGTCCTCAGGTTATCCCCTGCAATGCTAAGTACGAGGGAATGTAGTGGTCATGTAACGAAAGTTTTCAATAAAGACGTTGTATTTAAAGTTTTAAGTTGTTATGTAATGATCCTAATCCCCAAAGACACTAGACCTCTCAATCTTCTATATTGTATCAATTGAATTTTATGTAATAAATTATGTTTAATTGTGAAATAAAATATTAGGGTTTTCGTAGTTGGTATCAGAGGATAGGTTTAGTTATTTTTGGGATTTGGATTAGAAAACCCTGGTGAAGTTTTAAAGACAAGACTAAGTATAATAAAAATATCCCTATGTTCTGGAGAGTATTGTGTAAGTGTTTAATCAAGAAAATACATCCATGTCTAGATACTATCACATATAGGCGTCTCTAGCATAGATGTATTCTAGAGGTAAAACCCGAAAACACCGCTTTGAGCTAGAATCGAATGAGAAATGGTGCATGACAACGGACCTTGCTGCACTCTTGTTTGTGACACTCCTCAGGGAAATTATTTGTTAAATTCAAAAGCATATTATGAACCATTATTAAGGGACAAAAAATTCCCTAAGAATATATGTTATAAAGTAGATCATGGATAACATAGACCGAAGCCAACCGATTCATATGTTAACAAAATAAAATTTATTTATAAGTCCTTATTTTTGTCCATAGATTACCCTTTCTGTGTTACCCCTAATGTTTCCTTTATTCTTGCCAATGGACAGTAATAGGAGGAATCATGCTAAAAACCGATGTGAAGATCAATGCGATGACTCTTCTATTGAGATGCCCAATCCAATGGGAGTAGGAATCACAAACTTTGTCACACTTATCTCTTAGATAACTCAATATTTGAATAGAAACATGGGTCAAGAGGAACTTTCAACCCCCCCCCCCCCCAGAAAGAACAAGTCACTATCGAGAGCTTCATGAGACACATGCCTACTACTTTTAATGGATCATCTGATCCCTTAATCGATGAACAATGGATCAAATTCATTGAAAATATCTTCTTTATACTTCAATGTTTTGAACAAGAGAAGGTTCTCTTAGATGCTTATCATATGGAGGGTGAAGCTAATCCATGGTGGATCTTAATCAGAAATACGAAGCCTAAGAAGAAGATCGAGGCATTGGAATGGAAGGATTTTTGGAAAATGTTTTTCGATAAATATTTTCTACGCACCATCTAGCTAAAGATGGAAAGGTACTTACTTTCCCTCAAGAAGAAAGATGATGAATCTGTTGGAGAGTATGGGGAAAACTTCACAAGGCTTTCACGATACACATCCAGCTTTGTTGTTACCCCTGAATGAAAGGTTGACCTATTCTTTAGTGGGCTGAAACCTAGCCTATGGAAAGCGCTGGCGATCCGTGACTTCAACAGCTGTAAAGAAATTGTCTGATGTTCCCTCAAGGTCAAAATAGAGATCCTAGAATCTCGGGGGTATCATGGGGATAAGAATCGTAAGTTGGACTTCAATGTTGGAAGTCCTATGGATAAATCCAACGATGCTAAGTAGATCCATTACCCCACCTGCAAAAGGTGTGGAAAGAAGCACCCTTGAAATTGCCTAAAGGGGACGAGGAAATGATTTAGGCGTGGAAGAGAAGGGCACCTGGCTGTTAACTACCAACAGGAAAAACCCACGGTTGCAATAGAGAAGAGGAACACTCCGTTCGAACCTCAACACATTGTTCATTTCTATAATTGCAAAGAAAAAGGGAATCTTGAAAATCAGTGCCCTAGGCCAAGGGTTTTTTTGAGGCAACTAACAACCTCCAAGGTAGCATGGGTGAGCTTTTTCCATCACTACTGATGAAATGAACCCCGACAACAAATTTGTGATAGGTACTCTACTTACTCATTCAAGAATAGAGAACATACTTTTTGATTCTGGTTCTACTCATTCTTTTATATTTTGATAGTTTATTATAACAATCCTAGCACCACCACAAATCATGGTAGTGAAGATGTCGGTGAGTACAAAAAATAGGGAAATCATTTCATCCCATGAATATAATTCCTCCCCTATCATAATTCGTGGATTGAAATTCCCATAAAACCCTGTCAAACTCCCTCTAGTGGAATTTGATAAAATTATAGGAAAGGATTGGCTTTACTTATATAAAGCCAACATAAATTTTCATCAGAGAGAAATCACTCTTCATGTAGAGAATTAACCCCTGATTCATTACAAGTGAAAGGAGAAAGATGAATCTTCTTTAGCTACATCATCTCAAATGTGGATATTACTGCCCTCTGAGCACATGTATCTAGCTCATTTGATTGAGTCTGAGAAGGAAACCATCCTAGAATACATGCCTATTGTGAGGGAATTCACTGAAGTGTTTCCCGAGGAATTGATTAGTCTTCCTCCTAGAAAAGATGTTGAATTTTCAATTGATCTTATACCTGGGGTGCACCAGTCTTCTTCGTCAAGAAGAATGATGGTTCAATGCGCCTTTGCATCGATTATCGTGGGCCCAATAAAATCACGATAAAGAACAAGTATCATCTCCCATGAGTTGATGACTTGTTCTATCTGTTGTGTGGAGAACAATACTTCTATAAGGTGGATTTACGGTCAGGATATTATCAAGTAAGGGTGAAGAAGGAAGATATCCCCAAGACTTCTTTTCAAACAAGATATGGGCACTATGAATTCATAGTAATTCCTTTCAGACTCACTAATCCTCCAGAAAACTTCATGGACTTGATGAATAGAGTCTTTAGATATTACCTAGATAAGTTTGTGGTAGTATTTATAGATGACATTTTAATATAATCTAAATCAAAGAATGATCATGAGGAGCATCTAATAATTGTACTAGAGACCTTGAGGAAGGATAAGATCTATGAAATGTACAACAAGTGTCAGTTCTGGTTGAAGGAGGTCTCATTCTTGGGCCATATCATCACAATAAATGAGATATTTTTGGATCCATCCAAAATAGATGCAATTGAGGAATGGCCGAGGCCAACCTCGGTAATGGATATTTATAGCTTCTTGAGGTTAGCTGGATATTGCAGACGATTTGTGAGAAATTTCTCATGATTTTCCAACCCACTTACAAAGCAAACTCGAGAGGGAGTAAAGTTCTCTTGGATTGATGAATGTGATGAAATATTTAAGGAGTTAAAAAAGTGGCTTATCATTGCACATGTGATCACTTTACCCATAAGTGGAGAGATTTTTGTGGTATTCAGTGATTCTTCAAAGAAGGGTCTCAGATGTGTGTTGATGAAAAATGAAAAAGTCATTGTCTATGCTTAATGGAAATTGGAAGTCATTGAACAGAACTATCAAACACATGACCTTGAGTTGGCTCCAGTGATCTTCGCTTTGAAAATTTGGTGACATTATCTCTTTGGGGAGAAGTGTGAAATATATGCTACCCAAAAACTCCTCAAGTATATATTCACACAGAACGAGTTTAACATGTGCCAATGAAGATGGTTAGAGCTGATCAAAGACTATGACTGATCAATCCATTACCACCCTCCTAAAGTGAACAAGGTGTCAGATTCCCTAAGTAGAAAGGAACCAGCGATTCTATCATTGATGAGAATTGAAAAGGATCAAATATTCTTAGATGTTATGAAGATGGACATGGGAATCATAAAGAAGGGCACATCATAAATCCTTTCACAAATTATTGCTCAACCATCACTTTTAGAAAGTTTAGAAGTTTCTCAAAAGGATGATGTGGCAATTCAGGAAAAAGTGGAAGCTATCGAAAATGGTAAATCCTCGAAGTTTTATGTTTATTAAAGAAGTAATTGTGAGATTTGGGAAAAGACTATGTGTTCCATCAAGTCCGGAGCTGAAGAAGGAACTTTTGGATGGTACACATAGTTCAAATTTTTCTATTCACCCAGGAAACACAAAGATGTATCGAGATCTCTAAGAGCATTATTGTTTGGATAATATGAATAAGGAGATCGCTGAATATACATCAAAGTGCCTAGTGTGTCAAAAAGTGAAGGTAGAGAGGAATAAGTCTATGGGGATGAAGCAAACATTTCCCATACCAGAATTGAAATGGGAGAACATCAACATGGACTTTGTCACCAGACATCCAAAGACATCCAAAGGAAACAATGCAATCTGGTTTTTTGTGGATCACCTTACAAAGGCTGCACACATCATTGCTATTCGAGAAGATTTCTCAGTGGATCAACTAGCAGAGATATATATTAGAGAGGTGGTAAGGCTGCATGGAGTACAACTGTCTATTGTGTCTGATAGAGATCCAATATTCACCTCAATGCTTTGGAAGAGTCTTCAACATGCTCTGAATACCTAACTGATCTTCAGTACGACCTATCATCCTCAAACTTAGATCCAATCCAAACAGACTATTCAAACAATTGAGTTAATGTTGAGAGCATGCTCAATGGACTTTAAAGAAGGATGGGATAAACATCTTCCTCTGGTTGAGTACTCTTATAATAACAGTTTCCACTCAATCATCCAAATGGCACCTTATGAAGCCATATATGGTAAATGGTGTAGAACACCGTCTTTTTGGGATGAGGTCGGTGAGCGTAAGCTGCTTGGACCAGTAATGGTCAAATAAATGGTAGAGAAGGTGAAAACCATTTAGAATCATTTCAAGGCAGCCTAGTGGTGATAGAAGATTTATGCAGATAACCATCAACTAGACCTTGGGTTTAATGTTAGAGATATGGTATTTCTAAGAATATCTCAATGGAATAATGTCATGAGGTTTGGAAAGAAAGAGAAGTTAAGTCCAAAGTACATCGGCTCATTCGAGATTCTTGATCATGTCGGAGATGTGGACTATAGACTAGCACTTCCACCTACCATGGCCAAAGTACATGATGTCTTTCATGTATTCCTCCTAAGGAAGTACATACCAGACCATTCACATGTACCCTCTTCAGAGGTGGTACAATAAGAGGATGATCTTTCTTATAAGGAGAAACTAGTGAATATCTTAGATTGTTGAGAAAATGTTCTATGAAATTGGACAATGCCCTACATCAAGGTGTTGTGGCAAAACCAAAAGTTCAAAGAAGCGATGTGGGAATCAAAGGAAATGATAAAGCAGAGTTACCCACATATGTTTTACTGTGGGAAAAGAAAATTTTAAGGCTAAAATATCTTTAAGGGGGGAGGATTGTAACAACCCAAACATTCATTAATGGAAATCCCTCTTGACATATTAAATGTCTATTTATGTAAAATTTTTATATAAAATGTCAACTTTATTGGTTCTATGTTACGAATTGTGACTTTTTCTAATATATCCATTGAACAGTGATTACCTGATTAGTTTAAATATAGGGCTTTAACAAATCCAATTTACTAAGACAAAGGAAGTGATGGCCTCATCCAGTAGACGTTACCCATATGAAGCCCATTTTTTAGAGCTTGGAAAGGAGGTGGTAGTATTGGGATTTAATCTTGACCAAGACCAAGCCAATATTGAATATGTTAAGCTTGAGCAGGACCGCCTATGAGAGATGTGGAAGCTGATAGAGATTACCACCCTAGCAATGTTATCTGAGCCACCCCAAGAGTCTATCACCATCGCACACCTTACTCTTCAGTCTTATGTGGGTGATATAAAGGGTTATGTAATAAGACCCTATTACTATGGTTACATACATTATTTTTGTATATAATAATTAATATACTTTCATTTTATTATTGTTACTTTGTAAATAGTTTTTTTTAAGCACAAATAATAATTTTAGTTAATGTTCAACTAAGAAATATATTTTGAAGAATTAATAGATTTTTGAATTAAATAAAATTTGAATAAAATATTATTATTATTATTAAATTAATTTTAATTAAATATAAATTATTGTATCATTTTATGAATGCAATCGTACTTTTTATTAAGGTTTGAAATCCATTTTTTTCAAGACCCTTGAATTTTTTATAAATGCCGGATTTTATATTAAAAGTGAAAATTAAAATATTTAGAAAATTATTTAGATAAAATAAATATTATTTCTGGAATCAGGACATTGAAATTATCCAATGGTGAATTTTTCATAATTTTCTGAGACAATCAAATATTTGGGTAAAAATTATATACCGTTTAAATATATAATGTGTTTTATGACATCATAATGACTCAATAGTGTTGTAATAAAATACTATATGCTTTATGTTCAGCCAATATATTTTTTACCATTAAAATAATGTTATTTTGGGTTTGTTTGAATTATTTTACAAATCATTAATGGACCCTTCAAGACTTACTAAACATCTTGTCTTTTTAAATTGTTTTCCTTGGGAGTGAGACTCACCTCCACATAAGAAACCCAATTATTTTAAGAATTTTATACTTTGGCCTTATAAAATATTGTTTTCCAATTCCCTTTACCGAATACCATGGAAAAAAACCATTGTCCAGTTTGTGGTTTTGATTAGTTTAATGTGAGGAGTCCCAAACCTAAATAATAAAATAATTCCCTCACCTTTCATATATATACCCACCCAAGCTCCCACTTCCTCCACACTAAAATAATTTTGAGTTCTTCCAAAATCTTCCCTACTCTCTATAAAATCCTCCCATGGTGCCCAAATCTCCCAATAAGCCTCTCTCAAGCCTGTTTCAAGCCTTTGGAAGCAAGCTTCTATGTAAGGGTTTTTCTTCCTTTCTCATTTTTGTCCAATATTCTTTAAATTGTTATCCCCTTTTAGTTTCAATAATAAATGTTAGGGTATGGTTTTGAACCCCCATGATAATTCCCTATTTATCTTTGAATTATTTTAGACCCTTTTCTCTCTCATTAAATTCCTCCCATGTACACCCATTACTATGCCAAAATTCCGAAAGGAATATCACTCTCCTCTTTTACATTCAAGAAATTCTTTTGGTTCATGACTCTAGATTCAATTAAAATTGTTGGGACATGTAACTATATGACCCCATTACTATCCATTTCATGTACATATGATGATATACCTCTTTCTCTCTCACCGACCATTTTTATGAATTATTACATCACGCCGTTACGCAGCCAAAATTACACCGATTTTCCAAGCCAATGTCATTGTGTAGTGAATACCATTCCCATTTATATATCAAGGGTATTCACCTTTACAAACATTTAATTATTGTTTATAAAGTTTCATATATGTATTCCACATTCCTATATCATGGAATAATGATGATGTTTTATTAATCCATGTTATATGATTCATGTGGAACACTTATGCATGAAATGAAATATTTAAGAAGGGTGCCCCCTTATAGTCCTCAAATGGATTGGGTAAAGTATAGTATCACGATACATCATGTGCAATGGGTGTTTACTAATTCTAATTCATGTACAATTAGGTTTTACTCGTGCTTCATGTGAAATGAGGATTTACTCATTCTCCATGTGAAATGAGCCTTGGCTCATGCTAATTCAATATTAAGTGTTGTTGTCACATTACCATTTTATGATTATCATGATTTATCATGCATTTATGTTTATGCTTCTATTGTTATCTAATGATATTCCTATTGTCTAACATTTATTGTATTCATTATGTTACTCCATGTTTATTCCCTTACTATTTTTTATAGCTCACCATATTCTTATGCATGTCCTCGTGTTATCCCATGCAATGCAAAGTATGAGAGAATGTAGTGGTCATGTAAAATTTTTTTTTAATAAAGATGTTGTATTTCATGTTTTAAGTTGTTATGTAATGATCCTAATCCCCAAATACACTATACCTCTCTATCTTCTATATCATATCAAGTGAACTTTATGTAGTAAATTATGTTTAATTGTGTAATAAAATATGAGGGTTGTCATAATTCATGTGTTATTTACCGATACATATTTTTCTCTTTAAAAAAATTTCTCTTACACACTATTTCAATTTTACATGATCATTACTGAAATATGAAAGAAAATTAATATGAATTAAACTATTTATTCACACATATTCAATATATGAATTATATGAATTCCTTAAAAAATTAAAGATATATTTTTCATAAAATTTGATTTATGATTTGTTAAGTATGAATAAAATTGAATATATATCGAAGAGAGATCTTGATGTATGTTTTCCCTAGTTAGTGAATTAAGGGAATATGATCCATGTTATTTCATGAATGAGACCGTACTGTTTTCACCAACATACCTTGATTCACAATAAAATATTATGATATATTTTGACATATAAAACATTTAGATTTTAATATATATTTATCTATAAATAAATTTGATGTATCTGATATCCTACCTTACATGAAACATCAAGTTTAAATGAAATGTGTTGTAGTATTAAAATATTAGAGTTGAATATGAAAATTTTCACCTAGATGATGGATTGGAATGTATAAGTAAGGATATATAAATTATAATAATTTTTTTTTCATTTTTTTAAAATAAATTTAATGGTTTTCAAATGGTTAGAAAATAAAATAAAAGTGTTTGAAGTTAAATAGATATGCGTTTATGAAAAACTGTTTTTCTGTACAAAATATATTTTTTTAGGTAAAATACATTACTCTGTAATGATGATTCATTTAAATTTATTTAAAATATAATATAATCAATAAAATATTTTAATATTCATGTATAGGTTTTTACTTGTCATGGAATAATAATAAATTCAATTTTATGTTTGAACATGCATTATTAAAAATAGTATTTTCATGTGTTTTGAAAACATTTAGTAAAATGAATTGATGCTGCATTTATGAATTGAATTTTAAAAATTTATCCCATATTTGGAATCATGAGGTTTAAATTTGACAAATAGTTCCCTTTTATTATTTATCTTTATGAACAGTAACCTAGGTTAATATTTTTCACCTAGATAATGGTAAAATATGTAAAACAAGACAAAAACATTGGGATAAGGATTTAAAATTTATATAACACCAAAATTTATCCTATTGGATGGATTTATTACAACTATTATAATCCAAGATTTGAAAATACGTTAACTTGGTTCCACGATTATTTGATTATGGCCATTATATTATGGTTATAAAGGACAAATACAAAATGTCACTCTCCTAACATTAATATCTTCGATACTTATCAATAAGGATAAAAGGTTATTTTCATTTAAATATATTTATTTCAAATATGAAAAAAAAATCTATAATAGTAATTTTTTTAATTTTCAGTGATTGAATAATTTCATTAGTGCTTATGCAATGCCGACACGATATTTATTCCATTAATTGAATAAAATTATTAAAACATATTAAGAGTAATATAATAAGGGTGATTTTATGTATTCAATTGTTTTTACATAAATATAAAATAATTATTATTCTTTAAAATTTTATATTTGAATTCCATTGTTATCTTGATTAAATTAAATACAAATAAATTAATAGTTCCAAAATTTCAATTAATGATATTTTATAATAAACAATATTTTATGAAATTATTTAACATTTATAAAAAGCATACATTCCCCATATAAATAGAATATTTTTGACAATAATATCTGTGGTCCATTTATGGGTAACGTCTCTTTTTATGTTACCATTTTTTACCTTATATGAGTAAAAGAGCTTTGAGGTTGTGTTAATTATCAAAAGTGTTAATAGAGGTTTAAAAAATAGATGACGGTGAAAAAAGTAAAATAAAATATTCATAATTTTATTGTATGATATTTTTAGACTTGTAATCATTTTATAATCTAAATATTTTAATTCTTTTCACTCTTCACTGAAAATTAATTGATATTAATTTAATTATGTATGTAATTATAAGAGTGCCCCTCCACTCACTTATAAAAGGGAACATCTTATATCTCTTCCTTAGAATTTATAATCATTATCAATCTTCCAAGACCTACAATAACACCTTACCAGATACCTTACCAATTTTTTATAGATTTTTTTTTCCAAAAATAATCTTTTTAAGGGTTATGGTGTAGGTTGAAAGCGGTTTTACATCAACAAGGTTTAAATCTTAACCAAATAATTCCTAATTTTTTATTCTTCTACCACTTATAAATCAATGGTATCCATTCAAAAATAATTAATGATGTACCTTAAATATAGTAAATTTTTATTAGGAAATTTTAAAAAACCATTATCTACCTTCCTTCCATCACATGGGAAGAAAAAACATCGTTCGTGCATATGGGTAGTCTACCACCGTCACGAAGTGATGTGTTTTGTTTTTAATCCCCACCTCACATTGATATTTATAATGACTAAATTACAAAATATTTTTTATATTTATAATATTAATATGTTTCTTGAATGGTGAATCATTTTTTACCTTTCTTTTGACCAATAAATCATAAAATGGAAACAACACTCCAGTGTACGTAAGAACTGCTATCTCCATAAAGTGATGAAATTCATGTTTATCACACATTATATGATTAGTTATAAAAGTTAATATAATTATAAAATAATATAATTATGAAAATATTAGAATTGTATTGATTATGGAACCATGGTCAATGTATAAGGAAAGAGACTTCCAACCCTAAATCATGAATGAATAATATAACAATTATCACTAGAAACAATGATTTTTAAAAAGATTTGTCGATGAAATAGGGAAAATATGTTATAAGTAAATCATATATGGTATGGTATATATGATTATAGTTCTATAATTAATTTATAATATATCTACCTTTATTATACCTTAGTATCAAATGTGTACTATGTAAAAGAAGATTGAGGTATGGGATTTACTCATCAATCTAATTTTAATGTGGATTGTTTATACATAATTGTTTTAGGAAAATTAAATGATAATTATTTAATAAATAAATTTTAATTTATTTCCACTAGTTCTATTTTTGAAAGATAAATTTTTCCCTTTCAGTTTCTTCTGTTTAAGTACTCTAGATACCAATAGATTTATTTTAATGAAAACTCATTATATTTTGTTATTCGGTTAGAATACTTTTAATTCCATGTAAATATTATCATTAAAATGTTTTCAATGCTGTTTTTTACAATTATTAATTAATTAATTAGTATAAATATTAAAAATTTTCAATTTCTATAATTTTTTTCAAATGAATATTTCAAACATTTTTCAAATGAAGAAAGTTTTATGAAAATTGTGAATGTAATTTTTGATTTGATGCACACGGAATGAATAAAATTTAATTACATCATAATTAATAAATTATTTAAATATTCTATTTCAGGAATTCATGGTTATTTTAATATATTGTTTTTGATGTTTTAGAAATATTTTTAATTTAAATTGGTGATTAAAAATTGAGAAGGTTATTTTCCAGAAGTTATATTGCACTGATAATTTAATGAAAATTTCATCTTTGATAACATAATTTAATGTTAATTATGAATTTATATGGATATTTTCCATTGATACCATCATTATTCTTTCTTTAAATGTTTTATGATGATGATGATAATAATTTTATGAATCCCTTTTATTTTCCATGAATTATTCTATAATAAAATGATGACATTTTTATGGAACATGATTCCTTTTTAAGGTAAATGTTTTGATGACATGATAAATATAAGGACCCGACCTTAAAACATTCCATAATCTTGAAATAATTGAATAATTCACATTGAGGATCTTTTCAGGTTTAGATATTTAGAAAATTAGGCCATAACTATTATATCTCAAAAGTTACAAAGTAGACACTCTTACTCAGTTTCCATTTTTTTTCATAAAATAAAAACTCTTGATAAAAAGAGACATGTCAAGTTCCATGTTTTAGACTGCATGACTTTCCTTGATCCCATCCTTGACCCTATTCCACTTTATGTCCTGTAAAAAAACATTTCAAAAACATGGGATGAGCATAAAAATCTCAGTAATGAATACACAAAGAAGGAAACTATTATTTTTTTTCAAAACAACAAGTAAACCATGAATACCTAATCATAAGTAATACTTTTCACCTATATGAAGTTGTAAATACTCTTCACTGAATAAAATATCATTGATTACCCTTTTGTAACCAAAATATCACCATAAAACCCATATAAAGAACACATAACATATAACGGTATCTTGGAACATAAACATACTTAAATTGAATAACCATACGGTCAACTTATGCACATGTCACAAAACGGAATAGCCATACGACTGACTTCCATACCCAATGCATTGGAGGTTATAATGTAACAGCCCATCCTGGTTTATCTCGGCACCACCCGTCATTTGGTTTATCACGTAACCACCCGTCAAATATCCACTATCTCCAGAATTATATTCATGATGTAGATATCATACATATCATATATATATCTAGTATATACATGAATTTATTATATTACATAATATTTGGTGGTAAGAAATGAAATGCACCGTTCATGGAAAAGGTAAGCCGTACATACGCATGAATGCTACTTTCATTACTATTTCACATTTAATGGAATGAAAACATTATGATATAGAGGTAAATTATAATTCTAGTATAATATCATATATAATATTATTAACTCTGTCCTCTATACTTCCCACATATGGCATTAACGATTCAAATCACTTTGTGGGGGAGGTAGTCCGCACTTCCTAAAATGAAATTATCGCATTTATCCATTATGGAAACCATAAAGGTATACCATAAATTAAAAATAAAGAACCACAAGGAAAATATTAACATAATATATATCATATATAAATATATTTACATCTTAATGTCCACCAAGAGAGGCGGTAGGTGATATTTCAACAATTATCGTTTTGTGAGGCAGTAGTTTTCCGTCCACCGAAACAATATGTTCTTCACCCATTAGATCAAGGTGTGTGTAAGTGTAGCTAAAATAAATCCCATAAAAACATAATAGTATATTAAAGATACTGGTGTTGTTACAAAATAAAATAATAAAAAGATTTTAGGGGGTTGGAGAAGCAAAATATAACAAAAGAATATAAGAGAAGACATTACCTTTAAATCGGGTAACTCCGCTTTGTTTGAACCAAAAGGGTCACTTGAAGAGATTTATGCCTAGTTTAAGGCTTCTAGGATGAATATATGGATATTTAGAGATTATGTGAGTAGAGGATGGATTTTTTAAAGTGCTTGAGAATTGTGAGAAATGGGTAGGAAGTGGGGTCTTTTTATAAGGGAGAGGAGGGGCTCTTTTGGAAAGCTTTAAAATATTATTTTATTAGATAATGTTTTCGGTTTATAAAGTACCAAAAGTCATTAAAGTCGATGATAAGGTGTCCCAAGTTCGAAATAAAATCATCCAATAAGAATTGGACAAGTGTTTGATACTACTGTAAACTTTATCTTCTTATTTATTTAAGTCATTCATTAATGACGTAAACACTGCATCATCATTGTGTCATAAATAAATTTATTTTTTTTTATCTCTAAAAATTATAAAAAAATTATCATGACGTAGTAAATATTTTTATATTTCTAATGAATATTTATAGTCATAACGTTACCTTATATAATCCCATGTAAAATTGTTTTAGTAAAACAATACATGTTTGTGGCATTTTTATTTTTACTTTAAATAAATGTATTAATGTCATTTTCTTACCCATGTGGCTCCATAGGGTCCCAAAAAATGACCCACGGATTGTCTTGGCTGGAAATGACTCATCCAATAAGGGAAGGACAAGTGTAAACGTAATTTCATATTACTATAACATTATTTTTACCTTTAATTACACTAATTACCTTCAATCACGGTTAATAAAACTTAAAAGTTATTATTCAACAAAAATTATTTTCATCCCATTGAACCACATTTTACATAGTAATGATAACCATGTATTTCCGATATTAGAAATTCAATTTACAGAAGTGGTAAAATTTCATTTAAACGAAAAAACAGTTTTTTTAACTAACACTATGTGGTTTCACTATTCACCAAATATTGATGTTTTTCAGAAAAATAATAAAAATTCACCCTATGCTATATTTGATTTTACGAATTCAAAAATGATTTCTATTTTAAAAAATTCATAACATATAAGTTGCATTAATTAATTTCACAATTAATTCTCGTTGTCAATCAAATAGAGTGTTTTTAAGAAACAATATATATCAAGAGATTGACACTCGATTAAGTCAAATTTAAAAGTGAAATTAATTCTAATTTCCACCATTGTATTAAATGGTAAACATATATTCTAATTGAACTTTAAAATCAATTAAATTGATAATATAACCATCTAAATAAATTAGATTAAAAGGTCCTTTTGAATTAAAATATAGCATTTTTCACTATTCATTAAAAAATGAACATTATCGGAAAAAAACATACACAAAGTAAATTTTTCATGTCCCGATTTTAAAGAAGACTACTATTTGTTCCAATAGATGTATAAGAGTGAACAAAACTATATTTAAAGAGGGTTCTACAACAAAAGGTGACAAATCAACCTTTTAGTGAATATTAGAGTATTTATGCTTAAAATTGGATCCATTCGCATTTTAAGCCTCTAACATTTATTGGATAAATCAAAAAACATTTAAAAAACATATATAAATTATATTATAGTTATTTCTATTAATTCCCACCAATACAATGGCTACATGTTAACTACCATTTAATATAATAATAATATATTATTAGTGTGCAACGTAAGATTTCAAAGAAATCCGTTGTTGCCTATCAGGTACGCCATCGAACATTGAAACCCCATGAAAGTAAAATTAATATTTAATTAACAAATATTAATAAATATGAAAATGTATAATTCTTTATTTATCTGGGATGTTACATCCTTCCCCCTTTTGGGAATTGCGTCCTCACAATTTTATTCACTTATAATATAAATGGGGGTATTTATCCCTCATAGCATTTTCAGATTCCCACGTCGCCTCTTCGACCATTTGGTTTTTCCACAAAACCATCACATGAAGAATTACCTTATTCCGCAACACTTTCTCTCCACGGTCAAAACTCTGGACCGTTTGTTCCTCAAAAGAGAGATTCTATTCCAACTAAACTACGTTTGGGCTCAAAACATGAGATGGATCTCGTATATACGTTCTCAACAACGAAATATGAAAAAAATTGTGTACCTAGGATAAAATTGGAGGTAAAGCCACTCTGTACACAACTGATCCAACTTTCTCAAAAATTCATAAGGTCCAATAAACCTCAGACTCAACATTCCATTATTACTAAAATGCATCTCACTTTTCCATGGAGAAACATTGAGAAAAACATGATTACTTACCTCAAAAGATAGATCTTTCCTCCAATTATCCGCATAACGTTTCGGCATACTCTGAGCTGTTCTCATGTTCTTCTGAATCAACTAAACCTTTTCTACCATATCTTCCACCAATTGCAGTCTGATCATCTTCCTTTCCCCTACTTCATCCCAAAAAGATGGAGTTCGACACTGCTTTCCATATAATTCCTCAAACGGAGCCATCTGTATACTGCAATGAAAACTTTTATTATAAGAAAATTCAACCAAAGAAATAAGTTGGTCCTAAATTCCCTAGTAATCCATCATGAAAGCACATAACATATCCTCCAAGGTCTGAACTGTTCATTCTGACTGCCTATCTGATTATGGATGAAAAGATATACTAAATTTTAATTCAGTACCCAACGACTTCTAAAGGCATTTAAAAAAATTAAAAGCAAACCTAGATCACGATCAGATACAATGGAGAGGGGAACTCCATGTAACTTGACTATCTCTTTTACATACAACTGAGAAAGTTGATCTAGAGAAAAATTATCTCTAATAGGATAAAAATGAGAAGATTTAGTCAATCCATTAACAATTACCAAGATTGCATTAGTACCTCAAGATGTCTTTGGTAATCCCACAACGAAGCCCATGGATATATTTTCCCATTTCCACTCTGGCACCGGTAATGACTGAAGCACCCCTTTCGGTAACTGCCACTCTACTTTAACCTGCTGACAAGTCAAACACTTCACAGTAAAATCAGCAATATCTCTTTTCATTCCATTGCACCCGTAATACTCTTGAAGATATCTGTACATCTTAGTAATGCCAGGTTGAACTAAAAACAGGGAACTATGAGCCTCACATAACAACTCATTCTTCAACTTTGAATCACTAGGCAGCCATAATCTCTTCCCAACCTCAAAACACAATCACTATCAATGTTAAATTCGGGCAAATTACCCTTATGAACTAGCTCTACCTTTTTCTACAACCCACTGTCTTTCTTCTGTGCTTTCTTAATTATTCTTGATAGAGATGATCTCACTGAAACCTAAAACAAAACATAAGAACTTCCTACACCAAAAACCTCTATTCCAAATTTCATCAAATAAAAAACCAAAGGATCTCAGTCCAATTGTAGCATGGTTAATAAAGTATTACTTTTTCAAATCAATGCATCAGCCACTTTTTTTCTTTTCCCGGATGGTAATGAATTGTACAATCATAATCCATGATTAATTCCAGCCATCTCCTCTGTCTCGTGTTTAATTATTTCTTAGTGAATATGTACTTTATACTTTTTCGATCTGTATATATTTCACACATTACTCCATACAAATGATGCCTCTAAATTTTTAAAGCAAAAACATCAGCAGCTAATTAAAAATCATATGTAGTTTAATTTAACTCATGATTTTTCAACTAACGTGAAGAATGAACAATTACCTCATCATTCTGCATATGGACACAACCAGATCCCTTTAACGAAGCATCACTGTAAATAAAAAACTCACCATTTCTAGAAGGAAGTACCAAAACTAGAGCATTCATCAATCTTCTTTTCAATTCTGGAAAAAAATCATCACATTAATTTGTCCAAATGAAATTAACACCTTTTCGAGTTAACTTAGTCATTATACTAGATAACTGTGAAATTTTTTCAAAAAAACTCCAGTGATAACCTACAAAACCAAGAAAACTATGGATCTCAGTTATATTTGTGGGTCTTGGCCATTCTTTTTTTAGTAGGATCAACATTTATTTCATTTTTTGAAACAATGTGACCAAGGAATAAAATTTTTGTAACCAAAACTCACACTTGCTGAATTTTCCATACAGTTTCTTTTCTTTTAAGGTTTTCAAGATAACCCTTAAATGAATTTCATGTTCCTATTTAATTTTGGAAAAAAACCAAAATATACTCAATGAACACAGCCACAATCTTATCCAAGATCTCATGAAAAATTATATTCATTAGATCCATCAATACAACAGGTGCATTGGTTAACCCAAAATTCATAACTAGAAATTCATAATGGCCATATCTAGTATGAAACACAGTCTTTAGAACTTCTTCTTCTTTTAATTTCAACGGATGGTACCCCGACCTCAATTCAATCTTCGTAAAATACTGAGTCCCAAGAACTGATCAAACAAATTATCGATATGAGGCAAAGGATACTTGTACTTAATAGTGATGTTATTCAATGCTCTATAATCAATGCAAAGTCTCATTGAACCATCTTTCTTTTTAGAAAACAAGATAGGAGAAGCGCATGGTGATGTGCTAGGTCAAATTAAACCTTTATCTAATAACTCCTGGAATTATTTCTTTAACTCTAAAATTTCAACTTTACCCATTCGATAAGGGGGTTTTGAAATTGGATTAGAATTATGAAATAATTCAACAGCAAATTCAACTTCCCGATAAAGTATAATACCAAAAAACTCATCAGGAAAAACATCAACATTTTAATTTACCACTGGCACATCATTAATCTAAATAGTTCCTTTGTTTTCAACAATATGTGAAAGGTAACATTCATTCCCATATTTTACAAGTTTCTCAACTTCCTGATATTTTATCAAAATAAAGGGTTCATTATTTTACAAAAATTAAAAATCATTCTAAAAAGAAACCTCGTTAGCTCTACAGTCAATCTTAGCATGATAAAAAGAAATCAAATTCATGCCCAAAATAACATCAAACTCTACTAGAGGAAAAACAATAAGGTTTTCAGGTATATTCTTTCTGCACATAAGGATAGGAATATTCTTATAATTTCTTTGTGTCTCAATGTTTCTTCTGGGTGTTTTTACCATAAGTTCTGGATTCATATCTTGAGATGGAATTCCCAATTTACTAGAAAACTTCTCAGAAATGAATGAATGTGTAGACCCTAAATTAGACAATACATTGGCACAATATGAAAAAAAAACAGTGTACCTGATACTACTTCATTCGATGGAACAACATCTGTTGAAGTATTTGCAAAGGATTTCACCACCCCTTTCTACTTGTAGTTTGGATGCATTCCCTCAGTTGTGTTCTTTGTTAGACACTCATTTGCCTAATGACACATTTCATTACACTTAACACATCATACCTCTAGATTTTCATTTCCATCTTAATCATCTTCCTTACAGTTACAAGCAATATAACCAGACCTACCAAACTGAAATCACTTTCCAGACTTGGATAAACATTCTCCAGGATGCATTTTAACACACTTCTCACGAGATGGATATTTGGTTTTCTTACCTCTAAGATTCTTTGCTGAATTCTTTCCCTTTTACCGCCAACTAGACATCTTATTCTGTTGTTTGATAAAGAACACCTAATCAACGACAAACTCTATTTCCACCTTCTCCACACATCGAACAAGATTTTCATAACTTTTGAACTCACGAGAATCTAAAGACATTCGATAATTTGGCTTTAAACCTGAGTAAAAATGGTTGATTTTACTATAAAGATCTTGTATGAAATTTGGAGCATACATTTCTAGTCGATTGTACTTTGCTTTATAAGCAGCCACTGAGTCATCCTGCTACCTCAATTCTAGGAATTGTTTTTCCATCCTAAGACGAACCACCTTAGGAAAATATTTCTCATGAAACATATATTTGGATTCATCCCAGTCAAGATCATCAATCTCCTCACTATTCATGATACTTTTCACCATCGACCACCACTGATCAGTTTCACCTTCAAAACGGTGAAAATCAAGACTAACCTTTTGATGTTCTGAACACCCCATGACATAAAAAATCATATCTAGTGCTTTAATCAACCCTTCTTCTAGCACAGGGTGAGATGATCCTCGGAATGATGGGGGATATTTCCTCATAAAATGCTCCACTACTGACATGTTACTCTATGGTTGATCTGGCTGATCTCGTGTATGGATACCACCACCATTTATAGCCTAAGTCAACTATTCCATCACTGAAACAAATTGTTCTCTTTTGATTCTGACCGTCTTATGGTGCTTATTTGGAAGGTTCTTTTCCTCCTGATGTCATCCAAACATAGCTACCCTATTTCCTCTGTGGCAAAAAATTCTGATCACAGAAATATCTTAGGTGAAGCAACATGGTAATCTTTAAATTCTATATCATTTCAATCATACCATAAATTGATTTGTGGATAAGAATTTAACAATATTCTAAATCCTAAAGTTGTCTAAACCGACCTCTGATACCAACTATAAGAAATCGGACCAAAAACATTAAATAATCTTCAATTAAATGAATAATTCACATTGAGGATCTTTTCAGGTTTAGAGTTTTAGAGAATTAGGCCATAACTATTACATCTCAAAAGTTACAAAGTAGACACTTCCACTTAGTTACCATTATTTTAATAAAATTAAAACTCTTGAAAAAAAGATTGATGTCCAGTTCCATGTTTTAGACATCACGACATTCCTTGTACCATCCTTGACCTTATTCCACTTTATGTCCTATGAAAAAAATTTCAAAAACTTGGGATGAGCATACAAATCTCATTAAGGAATACACAAAGAAGGAAACTGTTATTTTTTTCAAAACAACAAGTAAACCATTAATACCTAATCATAAGGAATACTTTTCACCTATATGATGTAGTAAATACTCTTCACTAAATATAATATCATTGCTTACCCTTTTGTAACCAAAATATCACCATAAAAGCCATATATAGGAAAAATAACATATAAAGGTAACTTGGAACATAAACAAACTTAAATGGAATAACCACACGGTCAACTTCCACAGATGTCACTAAATGGAATAGCCATATGACTGACTTATCTACCCAATGAATTGGAGGATAGAAAGTAACCACCGATCCTGGTTTATCACAGCACCACCCATCATTTGGTTTATCACGTAACCACCCGTCAAATGTCCAAATACAATTATAAAATCATAACTCATACAAAAAATATAATGGAAGGAAAAAATTTCCACATTTCAATAACAACATATCATGTAAATATATTGACATAAAAAATCCATTATCAAAACCATTTTCAATACCAAAATACATAATAGAGTATATGGTATTTATTTTTCCGTTTAAAAACATTACGGCTTGTTAAGGAAGCCAAATATCATGTAATACTTGTGGTGATAGAAATTTCATTGTCACCGCGTATGTTAAAAGAAACATTAATTTTTGTCATTTAGTAAAACGATTTATAGAAAAGGATTCCCTTTTAATGAATTGAAAAGTCAAAAGTGTTTATATAGAATATAAAAGAATGTGTTGTATTAAAACAAAATATGCCTCAATGAAAGGAGATTGATACGAAGTCCCTTACCTCGTGTCCGACTTGACTAGATCGTTCTTTAATCTCCTGAATAATAAAATAGAGTTAATTTAAAATTTCTTAAGAAACTTTTTCAAGTTCATTATTCTTTTTATATCACTTATTACAATGTTATGAACATTATGTAATCATTTAAGTTAATAACACTCATTTTGTCGATATTTTTTACTTGAGACAAAAATAAACTTCTTATAATTATGAGTAGTTCATGTGGTAAAATATCCACTATCTCCAGAATTATATTAATGATGTAGATATCATATATATCCATTATATACATGAATTTATAATATTACATAACATTTAGAGGTAAGAAATGAAATGCATCGTTCATGGAGACGGTACGTCGTACGTACGCATGGACGATACTTTCATTTCTATTTCGCATTTAATGGAATGAAAAAATTATGATATAGAGGTAAATTATAATTCCAGTATAATATCATATATAATTTTATTATTTACATCCTTTATACATCCCACTAATGGAATTAACGATTCAAATTACTTTGAGGGGCGGTAGTGTGCACTTCCTAAAATGAAATTATCGCAGTTATCCACTATGGAAACCATAAAGGAATGGCATAAATGGAAAATACATAAGAACAAGGAAAATATAAACAAAATATAAATCATCTATAAATACAGTTACATCTCAATGGCCACCATGAGAGGTGGTAGGAGATATTTGAACAATCATCGTTTCGTGAGGCAGTAGTTCGACATCCACAGAAATAGTATGTTCTTCACCAATTAGATGGAGGTTTATGTAAGTATAGCTCAAATATTTTTCATAAAAACATTGTAGTATATTTAATATACTATTGTTGTTACAAAATAAAATAATAAAAATGGTTTAGGGGGTTGGAGAAGAAAAATAAAACAAATGAACATAAGAGAAGACATTACCTTTAAATCGGGTAACACCCCTTTGTTTGAACCAAAAAGTTTTCTTGAAGAGCTTTATGCCTAATTTATGGATTCTAGGATGAAGATAGGGATCTTGGGAGCTTATGTGAGTAGAGTTTGGACGAGACAAAGTGCTTGAGAAGTGTGAGAAATGGGTAGGAAGTGGGGTCTTAAGGGAGAGGAGGGGCTCTTTTGGAATGCTTGAGAATATTATTTTATTATATAATGTTTTTTTTGTTTTTAAAGGTCCAAATATAATTAAAGTCGAAGATAAGTTGTCCCATTTTCGAAATAAAATTATCAAATAAGAATTGGACAATTTTTGGATATTATTTTAAACTTTATCTTCTTATTTAATTAAATCATTCATTAATGACATAGACACTGCATTATCATTGTGTCATAAATAATTTTTTCTATATGATATCTAAAAATATTAAAAAAAATTATCATGATGTAGTAAATCGTTTTAGATTTCTAATGAATATTTATTGTCAAAAATATAACATATATAACCCCATGTAATTTTTTTTAGTAAAACAATACATGTTTGTGAAATTTTTATTTTTTACTTTAAATAAAAGGTATTAATGTCATTATCTTACCCAAGTTACACCATCGGGTCCCACAAATTGACCCATGGATTGTCTTGGTCAGACATGACTCATCCAATAAGGGTAGGACATGTGTAATGGTAATTTCATATTATTATAACATTATTTTTACCTTTAATTACACTAATTACCTTTAATCGTGGTTGATAAAACATTAAAGTTACTATTCACCAAAAATTATTTTCATCACATTGAACCACGTTTTACTTACTAATGATAACCATGTATGTTGGATTTTAGAAATTCAATTCACAGAAGCGGTAAGATTTCATTTAAATGAAAAATCATTTTTTTAACTAACACTTAGTGGTTTCACTATTCCCCAAAAATTGAAGTTTTTCAGAAAAATACCAAAAATTCTCCCTAAGTTATATTTGATATTATTAATTCAAAAATGATGTCTATTTTACAAAATTCAAAACATATAAGTTGCATTAATTAATTTTATAATTAATTCTCACTGTCAAATCAAAGAGCGAGTATTTAGGAAACAATATATATCAAGATATTGACACTTGTTTAAGTCCAATTTCAACGTGAAATTAATTCTGATGTCCACCATTGGATTAAATGGTAAATATATATTCTAATTTCACTTTAAAACCAATTAAAAATATAATTTAACCATCTAAATAAATTATATTAAAAGGTGATTTTGATTTAAAATAAAACATTTTTCACCATTCATTAAAAAATGAACATTATCGAAAAAATAACAAAACCATACAAAAAGTAAATTTTGATGTCCTGACTGTAAAGAAGAATTTTATTTGGTCCAATAGAATTTATAAGAGTGAACAAAACTATTTTTAAAGAGGTTTCTCCATCAAAAGGCGGTAAATCGACCTTTTAGTGAATATTAGAGTATTCATGCTTAAAATTGGATTCATTCGCATTTTAATCCCCTAACATTTGTTGGATAAATGAAAAAACCTTTAACAAGTATATATAATCATATATTAGTTATTTATATACTTTTCTGCCAATACAACGACTACATGTTAACTACCATTTAAAATAATATTATTATATTATTAGTGTGCAATGTCAGATTTCAAAGAAATCCGTTGTTGCGTATCAGGTACGCCATCGAAATAGTATCCCCATTGAAGTAAAATTAATATTTAATTCACAAATATAAATAAAAATGAAAATTTCTTATTCTTTATTTACTTTGGATGTTACAATAAATGTTTTTTAATTCTTTGAAACACATTTGTATGGTTTTTTTGACATCATAATTTTTTTGTATTATTTCTTCGATATTATATAGATTGATTTTGAGACCACGCACCGAGATGAGGTGAGATTCTGAGGCCTGGTGTGCCCAGATCAAAAATTTAAAAAATATTAAAATATTTAATAGTGTTCTCTGCATTTTTATCTTGAGAAAGTGAAATAACCCTTAAATGGTTACCCAGATCATAAATATAAGGGCACTGTGGAGTTCCAAATGGTGGTTTTACTATAGGGGAAACTTAACAATAGCCAGCGCATGACATTTTTGAAAAATACTCCATAGATGTAAAACGAATAAAAAAATTTAAAATTATTTTGAAATATACTCATAAATATTGTTATTCTAGAATTCCAGGGTAATCCTTATAACCCAAGAATCCTCTATAGATCAATTGTATGGAGATATTGATAATCATTCATGATGAACGATGGAAAATCACGGACCTTCAAACAATGACGACGCAAAACTGTTCTTTTCTAATGATTGATCCAAACATGTGGTAATATTCTTTATCTTTTGATATTTATCCTTTTTATAATCCCTAAATAATTTAGTTCAATTCAATGAATTTTAACTAATCATTTCATCATCATTAGATTTCAATTGGATAGATTTGATAAATTAGGTTCTTTAATTGTTTCCTCTTTAAATATCCTTCTATGATAATGAAGCATGGAAAAAAAAGTGTATGAGGTATGTTCCATAATCTTATGATTTTTGGATTTACAACCCCCCCCCCCCATGTTCATTCTGTTCATTTCCATTGGAACCAAGCAGTTACAGTCTCGGCGTTGTAGGGTGGTTCCAAACTTGATTGGACACCCAAATATTCGGAAAATCACCAACCATGTTTGTTTATATGTAGATCGGGACTCAAGTAGCCTGGATCTATGATCATTTTGGTTTTTAGGCATTAAAGTAGGCGTGGTAGTCCGTGGTGGCATGCAACGGTGGAGCGCATGTGGCCAGGGGGTCATGTGTAGAACAGAATTGTTATGCCAGACACAACGGTAGTAGTGAAGAACATAGAGTGATGGATGTTGATGGTGAGTAGGCAGAACCATGTGGGAAGGGTCAGTCACGATGTGCCAGGTCGAGTTGGTAGGTCAGGTATGGCAGGTGAGTTGGCGAGACCTATGTCAGACCAGGGTCGAATCCACGACAACCGGGATAGAGCGCAGTTGTTGTTCACCATGTCATGCGATTGACTGTGATGTTTCCGCTGACCTCAGGGTTCTCAACCAGAGCGATCGACCATGTGTGTGGTCTACCATGAGGGTCATGGTAGGTGTATATTCCATTGGTGCAATTACCATGCATCACGAGTGACTACGGTGATCGACCGTGAGTTGCGACAACTATAGCTACCATGGGTACAACGATTGCACAACCAGACTGCATGCAACTGACCGTGGGCAGTCAACCCTATAAGTCGACTATGGAAGTTGGTCAGTGCATTCAGTGGATCAACTGGGGTAGTTAATCCATGGACATAATGACATCTCCAATTTTAAAATGGTCATAACTCCTAAACAGAGTGTCCAGTCGATGAGTCGTCTACGGTGTTTGAGACCCTAACATTGAGATAGTAATTTTTATACCAATGGTTGGTTTTTTTAGTGTGGAACCATATAGTTTGATTGCATTCCCTTTTTCATTTATTCGATGGTGTAATTCATCATTACATATACATAATTGGATTGTAATCCCCTTTAGATTATGAGTCATAGATAGAGTACAATTTCTGTCTATGAGACTAGTGTGAGATCCTTTATCAACCTTAGTTGAGTTTGTCTAATTCACCTGACCTCCTTGAAAAGTCCATTGATCCTCCGCATATGAGGCCTCATCAGTAGATTTTGTGGAATAGTTGGCATATGATCCACTACATATTGGTTTAATCCATATTGTGTTAATAGTGTCCCCTGTCAGTTCTGGATGTGATCCCCTATATGGGTATCATTTCCTTCTTTGAATAATTCATTTTCTTTTGTTGGGTCCCAAATGATCTGTACCTCTTTGCCGAGTGTCTACAATGATTTAATGGCTCGAGGATAGAGTTATCTCGAAACGATCAACCTTCAGTAAGAGTCTTGTGGATGGTAGCTGTTTAAGAAATCCTAAAGGCGTTATGTCACTCTTAAGTTTATCTTCGGGTTTTCTCTACTTATTGTTTCTGTTATACAGTGTTACATCTTGAATTGAGAAAACTATACATGGTTATTCATGTTAAGTGTTTTATGGGTGTCCTATTGAATATAGTTATACTCACCCCTACACTGTATTTGATCGCACATGTCTTATCTTGTGGATTTGATAGATCACTCGATGCAGTCCTATGAGGTCCAAGAGTGGGTGGAGCAAAGAAAGAGCTGGACAGACCGAGGTGTTTTCTAGTATCGTACCTTTGACGTAGTCCTTTACCTAAGAGAAGTTTAGACTCTTTACAATTTTAGGTAGTCTGTTATATAAGATATTTGTTTTGGGATTGTTTTTAGCCTGGTTTACTTCTTTATACTCTCACTTTCATACTCTATTATGGGATCATTGATGTATGCATGGATTATTTTAGCTAATTTATATTTCAAAATTATGTGGCTTGGAAATATGTGCATGTATAAAACTAGATTAGGATTATGCCTCCTATTTTTTGGTAATTCCGACTTGTTTCTAGTCACCAGCCACTGGCCTTCCAGAGGCGGACTACAGGTAGTCACGACCTGGGCCCCTCTGGGATGGGTCGTGAGAGTTTTTGTTTTTATGTGTCTGGACATAGTATTATACATCCCTCTAATGAATTGTGTAAATATTTATATGTCATGACATAAGTAGGGGAAATGAGTTAATGAGATCGATCAACTATGAGAGACAAGTAGTGATACTCGATCCACTATGGAAAATATGTGGTAATGCCTATTCATTTATAGTATTAGAAATAGGTTTTAATGTTTGATCCATTATGATTTGATGATCTAAATAGTTAACATTGACATATCTAATGGTTTTAATTCATATGATTGTTCCACACTTTTATGACAAGTTTTTATGATTGTGATTTGAACTCATGGTTCATGATTGATTTATGATTAGTTCATAGTCTTTAGATTCATTTATTTTTAAATACTAATGTCTGATCCTATTATTGGTGATTATGATCTATGATATATTAGGTAAGAAATTTATATTTTATTATCATGATCTAATACCTTTATTCATATATTATAACTTCGAATGATCATCAATTTATATCTCCCATGTTGAACCCTACTATGAATCATAGATCAACCTTTCTTATGTTTCCATTCCCTAGTTTATTAAGAATGGTTTTTAGTAGGGTATATCAATAAGGGTGCAATGTGAGAAGAATTTTAGAAGGGATAATGAAGAAAATAACTAAATAATATGTTTATGTATTTAATTCTACAAAGACTCTGAAAATTTTATATTTTTGGAGTGTATCATACTGTAATAGATTGAATATTCTTCAAAAAAATGATGTATTATTTATCTATTTATAGTTATAGTCACCTAATAAATTGTTGAAGCTTTATCTGTTTATAATATTTATATATATAGTTTATAAAGTACATATAAATACATATTAATCTATTTATTTTGATTTCATAGTGTTTTATATAGAAATAACATAGTAACTATATTATTAGAATAAAAGTGAAACTTAATCTAAGGTAATTGTTATATTTCATTTGTTATACCTAGTTTTTTTCCATACATGATGTGAAGTGAATTTAGAAAACACCCATTAGTATAAGATCATTGGTATTGTGATAAAGGAATCAGTTGTTTCTAATTAACAATAAATAAATTTCAAAGAACATAGGCATTGAAATATGAATCCATTACCATATTAATGAAGTATTGAATAGTGTAAATGATAAAACATTTCATTTATAACAGAATTATTGAGGCAAAGACAGAACACACAATGTAAATTGTTCCACTATTTCTATGAACAGAAGGTGATTATTGTTATACACCAAAAACTACTATTGTAAATTATACTATTTATTTTTTTAATTTTTTCTTTCACCTTGTTGATTTGTCTCTATTGTATCATTATTTTACACATTTATACCACCAATAAAATTGTTTTTTTAGTTCTACAAACCTGAATGAATGGAATTATTTCACTAGGTTAAGGATTCATGTTTAAAGATCTTATGTTTAATTTACCTCCACTCAAAAGGAAATAGAATTGTTTATCCTTGTAATAATGTAGGATTTTTTTGAACATGTTGTAATATACTTGGTTTGACCTGAAAATTCTGTAAAATTATATTTTTTAGTATGTTCCATTACTCTCACTGGGTATAAATAAGTAAAGAGTAAAAATATGATCTTTTTTATCTTCACAAAAATAAAAATTTCCATGTTCATTTGATTACTACTAAAACTTTCAACACATTGGTTTTATATTTTATCCTTGAATTGTTCTATTCCTTATCCACTAAATTCTACAATATATTTTGGACACTAATTATTATTTTTTGATAAAAAATTTAAACCCATATCTTTTCCATTTTCATACTCATTGCGAGACCTAACAATTAGTAAAATAGATTAACTATGAAAGGATGTTTTTTTACGTTTACATTTTTTCCATTGTTATCATTTTTAATTTATTTGAATCCTATAATTAATAGTCCAGTGGAAGATAATTTTTCAATTATGTAAATTTAGGAAGTTGAGTTTTCAAATCCTTTTAGATCACCCCATTTCAATGGTAGTGAATATTGACATTAGAATCAATGAATGTTGGTATTTTTTAAGAATATTGTTATTGTATACTGGATTTTCAGATAAAACCCATTACAAATTACATGATTTTTAATGTTATACTTTCGCCATTAATGAAGCTATGAAATCTGTTTTAAATTAAAATATATAAATTTTATTTATTGATCTATTTGAAAAAATGATTATAATCCCTTTCCTTAATGTTAAACATATTATTACATTTATAGAACCTAAAATTCACTCAACATGGCATTAAATATTTGTAAAGAACCAGGCTATGTATTCACACAACTGAATTTCAAGAGTTCATAATGTTTTATCATAAATGTTTTTGTGAGATATAAAATAGGTGTATAAATAATTTGAACAACAATACTATTCTTAGAGATACTATACATAATGATGTTTAAATTAAAGGAATAATTCAAGTATTAACTAAGAATTGTAATTCCAAGAGGGTTATAGTTGAAGAAAGAACGTATTTTCCTGAATATAATATGGATGAGATTATTGGGTCATTGATTAAGTATAATAATGATTTTTATATTATTAATAGTTAATCTAGGGAAAAAATAATAAGTTAGATGTTTAATAGACTATAAATTTTGTCTGTATATTATTCAATTAAAATGAACTTCCATATACATTATAAAAATTTTATGATTTATTGACCTTGATAAATGTATACATGAACTCATAAATAAGAGACAAGGTTCCTTAGAATGACTGAAAAACAAGAAGTGTAATAAAAAATTTAAGAGGAATGGCATGAAAGGTAATCCAAACTACGATATTATATGTTATGAATATTATTATAATGTTAATTCCATATATTAATTACAAATGTATAAAAATGTAAGAGATGGAATAAATAAGGGATATAAAAAGGTAAAAGAATAGATTATTTTTTGGAGTTGTACTGAAGACTCTTAATCATGTGAAGAATCTTAATGTGAGAAGGATACTTCAAATCATTTTCTAATGGATATATAAACGAGTATGTTTAGTGATTACTCTTATTTGGATTCATGTTCATCTTGTAATATAACTTCTAAAATTCTTAGTATTGAATAATTATATAAAATTAATGAGTAACATGAAGAATAAATTGAATCATTTTGATGAAATTGAATGAAGATGAGTATGGATCATAAAATAATATTAATGAAAATTATAATCTATTTTCAAAATTTAAAAATGAAAGACTATGTTTCTAATAATAATGAGATAAAATATATATTAATATTTTTTATGCATAATGCTTCTAAACTAGAAAATTAGAATTATAGTTTGAAAAATTATATTTCAAGTGATAAAGAAAAAATCTTTAATGATTCAGAAACATAATGAAATGAATGCTAAAAAAACACAAATATGAGGTTGAAAGTTTCAAGAAAACTCTATCTATATTTTCTATTTGAAGTCATAGTCTTGATGATATTATTAGATTATAAAAAAATTCTAGATAAAAGAAAAATATAAATTCTCATAGTTATTACGGGAGATTACATTAAATATAAGGAAGCAAATTTTTCAGTGATAAAACTGAAGGTATTTATTTCATTACATGTTTTAGGTGCGGTTTATTTGGTTAGCTTTTTATGATTCATTTTTATGAGGATCTATACTTCATTATTTTTTAAAACCTATTGTTTTTTTAGTAATTGGAGTGTTTTTTTTAATTTTAATTAAGCATACTCAATATTATTATGCTAGATTTCACTCTCAGTTTTTTAATGGTTATGGTATGGTGATTAATGTAATTAATTAATTTTTTTTAGAGTTTCCATTTTAATGTTCAACATATTTTTATTTGTATTTAAATATTTTCATCATTTTATTGTATTTTCTATTTATAGTTTAATAGTTTCAAAGGAAAATATATTATTTTTTAAAAATTTATTTATTTTTTGTGTTTAATATTTTTAATGTAATTTCTTGGGGGAGATTAAAAAATTATATTTGAAATTTTTTTATCTAAAACAATATGGAGAATTATTTATAATTGATTTTAATTTTTTGTAATATTGATTATGGTATTAACCATTTAGTAGATCCTTTCCAAATTATATATTTATTATTTCTTCATTACAATAATTTGAATTTTTACTATTATGTTATTTCTTATTTTGATTTAAGGAATTATTTTGATAATTGTTTTTACTAACATCAATTGATTAATTTTTTAATTATTAAATTCTTATATATTGGATGAATTAAATGTTTTGCAAAGGAAAATCTAGGGGATTTAAAAATAACCCTTTCAAGGAATCATTGATATGAAAACTGAATATTATGTTATTAATCCATATATAAAAATATCATTATTTTATTGAAATTTTCTTTAATGAAATTATTCATTCCACATTTCAAATTACTTGTGTATTATTGAAACATATGAAAAATTATAATTTCATTATTTACCCTTACAAGATTACATCCTCGTGAAAATGAATCATATGTAATATTTAAATTTTACACATATGTTATTTCACCTTGTTTATATAGAACTATTATCTACATGGGTTGTGAAGGGAATTTATGATACACACTCAAGAAGAAGATCGTGGAGATTATAATGAAGTAATTATACATTGATAATTATTTTACAAACTATAGATGAATAATTCAAAAGATAAAACATGAATCAATTACCGATTGACCAAAGTGATGAAAAGTGAAATAGCTAAATTGTTCCATTAATATTGAATTTTTGAGGCATATCTATATCACTCAAAGTGAATTGGTACACTACTTATATAAATATATGTTGATTATTGTTCCACACTAGCAACCTATTCTATAAATATTAATGTTGTTTAATTATTAAAATACACATCACTCTACTGTGTTTTATGAACTATAACATTCACTTACATGATTTTAAAACCAATCAAATGGTATCGTTAGTTCAACCCACCTGATCAAAAGGCACTGTTTCACTAGGTTAGGCTTCTATTTTTTAAAGGATGGGTTCCATATTCATCCTTCAAAAAAGGATATTTTATAGTGTGTGTCATTATTCTCAATAATACTAGTTGGTAAGCCTTTAACAACTCTAGATAGTGGATTTTTCCATTAAAAAAGCACGGACAATATAAACATCATTAAAAGCACATAAATTTTACGAGTACTAGTAAAAGATCTAATAAAGGCCATATAGTTGGTGCATGGATGTATTATCCCTATACCATCAATCCAAATCAATATAAAAATATAAATAAATACATATAGATAGAATATAAGATTAAAATAAAAATATAACATTGCACAATCATTTAAAATAAAAATTTTCATATAAAATATTTACATTGATGTGATATTTATAATTAATAAACAAAAAAATACAAGAAATATATGAAATCTAAACTCTTATAGTAGGCTTTATCCAAAGAATATCCTCTGGGAAAAATATTTTCCCAAAAATAAAACCAATGTTTATTTTGGTACCAATAATTAAATAAATAAAATAAAATAATAATTTCATATAATATACATATGATAAATTATATTTTTAGTTTAATTATATATATATGTATATATTTTTGATTTTATCAGTTAGTCAGGAATCAAATTGATGTTGGTCAATTCCAACATTAAAATGATTTATGGAACTTTTTCTTAAGGTTTGAAATCAATCGAAGATTACATTCTTGTATTTCGATATGAGATACAAGTTTTAAACTTAAATAAAACTTTTATATTGAAAAAATGGAGTCTAAATCAGTCAGGATAAAATGGGCTCAGATTAATGTAAACTCTCTTCGTACATATCTTACCTAAATTGTGGATTACTATGCTAAAATGTTAAAGTAATCCAAGTTGTTTTACTCAAATCTATCAATGTTTTTTGATTTTTACACTAAAATGGTACATTTATTCTAAAAAATATTCTTAGATTCATAACAACCAAACCACGCATCAGAATGATATGAGGTAAATTCCTACACATCAAAAATGAAATATGGATCATTGCCCTAAATATTGAAAATAATCAGAGCTCATTTGGTCATTTACTAAAATGTGATTTGTGTTTCAAACTAAAATGATACTTTCATACTGAAAACAAACAATTCGTTTCTTATTGACTACATCAAGATTAAAATTGATGGGCAGTTGATTTCAACACATCATAAATGAATTATGGATCACTCTAAAATAGTTTGAAAATAATATGATCTAGTTTTCTCTGTTTTTGCAATGTGTTGCGCATTTTAAACTAGAATTACTCTATTATATTAAAATCATGCCTTTCAAGTCATACTAGCCAAGTCATGTGTCAAATTAATATATAGTTGATTCTTGAAAAATACACATGCATTTTGAATCATTTTCCTAATGTTAAAATGATATTTGGGGTTATTTCCTCAGTTTTGGCTATGTGGCATACATTTTAAACTAACATGATAGTTATATTTCAAAAACTCGGACTTCGAGTCATACCTGTGTCATCACCTATCAGATTGAATTGTAGTCGATTCCAAGACATCACAATTGAATCATAGATCATTGTCCAAAATTTTTAAAAATAAATCTATATTCATTTGATCATTTTTAACATTATGATATACATTTTAAAATAATATTATAATTTTATTTTGGAAACATATATTATGTGTCATACTGAACACATCACATGTCAGAATGACATGTGGTTTATTCCAACAAGTTACAAGTAATTTATTTATCACATTAAAAATGATTGAAAAAATGAGCTTATTTCCTCTATTTCGGGTATGTAGTGCATGTTTTAAACTAAATTGGCACTTTAATATTGAAATCAAGAGCATGGATTTATACTAACAACATTGTGTGATATATTAACAAGAAGTTGATTCCTAAACCTAAAAAATGAATTGTAGACCATTTTTTAAGGTTTGAAAAAAATAAAATATTTTTTTCATAGTTCAAGCTACATGAAACACATTTTAATATAAATTGGAACTTCTATATTGAAAATGTGTACCTCGAATAGTACCCTCCAAATAATTTTATAAAATTGAAATAAGGTTGATTCCTTCACATAAAAAATTAAATATGGATAACTATCTAAATGTTTTAAAAAAATGAAAGATTATTTTTGGGAATGTGATATATTTTTAGAACTACAATGATAGTTTAAATTAAAAACAAGAACGTTTCAGCATAAAGACCACATAGTGTTCCAAACTAATGTGTGGTTGATTCATATACATAAAAAATGAATTATGAATTGATTTACTACATTTTGAAAATAATATGATATTTTTTTCTTACTTTTGGCTATATGATGCACTATTTAATCTATAATGAAACATTTCTTTGGAAATCATGGACATAGAGTCATACAAACCATATCATTTGTCAGATTGATGTTTGGTCGATTACCATGTGTCATAAATGAATTGTGATTAATTTTTATAAAATTTTAAAATAATCACATTTGTTTACTCATTTTCTCTATGAGGCACACATTTCAAACTAACATGACTTTTTTATATTGAAAACACAAAATTTGAGTCATGCATTCCACATCATATATCAAATTGACATAAGGTATATTCCTACATGTAAAAAATTTATTATTGATCATTTTACTAATTCTCTAAAATAATTGGAGCTCTTTTTCTTGGTCTTGACTACGTGATATTCATTTTAAACTAAAATGGAACTTTTATATTAAAGGCATGATCTTCAAGCCCTATTGACCACATTATGTGTCATATTGATTTGTGGAAACTTCATACTTTTTATAAATTAATTTTAGATATCTATATAAGATTATTAAAATAAATGGAGAACATTTTTTAGATTTTACTATGAGAGGTACTTTTAATATAAAATGTAACTTTTATATTTAAAACATGAAATTTCAGTCATACAAAACACATATTTTCTCAGATCGATGTGTTGTCAATTCCTACATGCCACAAATGAATTGTGGATCAGATTAATAATTCATGAATGTAATATGAGATTGCATACTTAGTTTGGGCTCTGTGATATTAATTTCAAACTAATAAGGAACTTTTATATTGAAAACACTCACTTAGAATCACCCCTACCACAGTGTCTATTGGATTGAATTACAACATATTGTTAAACATGAAAAATAAATTATATATCTTTTTCAAAAATATTGAAATCAATAAGACCTCTTTTGATCATCCTTGGATATGTGATGTGTTTTAAACTAAAATGGAACACTTATTTTTAAAACACTTACTTTGAGTAATTCTAATTACATCCTATATCATATTGATATAAGGATGATTTCTATATATCAAAATGAATTAACAATTGTTTCCAAAATATTTGAAAAAAATGATCGCATGTTCTCATTTTTTTCTGTATGGCATGAATCTTAAACATAAATAAAACTTATATATTGAAAACATGCACTTTGAGTCATACCACACACATCATGTGTCAAATTGGTGTGTGGTCCATTCCAACTTTTCAAAAATGAATTATGGATTATTTTTCCAAAATAATGAATGCATATGCATTTTTTATTGGATTTGAGTTTTTGGAACATTTTTTGAAGTAAAATGTCAATTTTACAGTAAAAAATAACACATCAAGTGTTATAGGGTGAACCATAAATTAGATTTAGGTGTTTTTTATTCATAAATGATAATTATGGGTTATGAATTTTAGTTCTAATTATGAAAATGATCTGAATGAATTCGATTAGTTTTGAGTATGTGGCACATATTTTGAATTAAACTATCAATTTTAAACAAAAAAAACATACACTTTTAGTCATATCAATCACACCTTGATTAAAATCATGTTTCAGTCATTTCCTACAAGTTAAAAATCATGTATGGATCATTAGTCTAAATTATCAAAAAACAGGAATGCATTTTTTTATTTCTTACTATATAAATGTGTTTTGAAAAAATACCAATTTGAAACTAAAAACATGATCTTTGAGTCATAATGGAACCAATGTATATCATTTTGTTGTGTGGATGATTCCTATAATTCAAAAATGACATATTCATTATTTTCATAAAGTATTAGAATAATACAAATGTGTTTGATTAGTTTTCAGTATGAGATTTTTTTTGAACTATAATATAATTTAGAAACTAAAAACATACACATTGAGTCATAATGTGAAAACTGTGTATCGGGTTGAGGTGTGTTTGATTCAGGTGTGGTTGATTCATACACCATTCAAGAAAATGCTCATGTTAGTTATTTCTGTAAGTCATACTTTTCCTTCAACTATTTCAAAATCCCTTCGTAGATAAGAGATTCTATTTAAATTTTAGATTCTCTTTCAAAAAATAATACAATAATATCAGTGTGGTCATGGATTTGTTAGATGTATCCTTATGAATCACATCACATTTTAGGTAGTCTGATATCTCCATTTCTATCCAAAAGTAACATATCCTTTATTTTCTGTCTTATTTCACATTTTTTAAAGAAAAATATGTCTTCTGAAAAGATATGCGAAAAAAACTAAATAAGTATCAGATAAAATTGATAAGGAAATTAACATAAAATTATTAGATGGGAAAATGAAAAAATTATAAAAATAAGTAGAAGGAAGTTGCAATTTCATGATTTCTATATACATTCATGATATATTTCATAGTCTCCATTATCTCGGTTTTATACTTATAGTCCAATCTCTCATGATAATGAGCTTCTTCGTACATGTTAATATCTCTAACAGAATTCGTAGATTGAACCCTCCATTGTACTTATCCAGGATAAAAATTTCAAAAATAATATTTAAGAATTATGATACTAATTAATCAAATCCGAAATTAAACTTTATGGTAATAGATAGTACTATCTCACAAACATAATAGGTAATAACCTAAATTTTATGTTGATAAACATTCTAACACCATGTACTCTACCCACTCATCTCTAAAAAAAATTAAAACATATTTTTATTACATAGATATTTTTAAATATTGATGGTACTAAGAAAATATTGACAAACAAATTATTCTGAAATACGTTTAATGAAATTATAATTACCTTTATAAATTACCTTTCCTAGGATTCTATTTATTTGATGGAACATGATATCGTTCATCTATTTGAAAACTTAATATTAATAATCATTGTTATCATCCATTGTAAATTATATAAACATTTAACAAGAAAATAAATTGTTTGGAAATATGTTTTGACAATTCAATATTATTATACAACCCATAATATGTTTCCATTAGAATAAATAAATAGGCTTATTATTCTCAATTACCAACCACATACCATGATTTAGTCTATATTTATAGATCACCCTATCATAAAATAATTCTCCATAAAATATAGGCAAAAATATATAATTTTGTTTTTATATGTAAAATATTGATTGGATTGTATTAAAAATTCACAAAAGGCATCATGTGTGGTCTGTTTGATTGAAGTACATGAATCGGAACAAAAAATGATCATTTAATGCATCCAAATTGATTGAGATCAACATAGTGTGCTTCTTAGAAATCAAAAAACAAATATCTGATGAAGAAGATAAAAAATATTTTAAATGATTAAATTATAGACTTCTACCCCCATGAACTATAGACATCAAGAAGTGTTTATTGTATATTATTTTCTTCACAAATTCCATAAATAATTAAACTTTTCTCTTATCAATTCCCTTCAAGTACAAAAAAAATTCATGAATAGAAATGGTTCAAGTATTAATAAGTCCATATCATTCTTCATTGGGTTTTCCCTTTATATAATAGTGATATGAATACCTGTATAAAAAAAATCATTTTTATGAAATTTAATGAACAAATTAGATCAATATTTGAATAAATGGATTACAAAAAATTCACATTTTGTTATATTCAAAATTGATACTCCCAGACATTAAAACATGACACTCTCATCTATACTCTCCAAACCAATTGCGTTTGTAATGGAATTTCCTAATATTTATTCACCATATTGAATGTGGGAAATATATCTTTTTTTATGCTTTTTATTCATGAACATGTAATGTTAATATTTGAGGTAGTGGGGATGTTGGGGAGAAGGCACTATTAAAAGTTCTTTTTGATTTATTGGTTGATTTAATAGATTCTCTGAAACCAACATTCCATTTCCCAATCATTTTACCCATGTATAATACCATGCCGTATTTAAAAAAGTGTTTCATCAACTGTTACATTTTTATTTGAAAACAATTATTAAGTACATAACTCTTGTATCATTATAAGATTATATGACCATGTTATTAAAGTAAAAATAACATCATTTCCATTTTAAAAACCATATCATAAAGCGGAATAGGAAAATAAATTCTTGAATAATTAGCTACTTTAATCCCCACTCTCATGTGATATTTGGGGAGTTGATTTTTGTGTAGTATGTATCCTTGGATATTATACATTATACCCCTCTCAGCAAGGCATTTCATGGGTGCTTATAGATATAAATGAAATACAACCTCACGGTGTATAATTATAGTAATATAATGTTTTTTGAAGTATATTAACTCACATTTAAGAGAATGATTAATGAAAAAATTGATTGACTTGGTTAAGGATGGTGGTTGAGAAGAATGGATAGCCTCAAATCTAGTGGTTTCGATTATTATACATGTATTTTTCTTTATTATATGGACAGTTCTCTTTAATAATTTCACATGTATTGATCCGCTAAACAAGTCCAGATAATAAAATCATTCAAAAACTATATCTGTAGCAATAGTATGTTCACCATCTCATATGTATCTCTTTGTAGCTTTATCTTCTCAAAATATGTTTCAGGTTACACTCTAATAACCTTCACCTATAATTCACCAATAGTTTTATGGATATTTCAATTCAACTCAATGTAGTTTTTACTTGAGTACAATCATTGTTTATTTTTGTGTCTAAAAATTATAAAAATATATGAACATAAATAATTATTTTTATGTAATAAAATTTTAAAATTAATGAATTACTATTATGTTACTCTTTCACATGCTTCCCACTCTGATTGTCTATTTTCATCAATTATTTTACCCTATTTGTTTATGCGGACCTCATTCTCTAGCACATGACCTGGAATGGAAGTACCTTTTGATTTTGATTCAAAATTATAAATTTAATCAAAGGAACGGACGTTGTTTTACATCATATAAAACTATTATTATATATTTAAAATATATACAATTTTATTTTAATGTGAAGAGTACCCCATCCTTTCTTTCCAGTAGGGGTGCATTTGTTTTTATTCTTGTTGTTTATTTTCTAAACACCTCTATTGTTACATAAATGAATAATTTTGAATGAAATTGGATAAAATAAATAACTTTAGTTAAATTATAATGGACTACAATACACCTAAAATGATTTCTCATCGTGATGACAAATGAAATATTTCTATATATCATGTTTTATAATGTGTTTAAATGTAACTGGTGGGTGTGAATTTACTTTCCCCTTAGCATATTAGACATGATTATTTATAATATTTTTTTAGAAGAATATATGATCCTTTATAGTGTTTAATAAGACATATTTAATATATAAATAATATAAAATAAGTTAGCTATGTAAGGAATAAATAAAATTAAATAACATCATAATAATATAATTTTCCAATAAAATTGAGAAATAATATCATAATATTACATTAATTTATTCCATCATATTTTCCATCAATATAGGTGAGTCTTGATGCCACCTATCAATATCAATTAGCACATTTATTCTCATTGTGACCCCAACATAACAAATGAACATTTAATTTTCGGGGTCAATAGGTTAGTCGTGTTGATTCCATCCAGCCTCAAATTTTATACCATTTCTCCTCCATTGATAATTTTGTAAGACTATAATTATTTGTATTTCTTGTTTATTTTCTGTAACATGTTGTTGATCCCTATATTATTATACAGTTTTAGCATCTACAATCTACTCCTCCTTGGTAAGTGTAATATTCTCTTTCATAGAAGTCAATATTTGTCTGATTGGTCAAAATATTTAATTTGGATTCTATAAATGATCAATAGAACACATAATATTATGAGGGGAAAAATAATATATTAAAAACATTTTAAAATTATCATTAAACACTCTATTTTTTCATTTATGGTTCATGTGATTTGGGTCCTTTATAGATTATTCAAATCCCATATTTGTGGCCACCTCTAACATAAAAGGAGTTTTCTACATTCGTACCACCATTAAATGATTGTAATCATCCAATGAAAGGTTCATTATAAATTAAATGTTTATCTAACCCTGCCATTGTTTTAGTGACAAATAAGACAGTTGAAAATGTCTTATTAAATGGATATAAGATATAAAATACCATCACTACTGGTGATTCCATAATGAATTACTCATCCTATTACCATAACAAAATGAAATTCACCTCCATGAAACACAATTCATTGAATTTCACTAAAATTCTATTGTTAGCCCATTTGAGATGGGAAGTAGATTTTAAAATTATAAAATCCCACTTGTTTATCAATTCAATTATGTACAAATATAACATATTCATATAAATTTGATTTTTTTTCTTTATATGTGGACACGTGGATTGCTTCTGCCACAATTCTATGCCCACTATTTTTCACCATACTCTTTTCATCTTATTATTTTTTATAAACCATATAACCATTATTACAAAATTAATGTAATCTATAATCATTTGGTCCCCTGGCTAGCCATCATTGTTTTTCAACAATTGAATTTAAAAATTTAGATAAGTACTTTTTAATATAATTTCAGAACCATCTTATAAACTATTTATTATTTGTATTTGATAGGAATCCTTCAGATATTGAAGTATTCTAATGTTCAAGAGTACTTTTTGAGATTTAATTTATATAGAAAATAATACACTATTATGTAAAATGTAAAGGTGATATTTCTCCCACCCTTTGATTATAATTTAATCAACACCCCTTCCATAAATCCATTCACTCATAAGGCTTACACTATGATGATACTTTTCGAGACTGATGATATAATCATATAATAGTTAATCACAACCTAATTTAATTTATTCATCAAAGATATATCAATTTGAAATACAATGTACTATTTAACATGGTTTACTATCATACCCTTTCAAAAATATCATATATCACTCAATGAGGTACATCCATTTGTAATGGATAATTCCATATATTTAAAATTCTCTATCCACATAGACCATTAATTTCACCATTATATCAAATAATTATGTGAAGAAAATCCTGGGCTTAATTTATAACTATAATTTCCTTATTATTGATTGGAAACATCATCGATTCTAGAACATTTCTACATATGTATTTGAATAAAAAGTAGAGTTTGGTTAATGTATGCCATGAATTTTTAGAAAAAATAAAATTTAATGGGATTGTATTCAAAGAATGTTTCAAAACATTAAATCAAGTGTTATTGGCCATGTGTCATAAAATTAGTCATTGAAATGAAATTCAAGACATTCTATATATACCCCAATAGAATATTTTGACCATTAAAAATGTCAAAATTTTAATTTTTCATATCTAGATAGAGTGTAAGCTACTGGATAAAGAAAAGTATTCCTTTCACCCTTCATTTGTAATGGCACAACCCAAGTTACCCGGAGTCGGTGCATTAAAACATAACATTGGAATGATATAAGGAATCATGTCTTGAATGACCGATTAGTTTACCAGCTTTGGAAGTACTAGATACATACATAAGTTTTACATTCCATTATAAAATGAGAAACAAGAACAACATTGTATTAATTGACCACATTCATATCCCTTAGACTATCCCTATAGGTCAGTCATAATATACTCCTTCGCATCACAGGAAAAACAGAACATAGAAAGGGGTGAGATCAGATTCTTACTAAGGATAACAATATAGAGGAAAATTTCATAAATAATAATAAACATTAATGGAAATGAATAAGACTAAAACAAAATCCTTTTAAATATAAACTTTAGACTAATATAGAAAAGATAAATCAAATAATGTCATTTAATTATTCCCATGGATATTCTACAATTCGAATAATAACATGTAATATCAATAGACAATTTCATAAGAATGGAATGCATAATGCCGGACATCATAACCACATAGTCAAGGACACATGCCAGGACTACAAATAAGAATTTTTCAAGGCCTTCTGCCAAGACAATAGTTTATCTCATGTGACCTGCCGATGCGTTGAGGAGCTATAGCAGGCTCCGCCTATCACTTAATAAGTCCAATTCATTCCTTATATAAAAATCTTGAAACATAACATAAACATTCATATTGAAACTAGCATATGATATGTCAATACATTACCTATAATCCAGGAATGGTATAAAAATAACACATCCATAGTCAAACATATCACAAAAAATTCAATACAATATGGAAAATTTGTATCATAATAAGTCAACTTAAAAAAGTTAAAAATCCATAAAAGGATGTTGACATAGGTGAAATAAAAACAATATTGGACAAATGTATCTTTCTATTTTTAATTGATTTAAAAGTATCCTAATTATAAAAGAAAACATTTATTTTGAAAATATTGTTATAAGATTGTAAGTAAATATTCGAAGATGTTATAACAGTGGATAATCACCACACCCACAGTATAGGTTAGAAAACATTCATACCATAATTTGTTGAAAAGGTCATAAAGTACCTTATTTGGAAAATGACATTAATATTCCTATAAAACCATTTTATAAAAATTAAAACAAGGGTATAAATGAAATTAATCCATTATCTAGTAAATAATAAAAAAATTTCAAATTCATTTTTAAGAAACACGGATGTGGATGATAAAGACGTACCAGGAGATAATCACGTAAAAATCACCTCGGATAATAAAGATATTGTAAAATTAACCCTTACCTTGTACTTTTCCTTGATCTAGGGTATATTAACCTCATGTATAATTGTTAAATAATTATTATTAGATTAAAAAAGAAACATATATATAAATATGATATCATATTCTATCTTCTAATATTTCTTTAGTTAATAATATTTCTGTAGTATCATTGTTTCGGGTGTTAATTGGTTTGTTTTCCTTTATATTTATGGTAATGTAAGTCATGTTTGATATGGATGGGATGTTTTTTATTCATATACAAAGTGATATTAAGTTCATAAACATTTTATTTAAAAATTAAAATTATTCTTGAATGATTACGATTGGGAATGGATCTCATCCCATTCATGGAGACAGTAATTCGTACATACGCACAAGTGACAATATCATTATATTGATGGTGAAATATATATAATTGGATGATATATCAAATATAATGTATCATTAACATGTTATAATTGTTATTTACATCATTTATACTCATTATTATTCCCATAAAAATAATAAAGTGTTTGAATAGAAAACTACACCACGATGTTGAGATGGTAAGTCGTATGTACGCACGTATGGGGACATTGTCATTTATACGATGGACATATTAACAAATATGGTTGAAAAATATTTATAATAAAATCACAGTATGTAGAAGGTACTGGAGTTATTATTTGGGCATGGAAACAACAAATAAAGTGGAAGTGGAAAAAGAAAACATGTTGAAAGGGGGTGGTGAAATTATTACCTCTACTTCGGGGGTTTCCTTTTAAGTGGATCAAAAGGGATCCTTAGAATGGCTTTCTGATAAAAGTAAGGAATATAGGTCAAAGTGAGGGTATTTGGGAGGATAGTTTAGTAGGGGTTGGCTAAGTCAAATGGATTTGAAGGTGTGATTTTGACCAAAGGAGAAGAACCCTTTTAAAAGAGAGGTGAGGGTCACTTTAGGAAAGATTAAAATATTATTTTATTATAAAATAATTTTCAGTTTCTAAGTGATCCAAATTGATTTATTTAAATTATATGGTTAGGATGGGTTGAAATCTTTTCAAAAAATATGTTTTATATAAGTTTAGGTCACTATATTAACCATATATTTTAGATTTAACTATTAGTTAAATAGTTTAATGTTTACCATGACTTCTTGTATTCTTACACTATGTGGTTAATAAACTTACTATATTCTATCAAGAGAACCTCAAGTGGTTCTTTAATGACATATATAATATTATTTTATCCCTTTGGATGAACCTATTATTTTTTGGAATATTGTATAATTTAATAATAGAATTTTTGTCCTAAAAACTCATTTATGTCAATTTTGACACTATTTAGTATTTGGTTTTTGTGAAGGTCATCACAACTTGATTACTTATAAAAAGATATATTGAATCAGAACTAACATGTAATATTCCCCTAGAAAATTCGTGTATGTCATAAAAATTTTTAAATTATATTTATTTTAATATTTACAATACCATTTATTTGATTCTTTCATTAATAAGGTAATTACATCATCATCATTGTGTCAGACATATATTTACTTATTTAATGTCTAAAAATTATAAATTAAATTCCATTATGTAAGAAAGATTTTTATCTTTTTAATTAATATTTATAGTCTAATATATCTTATTTATAACCCTATATTAAAAATGGTTTAGTTATTAAACATTGAATTTAACATTTTTATCTCTTCCCATAATAAAATAATAATAAATGTACTAATCTAATCCGAGTGGACCAAAAGGATCCAATTTTCTTTCTAAGTTTGTTTTTGGTCTAAATAAATATATAAAATAGAATTAATACATGTGTTAGGGTAATTATAATGTCATTTTTACCTTTAATTACCTTACTTACTTTTATTCGTGGAAAATAAATGTCAACAGTCACTATTCACCAAAACTTATTTTCCTCTTATTGAACAAAATTTTACATACTGATGTCAATATTGTCTCTCGGATTTTTGAAATTCAACTCATAGAAGCAGTAAAATTTAGTTTTATACAAATTTTCAAATGCTCCTAGAACATGGGTAAAAGATGTTAAAATGGTCAACAAAATTTTATACATATAATTTTATTATAAAATGACTCCAATGAATTACATTGAACTAGTATATGTATTATATATCTATGTTGTCTTAAAGTAAATATAAATAAAATAAATAATTTTTTAAATAAAGAGTATGTTTTAAACAATAACTAAGTTTTCTTCACAATTCATCAAAAATTGAATATTTTCATAAAAAATACCAAAACATTTCCCTAGGATAATTATGATATTTCGAATTCAAAAATGAATTCTATTTTACAAAATTCAAAACATATAAGTTTATTTAACTAATTTAAAATTAATTCCTATTGTCAAAATCAAAAAGCGAGTTTTTTAAAAAGAACAACCCTATCAAAAGATTGACATGTGTTTATGTGAAATTTAAATGTAAAAATACTTATGATGGCCTAAATTTTATTAAATGATAGAAATATTATCTAATTATAATTAAAAACAATTAAAATTCATAATTTAACACTATAAATTATTTAGATTAAAAATTTTATTTTCAATTAATATTTAGTATTTTTCACTATTCATAAAAATATGAATGTTATCAGAATAGTACCAAACATTTATCCAAATTTTTTTTCTCGATTATAAAGAAAAATGTAATTTCATTAAATTGAATATATAAAAGTTTCAATTTTTTTTTAAAAAGTATTCACCATTAAATAGGCGGTAAAATTGCATTTTTGGAAAAATATTCCTTTTATCGGAAAAAAACTGAATTTGTCCTTATATTTTGTCTAAGAAACACAAAATATAAATATTAAACTTATATAGGATATATATATAATTTTTAATTAAGATATTACTACTCATTATCACTTTTTGAACGACTAGATTGGTATGTCTTGGTGTGATTGAACACGTAGTTGCATGTAGAGAAAGTTATTGAATTACTTTGAAAACATAACATACTGTGAAATCAGGGTGTGTTACATTGTACAATCCTTCAACAAATTTCAACCTCACAATTTGAAATTGTTCTTTGAAAATAAATGGTTAAAAATATAATAATACCTTCATGGAAAACCCACATCGGAAATTGGATTAGTAAAATTTAGTCTTAATAAGAGGGAAAGGGAAATGAAAAAGTCACCACAATATTATGATCTCCATTAGAAGAACATTGGTAGAAATTTGAGACACATAATTGGAAGAAAAATGTAAATACATATTGGGATTGATTGAGGTCATCAATCACAAACAAGTGTACAATTGAGGTCCTCAAACCCATCGATCTATGATGATTTAAAATATCATTTGTTCAAAAAAACATAAGGTTTTAGGATAACACATTTTTGATTTTAAGATCTCTTCCCTAAAGTTTAACAATTAATTTCTTCATAGAAAAAAAAATAAGTGACAAGTAGAGTTTCATCCTTCATGTAATTCCTACCACAGACACACCTTTCACTCCAAAAGACAATAGAATTCAAAAATATTTTATTTATCCTAATCGTATAGGGTTCCAAAAATAATTAATTTATAATTCTTTTGTCAGACTCTTTAAAAAAACTACATTATACCAACCAGGACATCACGTAGTCCATTAGTGGGTGATACACCCTTGTCACCCTTCGGTTGTGGGTTCAAGTCTTGCGGCCTTGCCAGACGTGATAGGTTGTCACACGACCTTTGGGTTGTACTTTTTATAACAATCCAAAAAACAATATTAAGAAGTTATTTTAACCGAATACAATAGTATCCAATGTTTAACATAATCCATTCCGACCTTTTGACTTTTCCAAAATACATATGTCCAAACTCACAGTCCAAATTTTATAAGGTAATCATAATAAAGATCTTTTTTCCATGTAATAACATGTGAATACCTTCATCATGTATTCCTTTAAAACATGGTAACAACCTGAATTACCAAAAAAACATATTGATTAAATTAATTCTCCCTTATTCCTTATGTAATACTAGATATACTCATTATATGCAAAAATGTTGTAATCTCCAATAATGATGGAATATAAAAATCATTAATAAGTTTCAAGGTAGTCAATAATATCCAATATAATTTATCCAAATAAATCATATCGTATTATAAAATCACTACCTCAGTATTAAAACCATATTATGGTTTATCTTTCTCTCAACCATATATTTTCTGAAAATAATTAACCTGCTATTGAGTCACATTTCTTTGTTCCACACAATCACTTGTCCATAACGAAATAGTACTACAGTAAAATCATTATATAATTTTTATAACATGTACATCATTAATACAATACTCAAATGACACAATAACTTAATAAAAATATAAGAACTTTAACCTTTCGTCTTCATCTTCGATAGTATCATAACATGATTATTATATAATTGCATCATGTAGGGTATACTTTGATGATTTGGACATTGATTTGTGTAGTGTCCCAACTCCTTACAGATGAAGAATTGTACATTTGAAACCTTTTTATTACCCTTGAAATCACATACTTGGTGTCCTTTTTCTCCACACTTATAACAAACTCTCATTCCCTTCAAGAATTTACCAAGTTGATTCTTTCCATAGTTATCACATATAGGAAAATACTTCATTCCAATCTTCCCTTAATCACTCTTTATCTTTTCCATCCTTTTCTTCTCTTGCTTCCCTTAAAATCCATAGGACTCAGAGAATTGTTTACTGATATTATTAACACATTATACAGTTTCTTTATATGATGAGAATACGTTGGAGACCATTTCCCTTCTAAATGTTTTCTTAATACAATGAAGGATATGATCCTTCTTAATCTGTGGATCTTGCATATTTCTGGAGTTCTCTTTACTTATACTAGGCACAATTTCTAAATAATGGCATACACTGGGTTAGTTTATTAATCACAATGAATAATTCAATACTTTTAAAATACTTAACTGAAATTGAAAAGATTAGGTATATAATCTATAATAAAAAAATGTTTTTATTGTGGAAGTATTTACTCCTACATCCTTCATAATGTCTTGTATTGAAAATGTGAATTATCCTAAGAATATCCCCTTGGATATTCGTAACCAAGAGTGCAACAAGTCCAATTGTCTTGTACTAGGATACCCTTGGTTATGCCCACAACTCCTTCTCAGAGTTTTCTATCCTACGTACATCTTTTCTAGAGCCACCTCTACCTTCTGGTATCCAGAAATGGATGTATTCCTTAGAAAGTACACAAAATCTAAACATTACCAAAATTATAGGAAGTTATTATATACTAATCCTAAAAGTCTATCTTAGGGTAATGTGATCTAATAAGAGTTTATCTAAATCCAGTTTCCATGGTTTTTACTAAACTTATTCTGATACCAACTTTAAATCCCCAACCCTAGTTACCTAGAGTCGGTGCATTATTACATAACATTGGAATGATACAAGTAGTCATGTCTCAAAAGACCGATTATTTTAGTAGCCTTAGAAGTACTAGATACATACATCAGTTTTAAATTACTTTTTAAAATTAAAAACAACAACAAAATTGTATCAATTGACTACATTCATATCCCTTAATCTAACCCTTTAGGTCAGTCATAATATATTTTTTCGCATCATAGGAAAATTAAAACATAGAAAGGGGTGAGCTTAGATGCTCGGTGAGGATAATAATATAGCAGAAACTTTGATAAATAATCATAAACATTAAAGGAAATGTATAAGAATAAAACACAAGCCTTTTAAACATACACTTCAGCATAATATGACAAATATAAATCGAATAATTCCATTTACTTATTCACATGGATATTCTAGTAGTCGAATATTCACATGTAATATCAATAGCCAATTTCATAATGATGGAAGGAAAAATACCGGACATCATAACCACATAGTCAAGGCCTCATGCCAAGAATACAAAAAATATATTTTCAAGGCCTTGTGAAAAGACACTAGTTTGTCTCATTAGACATACCAATTCATTGAAGAGCTATAGCGGTCCCTATTTAACATATACTATGTCCAATGCATTCCTCATATAAAAATGTTGAATCATAACATAAACATTTGTATTAAAACAAGCATACGAAATGTGAATAATTTATCCATAAACCATGAATGGTATAAAAATAACACATACACAGTCAAGAATATCACAAAACCATCATTACAACATGGAAGATTTGTATCATAATAAATCAACTTCAAACATGTTTAAAATCCATAAAAGGATGTTGACATAGATGAAATCAAAACTATTTGAGAGAAATATCTATTTATATTTATAAATCATTTAAAAGTCACATATTTCTAAATGAAAACATTTGTTTTGAAACTATTATTATGATCTTGTATGGGACGTTTCAAAGATGTTATAATAGCAGAAAATAACTGCACCCACCGTATAAGTTAAAAAAACATTCTTACCTTAATTTTTCAAAAGTTCATAAAGTACCTTGTTTGGAAAACGACGGAAAGATTCCTTTCAAACCATTTGATAAAAATTCAAAAAACGGTATAGATGTATTTAACTAATAATCTAGTAAATAGTAAAATATTTAGAAATACATTTTTAAGAAACACATATGTGGATCATAAAGAGGTCGTAGTAGATACTCACGTAAAAACAACCTCGGATAATAAAGAAATTGTGAAATTAACCCTGACCTTGTACTTTTCCATTATTGAGGGTAAATTAACCTCATTTATAATATTTAAATCTTTCTAATTAAATTATAAAAAACCACATACATAAATATGATATCATATATGATCTTCTAAGATTTATTTGTTAATAATATTTCAGTAGTATCATCGTTTCGGGTGTTAACTTATTTGTTTTCCTTTATATGATTGGTTACATAAGTCATGTTTAACATGGATAGGATATATTTTATTCATATACAAAATTATATTATGTTCTTAAACATTATTTTTAAAAATGAAAATTATTCTTGAATGATTATGATGGGGAATTAATCTCATCACGTTCGTGGAGATGGTAATCTGTACGTACGCACGAGCAACAATATCATTATATTGATGGTGAAATTATTTGTAATTGGGCGGTATATAAAATATAATAAATCATTAACATGTTATATTTATTATTTACATCATTTATACTCATTATTATAACCATCGAAAAAATAACGTGTTAGAATAAAAAACTACACCATGACATGGAGACGGTAAGCCGCACGTACGCACGTATGGTGAATTTTTCATTTATAGGATGGGTAGAATAACGAATATGGTTGTACCATATTTAGAATAACATCAATTTATTTAGAAGGTACTGGATTTATTATTTTGGTTTGGAAAAAACAGTGAATGTGGAAGTGGAAAAAGAAAAGAACTTGAAACAGGGTGCTGAAATTATTACATCTTTTTCAAGTGTTTCCGTTTGAGATGATCAAAAGTGATATTTAAGTAAGATTTATGATCAAATTAAGGACTCTAGTTCAACTTTATGGTAGTTGGGAGAATATTTTAGAAGGGTTTGGCTGAGCCAAATGGCTTTGATGGTGTGATTTTGAGAGAAGGGAAAGTACCCTATTATAAGAGAGGTGAGGGTCACTTTAGGAAAGCTTGAAATATTATTTTATTATAAAATAATGTTTTGTTTCAAATGGATCCAAAATTATTTATTTCGAAGCTAGGTTGAGTATGGGTTGAAATACTCTCAACCAATAGGTTTTATACAAGTTTATGTTACAATATTAACCTTATCTTCTAGATTTCACTATTAGTTAAATAGTTTAACTTTTACCGTGTCTTCTTGTATTCTTACTCTATATGTTTAATAAACATAATATAAACTTCCAAGAGAACCTAAAATGGTTCATTAATGACAAATAAAATATTATTTAATCTCTTTGGCCGAACCTCATATTTTTATGAATATTATATAATCTAATAATATAATATTTGTTTTAAAACTCGTTTATATCAATTTTGATACTATTTAGTATTTGGTTTTTGTGAAAGTCATAAAAAATTGATTACATTGAAAAAGATACATTGAATCAGCGATAACATGTCATATTCACCTAAAAATTTCTCGTTGTCATAAAAACTTTGAAATTATATTTATTTTAATATTTAAAATACCATTTATTTGATTTTTTCATTGATAATGTACATAATGCATCATTATTGTGTTAAAAATTAATTTAATTATTTAATGTATAAAAATTATAAATATAATACAATGATATAGGAATGATTTTTATATTTTTAATAAATATTTATTGTAAAATTTATCTTATGTATAACCCTATATTAAAAATGGTTTAATTATTAGACTTTGAATTTAACACTTTTAACTCATCTTTAAATAAAATAATAATATAGTTTCTAATCTAATACAAGAGGGCCAAAAGGATCATATATTATTCTAAGGTTGTTTTTGGTTGAAAGAGACGTATCCAACAGAATAAGGACATGTGTTAGGGTAATTATAATATCAATTTTACCTACAATTACCCTATTTACTTTTAATCGTGGTATATAAAAGTCAAAAGTTACTATTCACTAAAAAATATTTTAATCTTATTGAACAACATTTTACATAAGGCTCTCAATCATGTTTGTTGGGTTTTTGAAATTAAACTCACAAAAATGGTAAAATTATATTTTATGAAAATTTTAAAATGCTCTAATCAAGTGGCTAAAAGACGGTAAAAAGTTTAATAAAATTTTATACATCTAATTTTTTTATAAAATTACATCAATGAATTAAATTGAACTTATATAGGTATTATATATCTATTTTGACTTAAAATAAATTTAAATAAAATAAATAATTTTTTAAATAAAATGTCTATTTTAAACAATAATGTAGTGCTTTCACTATTCATGAAAAGTTGAATGTTTTTAGAAAAATATCAAAAATTCACCCTAAGCTAATTTTGATATTATGAATTCAAAAAGGATTTCTATTTTACCAAATTCAAAATATAGAATATTCATTAATTAATTTAAAATTAATTCCAGTGGTCAAAACCAAGAGGCCAGGTTTTTAAAAAAGTAAAAACTATCAAAAGATCTACATGTGTTTATGTCAAATTTAAATGTGAAATTACTTATAATGACCTACATTTTCATAAATGATAAAAAAATAATCTAATTATTCTTTCAAAACATTCAAATTAATAATTTAACACTATAAATTATTTCGATTAAAAAATTTGTTTTCAATTAAAATTTTGCATTTTTTGAGAAATACTTCTTTTTTCGGAAAAATTGAATGTGTCCTTATATAATGTCTAAGAAACACAAAATATGAATGTTAAAATTATATAGGATATATATAAAATTTAAAATGTAGATAATACTATTCATATTCACTTTTTTAATGGAAAGTTTGGTAAGTTTTGGTGCCCTCGAACTCATTGTTGCATGTAGCATAAGTTATTGAATTACTTTAATGAGATAAAGTAATATGAAATATTGGGTTGTTACATCATTAGATCTAAACCCCCAATTACCCACTTGTTAATCATGTCCAACCATGCATTGATGCCATTTTGTTCAGGAACATTTAATCATATTCTAATGACACTATCAAATATATTATTTTCTCTGTGCATAACATTAAGATATTTTTTGATGTGAAAAAAATTAATATAAATGAATTTAAAGGAAAAAATCTCTTTTTCAACATGATTTTGTAAGGGTTTTCACGAAATATTTACACAAAATAGATTTAATATTTTTACATTCTATAAAATTTTCTGAACTGATTGGGGAGATTTTATTATACTTTTTTTTATTCCCATATAATGCTATGGTCTAGGATTGGTATTTATTTAATTGAGGTAAAAATTTGGGATGTTTAAAAAACATAGTCTTTCAGGAATGTTTCTATAGAACTAAGTGCATTCATTCTTCACAAACTGTACACCCCAACATTACTTAAATATTGTAGATAAAAAAAATCCCTAAGATGGAAATTCATTTATCATCCAATAAAAAATGTATCTCAATTTAAATTCTTCACTTCGAAGACTGTCATAAAATTTGACACATGTATGCCACATAAATTTGAGATCATAAATCACTGGATCCAATTAGACATCAATATCATTACCGAGTTATTTTGGTTTAAATATATACAGAGACAACATAATGTATATTTACTTCATGTATAATCATGGTGGAAAGTAATTATTTACCAACATAACTAGGAATGTGTTTTGATAATTAATTTCCTCACAAAAAGGTTTTTTTGTAAGAGTTGGTGTCCTAGAACCAACTGGTTTTACTTTGATTACATAGATATTTTATGTATTATTACCTATCTTTTGTTTTTCTACATTACTATGATGTAATAATTTCTTAGATTATTTGTTATATTGATAAGGTCATGGTAGTTCCCTGCTATGATGAGAATATTGAAATAATATAACAATATTCTTAAATATAGTTATGCAGTTGGGTGACATACTATGATGTGACACATAGCATATAGACCATCAGGTATGATTATTCATAAGAAAATGAGACTTCCTCTAATGAAGTTCGCACATTTTTATCTCCAATATAAGATATTATGATTACAGACCCGCTAGTAGAAATTCTACAAGTTTTGGTGTCATCAGTTATTTCTATCTATGAGCATGTGTAATGATCCTTAGACTTTAAGATTATAATTGATATGTTTCATGAGTTACACACTTTTATTTACTGATGAAAACCATCACACAGATAGTTGGTGGGATGTATGGTACATTTGGTGCATCATGAGTGGCATGTTATTAATGGATATATCGAAGAAGGATTTGTCCCTTCCATTTATGGAAGTTGGTATCTCGGCCCTTTGATTAAAATAGAACCATCACGTGAAATTCCATGGCCATGGTTTAATGATGAGTATATTTCAGGTAGTTAAATAATGATGTATAAAGCATAAACTTTGATGACACAATTATGAATCCTACTTGATGAGGTATTATAAAAAAGGGATTATATTACATAGTGAGCGTTCGTTTATGGATGTCATTATTGCGACTTTATGTTCTTTCTATTGGATGCCCTGACTCATTGCAAGACAGTACTCTTAGACTTTATGCAGTCCCACCAAATGACAATGAGAGAAAATCCTAGAGGTCCCACACTATGTTTTTTTTGTGGTCTCAGTTAAATTTTATTTAAATTTATTTAATGAAATAAATATGATTCTCAAGACCATGGAATAATTTTATTCAAGTTAAAATGATTGCATAAATTAATTAAAATACTATTATTTATTTTATTGAACATTTAATAAATATTTATTTACTAGTTTTAAATAACATTTTTATTTAAGAGAATAAGTTATTTATTTATTTATTTGGGTGTTCAAAAAATGGAAGTGGAGTTCGAGTGGACCAATGTCTGTCTGGTAGTAAAATAATTATTTTCAAGATAGTATATAATTATCTAACTAGGTGGCACAAAATAAAATAACACTGATATTATTTCGTGAAGTGAAATTTTATTTATAATTCCATTTTGCGTAAGTTGGAGCACCATAAATAATGATAGGGTGTTATTATTAAATGAAAGGTTTTTATCCAATTTAATGAATGTATTAAATTTTTCTATACAATTAAATATTATAACATAAATACCATGTATATAAATAGACTTGTACGCATATTGTTCCATACACAACCACATGCCTAGTGAATTAAGAATTGTTGAGACAATCAATTTCTCTCTAAAATCATCTTCTCTTCCCTATCAAGAATGAGGGATGTTCTTCAAGACCGAAGAATAGGCAATCCAGAATGACCGACACAAGACAGTCACTTCGCCGCGCTAGCACTCGAAGAACGAGCGGTGTTGATCAGACGCCATCTGATCATGTGTGGATCACTACTTGAGGGATTCTAGTTTGTATCCTTATAAGCGTAATTAGATAGTCTGGAAGGGTCATTCCGAAGGATTAACAACATCAACGAAGAAAATACAAAAGATCCAGGTATTATTTTCTTTATGAAATTAATTAAATTAATTATAAACATGATGTGAAAGATCCTCTCCAAGGTTTTGGTCCACTTTCTTCTTTATCAAAAATAGTTGATTATATTCTATGGATAATGGTGTTCATCATCGTATTGATCGTGAAATATTCATTGATCATGATAAAAATAAATGTCGGGTTCCATCCAAACCATGCTTCCTCTTCACCCAGAACCTTCAAGTGGTATCAGATCGGTTACATCATAATTTATAAATATTTAAATATTTCATTGATCACTTATGCATTTAATAATTTAGTTATTTCAAAACAAGTTAATCATTGTGAAAATCATAATCTTGAGATCTATTCCTCTTTTTTTTCTTTCTTGTTCATATTATAGAAATGATATTCTTTTTTAATTTTGATTAAAATAAAATAGAGGATCTCATCTAGAGGTGCCAAATCTTCTTGTCCATATAACACCAGAACACACATCCTGTATTCGGTAGTTTACACTATGTAGTCAAGATTCAATGCATCAGAACAGTCCTCCAAACCAAGCCATGTGTTAGAGTCTTTCTAAGTCAAAAATGACTCCGTGTGTTGACCAAGAACAGGTGGTGCGTGCTTTCTAGATTACAATAAATGTGCTTCAATGGACACAGTGTGTAGTCCCTTTGGGTTTGGGTTGGATGGTGTACCCCATACACAACTTTCCTAGATTGAGACAATGTAACAAGGAACTACATGATTTGTGAATCAATAGACACACCATGTACTCCGATGATTTCCGAAGTACACTCACGCATCGTTTCCTTGGGTGTGTACTTAGGATAGATGGGAAAAATAGTGCACACATTATAGTTGGAACTACACATCGTGTACTCATCCAAATTATGCAAATTTATTAAAATTTATTATTATATTATACAAACCCATGAGACGTGTACCGTCGTGCGGGCGCAAAGCTGAGTCACAACATGTTTTAGGTGTTTTATATATATGTGTGTTTAATTTTACATCTATGTAATCTTCTTTTATACTCTTTGGGTAGTCATGAATAGAAATTCACTAGGTTGCCTCTATGTTACAAGTTACGTACAAAGATAATTTTAAATGAATTTATTTGTAAAAAATAATGATTGATCATAATCTAGAGGAAATTCAGAAATGGTTTTAAGATAATAGTATTGATTAATTAATGATGATAATGACATGATTTGAGCATTATTTATCTTAAACATGAACAAATAAAAAACTTATTGGCAGTTTTATTTTTGCGAAAATATCGTTTCATTTATGGATAATCACGAGCTGGACCGAGAACTTTCTATGAGGAAAATTTATTTGAATTTATTTATTTGAATTAATTTTTTTGGTATGTTATCCTTCTCTTCAATAATATGTAGGGCTTGAGTTCCCATGGATTCTATTATATAAAACCCATTTTTACCCCTCATTTACTTATGAGTTCCGAATGGAATATGAAATGGATGGAACCCCAAGATAGTGGAGGCAGTTCAAGATAAAGCTAAGACGAAACCAATCACAGGAGATACAGAGGTGGATAGGTGGAATCGATAAACATGAACCCCAAAGGTTCAATGTGTTTCTCACCTAGGTAAGGGTTAGTTTATCAACTTCTAGATAAACTAACCATTAGAAAATCTCATGATCATTCCATTTACTTTATTTTATTTCTTTCTGTTTCATGGTTTATCATTATGGATGTGTTGTCACGATCACTTAATTTATGAATTAAAGAAGCATGAAAGATGGAACTCAACTAAGAAAGACTTATGCTTAAATATTATCAAGACACGGTTAATCATTTAAGTATGTTCCACTTAATATTAACAAGTGTGTGATAATGATTACAATAAATTCACGCATAAGAGATAAAAATTCCTCAAATAAAATATTTAGTCAGAATAAGACTTTTTTACTTGATTAAGGTAAAATCACAATAAAACTATGTGTTTGACCAACCCTTTTGGGGACATTTACTTTCTACAGGAATCCCTTGTGAAATGTTTCACATTAAATTAACCATATTACATTAAGAGGAGTAGCCCTTGCTAGACTTGGTGTAATATTGGAGGCAAGAGTTGAGGAAATCCAAAGACAATATTTCAAGATTGGGGAGTCCACCCAATAGATTAGGGAGTTTCAATCCAACAGTTGAAAAGACCTTCCTACCTAAATACGATTTAATGACCAACCCTTATTGGGGTTATGTTAAGGGGAATATGTATCCTTTCCAGTAGAATTTCATGTAAACTAGACATTACGGGTTCAATGGTAAGGGCCATTGGGACTTGATAAAATAGTGGGAGACTTAGCAAAACATTTTATTTCTTATAAAATGTAATCAGGAAAGTAATATTGATATTCTCTTTTAATTGTATGATAGAAATGAAAATCTCATTAAAGACACTATCAATGCAATAAATTCTGGGTGAATACCATATCCTCCATTCCTATATCTTCCAGGAATGGTTTAGATGACTTCGAGTTATCCTACGCCATAAACGGAGGTCTTAAGTACTGGAGTTACCATTACATGATCCACCTGCAAAAGAGGCGAGTGATGTGGATTTCTTGTTCTTTGAGAAACATATGAACAATTTGGTCAACGTTAAATGTTTTATGTTATCATCATTGTCTAGTGAGATCATGAAGTCTCATGAAAACCTGTATGCTTAAAGCATGCTCGAGAACCTCAGTGGTCTTTACCTGGAGAGAGAAAGACGGGAATGGTTTGAGATCTCTAAGGCACTCTTTCAGAGTAATCATGGATGAGGTGCCCTATTTGGACCTCATGTAGTAAAGCTCATTGGCTACATTGAGTGCCTGTAGGTTCTAGGGTTTAAAATCCCTGATGAACTGCACACCGAGCTCATTCTCGCATCACTCCCACCGAGCTTGTCTGATGTTTTTTTTCAATTTCAATATGAAAAACGTTGATAAGTCTCTATCTAATCTTCTTCTACTCATTCTCCAAGTAGAAAAAGATATGAAGCATGAAAATCCTTATATCCTTATTGTGAATAAGAGGAAAGGGAAGGCGAAGAGAATTAATCACAAAGCTTCATCATGACCTTCCAAGAAAAAGATGATCAAAGGAGAGGAAAGGGAATGTGAGGCTATTTGTTTTGCATGTGGAAAGAAGGGACATTAGAAGAAGAATTACACCTAGCCTAAGAATCAAGGGGAAGCTTCAGGTGTGTTTTTTATCGAATGAAATCTATCAGTTTCTAAAAATTTGGTATTAGATATATCTTGTGGTGCTCACATATGTATCCAAATATAAGAACCATGTATAATAAAAAAGATTGATTGAGGGGAGGTATATCTATGAGTATCCAATGGAGCCAGACTTTCTGTTGTATTTATAGGGGACTACCACCTCACGTTGCTAACTGGGATGATCTTTGTGTCAAAGGGTTGTATTTATGTGCCTTTTGTAACCAAAAACATAATTTCTGTATCCAGACAAGATATAGATGAATTTTTTTCATGTTTGGAAATGAATGTTTCTTATTTTATAAAGATAGCATTTGTTTTGGTACGGTACATTTATACAATGGAATTTATGTCTCGGATTACACAAACCAAGCAATGGAAATCGATGACAAAGATACTTCACATGACTCATACCACATCCATCTTTTGCATCATCAGATAGGTCATGTAAATGAGAAACACTAGACAAAGTTACATCTAGATGGATATTTAGATTCTTTTGTAATAAAACCACTTTTCATATTTAATTCATGTCTACAAAACAAAATGACCAAATCCAATTTGGGGGGAAAGTTGAAATGGCTAAATAGCTTCTTTTATAGGTTCATATCGATGTGTGTGGATGATTTCCAATTGAATAAAAGGGTGTGTACTCATACATCATAACTTTTATTGATGATTTTATAAGAAATGGATATATCTAATTAATGAGGTATAAGTCGGATTCCTTTGTTAAGTTCATGTGATACAATAATGATGTTGAGAACCATCTTGGTAAGAAGATTAAGAAACTCTGCTCAGACTGAGGTGGTAAATCTCTTAATCATGACTTCAATGATTACTTACAAGAGTTTGGGATATTATCCCAACTCACTTCTCCTTACACACCTCATTGTAATGGTGTAAGAGAAATGATTAACCACACCTTGTTGGACATGGTGAGATCAAGGATGAGTCATATAAGTATTCCATTATCCTTTTAGGGGAATGAGTTAAAAACAGTGGAAGACATACTAAACCATGTACCAACTAAATTGATAAATGCTATTATATATGAGGTCTGATTTGGAAGAAAATACATGTTATCTAATTTACCTGTGTGGGGTAGCGAATAATTTGTTAAGGCCTCTTCCGGTAACAAACTTGCACCCAAGGAAAAAAGTGTACCTTTATAGGATACCCCAAGGAAACAAGGGAATATTACATATAAAACCCCTCATACTAAAATGTTATAGTGGTAAGACATTACATATTCCTTGAAATGGAGCACATTTCTAAAAGATATAGTGGTATAAAGATAGACATCGATGTAGTAGAGGCTCAAGGTACACAAGAGTTTGTAAAGAAACAGATTCCACAAAGCCTTGTGGATGAAGTATCTATTCCATAGACACAAGTATTGCATAGGAGTAATAGAGAGGTTAGAGAACTATAATGGTATAGTTTTATAGTTACAGAGGATGGTGACTCATTATTAGTTGATAATGATGTTCCTTTAACCTACAAGGAAGCATTAAGTGGCACAGACATTTCCAAATGGAAAGAAGCCATGAATTCTGAAATGGATTCCATGTACCAAAAACAAGTTTGGATTTTGGTAGATCCTCCAGTTTATGTAAATCTTGTTGGTTGCAAATGGGTATTCAAGAAGAAAGTGGACATGGAAGGGGAAGTCAGTATTTATAAGGCACGACTGGTTGCAAATGTTTTTAAACAATGTCAAGGAATTGACTACAATGAAACCTTTTCACCAGTTTAAATATTGAAATACCTCATAATTCTACATGTTATTACGTCTTACCATGACTATGATATTTGGAAAACGGATGTCAAAAAAGAATTACATGTCGGGGACCTTCAGGAAGATGTCTACATGACACCACCTGAAGGGTTTGTGACTCCAATGGATGCCAATAAGGTATGAAAGTTATAGAAATACATTTATAGATTAAAGAAAGCATCCAAGTTAGGGATCATTCATTTTTATGATTCCATAAAAGAGTTATGTTTTATCAAGAATGAATGTGAGCCTTGTTTCCATAAACGGTTTAGTGGGAGTGCAGTCGTTTTCCTAATATTATATGCTGATGACATATTACATATTGGAAACGAGATACCAGTCTTACAGTTTACTAAGGCATGGTTGAATCAATTCTTCTCTATGAAAGGCTTGGGTGAGGTAGCGTATATTCTTGGGATAAAGATCCTTTGTTAAAGATCAAAGTGATTGTTGAGCCTAATTCAAAGTATATACATTGAAAAGATACTGAAGAGATTTATTATGGAACAATCCATGAGGGGATTGTAGCCAGCGTCACATGGAATTCATCTTTCTAAGAAAATGTTCCCTAATATACACGTGGAAAGAAAGATAATGGCAAGGACTCCATTCAAATCAGCAATTTGAATATTCATGTATTCCATGATATGTACTAGGATGGATATTTCCTATGCATTGAGTGCGGTATGAAGATATCAAGATGACCCAGGAGACCGCCATTGGATGGAAATCAATACTATATTAATGTATCTGAGGTGTACAAAGGATATGTTTCTAGGTAGTGGAGGTGATTAGGAACTAGTCATCAGAGGATATGTAGATTCTAGTTTCCAGACTGATCATGATTACATGAAGTCACAAATGAGGTACATCTACAGTTCGAATGGAGGTGCAGTGAGCTAGAAGAGTTGAAAGTAGAGTGTGGTCGCAGATTCTACAGCAGAGTCTGAGTATATCGCAGCTTCTAAGGAATCTAAAGATTCAGTTTTTATGTGAAGCTTCTTCCAAGAGGTAGATGTAATACCTAGCAGTAAATATCCCATCAAATTGTACGGTGATAATACTGTAGCTGTGGCTCTCTCAAAAGAGCCAAGGTCACATCAGCGGACGAAGAACATAATTCAAAAATATCATCCCTTGAGGGATTTATCCTAGAGAGGTGAACTTGTAGTGAGTATCATTTCCACATAATACAGCATGGAAGACCCCTTGACTAGATCCTTAACTCAGTGGAAACATGATCATCATGTGAGGTCTAGCAGACTGAAAGTTGTAAGAAGTTTTCTCTAGTCCAAGTGGGAGTTTTTAAGAGTTTGTGTCATAGAACGAACTAGTTTTACTATGATCACATGAATATTGAATGTATTATTACATATTGTTCATTGTTCTTTAAGACTATGATGTAATAATGTCCTCGAGTATTTGTTACATTGATAAGGTCATGGAAGTTCCTGACTATGATGAGACCCTTGAAATGATATAATAATATTCTTAAATATAGTTCTGTTGTTGGATGACATACTATGATGTGACACATAGCACACATAACGTCATGTGTGAGTACGCGTAAGAAGATGATACTTCCTCTCATGAAGTTCACATTTGGTAATCTCCAAGATAGGAGATTATAGTAATACACCAGCAAGTAGGAATTCCTCAAATTTTGGTGTTATCATATCTTTCAATCTGTGAGCATGTGTAATGATCCTTAGACATTAATATTATCCTTAATACATGTCACAACTTACACACTTTGATTTAGTGATGAAAACAGTCATACAAATAGTTGGTAGGAAGTTGGGTGCTTTGGGTGTGCCATGAGTGGCATGTTTTTAATGGATAAGTTGAGGAAGGATTTTTCCATTCCATTTATATAAGTTGATATCTTGTCCCTTTGATTGAATTTGAACCATCACGTGAAATTCCATGGCCATGGTGTAACGACGAGTTTATTTCAGGTAGTCAAAGAATGACGTATCAAGCATAAAAGTTGATTACACAATCATGAAACCTACTTGATGAGATATTTGGACAAAGTGATTATATTACACAGTGAGAATTCGTTTATGGATGTATTTTTTATGACTTTACATTCATTCTATTGGGTGCCTTAACCCATTTCTAGATAGTATTCTTGGACTTCGGGCAAGCCCTCATAATGCCAATGAAAAATAATCCTAGAGGGTCACACACTAAGTATTTTTGGTGGTCTCAGTTAAATTCTATTTGAATGTAATTAATGAAATAAATATGATTCTCAAGACCATGGAATAATTTTATTCATTTTGAAATGATCGAATAAATTATATATAATAAATTTATTTATTTTATTGAACAATTAATAAATATTTATTTATTAGTTTGTAAATAAAATATTTATTTAAGAGAATAAATTATTTATTTATTTATTCGGGTGTTCAATAAATAGAAGTGGAGTTCGAGCAGACCAAGGTCAGTCCGATAGTAAAATAATTATTTTAATGAGGGTAAATAATTATTTAACTAGTTGGCACAAATTAAAATAACGCAGCAATTATTTTGTGATGCGGAATTTTATTTATAATTCTGTTTTGTGCAAGTTGGCACACCATAAATAATGACGCTGAATGATTATTAAATGCATGGGTTTTCTCTAAGTTCATGAATGTATTTAATTGTTTCTATGAAATTATATATTTTAATTATGTTTCCAACAAAGGAGTTCATCAGCGCATGACTTGGATGGACTCTATTCCTTCTAACTTACTTTACCTTTTTGATAGAGATTGTAAAAAAATCCCATCTTTTCACCTCTTGTAACCCTGTTTTGTTTATTAATAAATTGTGCTCTGGTCTTTGACCAAAGCACTAACTCAAGAAAAATTAAATAGAAAATTATGCCTATTGTGCCATGCACCACACCACACGCCTGGTGAATTGATAATTGTTGAGTTAAACAATTTCTCTCTCGAATCCTCTTTCCCCCCCTCTCAAGAACAACAGACTTTCATCAAGACCGAAGAACAAGAGATCAAGAATGACCTATACAAGAAAATGGATTTACTGTGCTTTCACCTGGAGAACAAGAGGTGTTGTTCAGAGGCCATCAGAGCACGCGTGGATCACCAAAAGAGGGATTCTAGTTTGGATCCTTACAAGTGCAACAAGATAATCTGGAAGGGTCATTCTGGGCGATAAACATCATCAACGAAGAAAATACCGAAGATCCAGGTATTATTTTCTTTATGAATTTAATTAAATTAATTATAAACTTGATGTGAAAGATACTCTATAACGTTTCAGGTCTCTTTCATCATTATATAAATCTTTGATTATATTCCGTGGAGATTATCATTCATTGTCGTATTGATCCCGGAATAATCATTGATCATGGTAAAAATAAAATTTTGGTGTCGTCCCAAACATGCTTCCGCTGCGCCCAGAACCTTCATTTATTCCATCCATTTAAAATGGAATACATTAGTTTCTCAACTCATTTACAAATTCAGGATACTCATAATAAAGTTTCTTCCACTTAGGACAATATATTTAATGGAATAGTAACCCATATTCAATTCATGTATGTATGTGCCATGTAAATTATCCAAATGTTTTAGAAAATACGTATAGTTTTTAAATCCATAGAATTATAGGAACGTAACATACAACTTTTGAATGACCCAATTCACTGTTATGGAGTAGATTCCTGAAAAACATTGACAATTTTTCTATGTTATTCACAGTTTTTTAGAAACAATATGAAAAAAATTTTATTGTCATGTATTTTTTTAGAGATCATTCCCATTGAACATATATTTCATTTATTATCATATGTCATAAAAAGAAGTTCATTTTATTCTAGTAGTATATCATTCAAGAGACCAAGTAGTTCTATAAATACTCCACCCACTTCAATATTTCAATATATATAACGTCAGTATAGTTGAAATTGTTTTATATATAGTTTATCTATTATACAATAGTCTCTTCGAAATGACATTTAACTTCTAAAACTACTTTTTATTATCAAAAATTTCAATTTTCAATTTTCAATTTTTATTTATTCAATATGATAACCATTATGATTTATAATGGTATTCATATAAAATGATCCACAAAATGAAGTACTATTCTATTCAGTGTTTATATTCAATTTCTCCTCATGTTTAGTCTAATATATATATCTTTGATCAATTATGTTAAATAAAAAATTGTATTTAAACTCTTCCAGAATAATTTTTTCTTACTAATAACAATGTAAAAAGAGGAAAAATATTTGATAAGGGTCATATTCATAATCCATTGTAAACTTGATGAAATATTAAAATCCATATTCATATAATTTTTTTATATGATTAGTGTCCATCAATGTTCTATTCATATCACTCCTATTATGTTCATGAAAGATTATTTTTTACAAGAATAATAACTAAAAATTGGATATTCCTAATCAAATTATAAAGTTATAGATAATTTTATTAAGGTTATTTTTTTTTTATTTTATTAGTGATGATTCCTGACTATTTATCATTTTTCACATGGGTTATATGAAAGGAAACAACATGGGGTAAACATGGGACTATTTTACCAGTTCTTTTTTTTATTTTGTGTGAAGAAAGGAAGTAATTATAAGATGTTTTATGTAAACTTTCTAGGTTGTATTCCAACATTTGGGAGTGTTTTATGTTTATTAATTTCTTCTCTTGGTAAGTGGTGAGTTATGTGTTTTTTCATTGATAGGTTTATTAGTAATATAATTTGATGATCTTTTTTTCAGATGACGACACAATCAACTTCAACACAAGTTGAATATGTGTCTTAAGGGGATCAACAAAAATACTCATTTCAAATTAATGATTGGTGTATAATCCCTACTACATAGGGTCACCTAAAAACAAAGCTCAACCTATGTAAAACCAATTAAGATAATCATCTTCGAAAAATTGTCATAGTATAAATTGGGGGAGATATTTAAAAAATATATAAGAATATATGGTTGTTTTATATGTTATTAATGATACCAATTTGAATAGTAAAGGTATGTTTGAGTGGAAATGGGGTTATAAGTGTCTCCATTACTAGGAAAAGGGTATCAATAAAATTCTGGGTCAATTTCAATGGGATCGACTAATAAAGTCAACTGAAAAAATGATCCAAATATTGGTAACTTAAATAAATATAAAGGTGGTCGTAATGAATGAAAGTGGGGAAAAGATAAAGAACACACTAAAAAGATATACCCACTTACTGATTAGAACCGAGGTTGAAGTTAATATAGATATTATAATTTTATAAATAAATTCCCCACATAGCTATATATAATTCATATAATATTGAATGATCGTGTTTCTAAATTATTTTTTATTTTTTTAATTAAAGGTCATAAATAGAATGTAACTAATTTTATAAAATTATAATAGTGATTTAAAATTTTATGCAAGAAATCACTAAAAAAATTTATTTTTTTGACAATGATAATACTCAATATATTGAATCAATCCAAATGAGAATGATTAATTCCTTGCGTGGGATTGATCTTAATATATAATTGACACCCTATGTTTCTGGTTTTCATTCCCAAAATACATATCTATATTATAATTAATATAATTTATGGTTTTATATTGAAATTATGGGATTAAAACCACCTTATATGCTTCTTTGATCATCTATAGACCTTTCCCAACAATTTAATTCTAATAAAAAAGAGATGAATATGTCCACCATGTCAATATATACTATGAAATAATGGGGTAAAATGAAATATTAATCATTAAGTAATCACTTGAAAAAAAAAATTAATATCATGATTTGATATATTAATGAATTATGTCAATGGAAAAATTTCACCATGTCTATGTGAAATCCAATACGCTATAATCTGAAACTTTTATACATTTTTTTAAAAGACTATATTTTCTACTCAAGAAAATTATTCACATTGTCATATAAAAAATTAATGTAATGAATTTAATGGGTTTCTAAATGCAGATAGATGTATGTTGAGGGAATACACTTGGATATTAACTTCAATATGTATCAAAATATATGTTAGAAATATTCGATTGTGTCAGGAAAGATAAATCTTATAAGTACATTTATGAAATATGTTAAGAAAATGTAAAGGCATAAATATCATAATTAAAATTAATTAATTCTTTAAATTTTATTATAGGTACTTCAGGATTAATATAAGGGATAAACTAATATAGAGAAAATAAATGACATCAATATATTAGGCATCCATATTGGATTGATGAATTATTGAACAATCCCATGGTATTGATGTTGATTATTGTTTTATTATAAAACAATTTCATAAAAATATTTATCCATAATTGTTTATGCATGTGTCATATTTTTGATTTGGAACATGATAAGGGGAGAGTAAAAAATCCCTATATTGAAAATAAAGCATTTTGATAATAGAAATAGATTTTAATCACTCGAAATCATTTAGTTTCCCCTGAAAAAATCCTTACCAAACGACCCTTAAGAAGGAGATATCGCTAGTGGATATAGGCAGTGGTTCCATGTATTTGTGAGGGATGTGAAACATATTGCAGAAATCATAAAGAACCTAATAGAGGTGAAATGTCTAGAAATAAAAAAATTCATTGGGTTTTGACAAGCATGATTCATTTGACAAGATCGAGGGGGTACGATAATATGGGTGGACTTCCATGAGAGCTTGAACAACACAAGAGGATTGGGTTCAGTTAGGGATATATTTTTTAGATCCTTAATGGTTTTATCAATGATTATAAAAAATAACTGATAAATAGGGGTTTCATCAGTACTTAAATAATAATTTTTGATATAACCCCTTTTTAGTAGCGTGTTTTGGGCGATAATAAAAATATCTCTTTATCATGGCTAAAAAATCACTAGAGAAGGCCTATGTTATCAAAATTATAATATTAATAATGATATGATTATCTTCTATCAGCAATTTATGTTACACCAGTTATAAAACCCTTTATAATTAATATTAAATTATATAATTAATATAATTGGAAATTTTATGTGTAGAAAATTATGAAAAAATATAACTGTATATAATTATAAATATATATTTATATGAATATAAATATATTGAAACAGTTTTAAATATTTTTTTACAAATATATTTATAAATATATATATATAATAATTTCTGTAACAATAAATATAATAAAATTATTATAAATATGAATTTTTAAATATATTTAAAGACATATATTAAAAATTATAATTATAAGTATATAATTATATTAATCCTGAAAATATATATTTAAATATATATATATATATATATTTTATAACTATATTTTTAGTATTATTATTGAATATATAATCTTAAATACAAAAATGTTAAAAACGAGAGATATTAAATCATTAAAAGTTAATAGGCTTTAAAACTATGAATAAATTGATATGTCTTATTAAATATATAAATTAATAAAAAAATTAAATTCGGATAAATATTAAAATCAATATGTATATATATTTAAAATATTAAAACTTAGTATGTAAATATTTATAAATAAATATTAGATAATGATTAAATTCCAATATTTTTAAAAATTAATTAATATAAAATATTAATAAACAAAATTAACAGAAATAATATAAAAAATCACTAAATAAAATTTATCAATTAAAAACATAATATATTAAATTAATTATTTTTCTAAAAAAAATTATAAAATGAATATTCTAATTTAAATAAATTACATATATATTATGTGTGCGTGCTTCTATATTAGATTGCAATAATCACATAAATGTGTCAGGGAAATTAATCTATATATATATATACCCAACACATGCTTGATATATATTAATTTGGACAATGACATTATAAAACAAATAACATGTAGTAATGAAATAAATAATAATAAGAATGATTAGATTTTAAAATAGATTATGTTTTATTAATTTTATTGATTATTAAACATTTTTAAAAAATACATCAATGATATTGAATACATATTTATTATATAAATTAAAAAAATATTAAAAACAATAAATGTTAATTAATAAGAATGAAAAAATAAATGTTAAAAATGGAAAAAAATTTAAAAAAAATCAGATCAAAATTAAAACTAAATTAGTTTCCAAAAAATCAAAAAAATAAGATTATTAATTAATAAATGATATTAAAAAGATATAAATTTCAGAAAAATATTAAAAAATAATTAATAGAATATGTGTGTTTTAAATTAATATGAGATAAGTTTTATATATGTTGATTTCAATTGAATTAAAAACATAACAAATATTATTAAATAGATATATATAAATCTTAAAAAATAATACATTAACAAAAATTGAGAAAATAAAATTTAAAAATTAATAATATATATATATATATTAATTAAAAATTAATGAATAAATTACAAATATATCTAAATAATAAATATTTGAAATATATAAATTATAAAATAATTAAAAAAAACACGTAAAATTAATTATGGATATAAAATATTAAATGAATAGATTCTAAAAACATGTGAAATTCAACTAAAATACTAATAGATCAAATATATATTTAAAATTTGAATAAGAGATTATTTACAGTTCCTACATAAGAGATGAAGATGAGGGCCTGGGGATTCGGTACTTTTTCCCTTATGTCAGGCCTTCTTCATATATGTGAATGGGATTTTAACATCAACCTAATAGAGGCTACCAATTCATTGGTGAAATTGTGTATAAATTTTATTTTCTCAAATTGGATACTATGGAATAACTAAATTATTCTTGATATTACTATGTTCATCAGAATGCCAATTAAGATAGATAAGGGCATATGACTATCAAATATAGTAATTATGTTTGGATCTTGGTTTATTTTGATCTATTACTTCCATTGGTTGATAAAGTTTTCTTTTCTATTGATAATGATGAATTTGAGCTACAAATTGAATATGAGAGAATCCATTGGTTTTTCTTGGATTATAAGGTGATTGGGAATGAGAAGATGAACAGTAGGTGAAATGTGATTTGTTCCATTTTCTCTACTCATGGGAATACATAATATAGGTTATTTAAAAAAGGTAGGAAGTCCCTTGAAAGCATGAATCCAAAGGATTGGAATGTTCAGTCAGGGAATGTGATGGTTCCTCAAGAGAATATGGTCTCCTCATCTTTGAGGAGTGATAATAAATTATTGTAGGTGTCGGCCCCTACAGACAATGGAACAATGGTGGACTCTTAGAAACCTTTTTTGAAGGGTGCATAACATGTATCCATTTCGGTGGATAGGAATCAGAGTTCATTAACAAATCATGGGTAGAGATAGCAGCTAAAGAAGTTTTATTTATGGAAGATAACTCTAAAAAATTTCCTGAGCATGGGTCCTATCTTGGGAGTGTTGTAGTAGGAGATCGAGCAGACGAGGTATAGGACATTGTGGCTACACTAGTTGTGATGGAAGGATAAACTATGGATGTGATACCTCTTTCAAAGGATGATAATGAGAAACACATTGGACATGAATAGACATCGATGAATGATCAATCCATTGATGAGGACGAAGGAAAAAATTCTCGATGAAAAATAATTAAGACATAAAAATAGATTATAATAGTGTCTTATAAATATGAGAACAAAATGACATATTATGATGGAATAAATATGTTAATTAATCAAAAATCCGTCTTATATGGATCTCCTCCAAATGTGCAGGCCCCACATGACATGGCCAAAATGCCGGATGAACCTTAGAAAATTTAGCATCAAATTGATGATAGGAATTTATTATGGTATTATCAACCCAACTTCAATGATTTAATAAAAAAAATCCCAGGACTCATTTGAAAATTCCTTCAACATAGATTGGAGAATTTCATGGGAAATAAATTCTAGTATTATCTCTCTTGCGAATCAAAAAGTTTAATGATCAGTTTATGGCCTTAGTAAGGAAGCGGGTGACTGGGTTTTCCCTCATATTGAAACCATCTATTTTTGGATGGACCCAAGATTTTTGTATTTGAAGACTATATCACATTTTAGAAATTGTTAGAAAATAATATTGAGGTTGGATTTTGGAACTACTGAGTGATGAATTTTCAGTATTTATCATGGTAGTTCAGAATTTGTTCTATAATGCAGGACTCATATAAGTCATTATCTGAGGAATTATAGAAAGATTTACCAAAGGTCAAAACTTGGTGGAGAGGATTACATCCAAAAGGCAGGTTACAACCTAGGAATTTAGGATTGAGAGGGTCTTGAAGGGATTGATTTTTTTGGATTTCACCTCTGATGTGGGCATTGTTTCCTTGCTTGAGCCATCTATATCCTTATAGTGTTTCCATTTTTAATAATAATTTGGAGTTATGGATTTGGTCTCCAAGTACATGGATGAATTTTTTTCATAATTTTAACAAATTTAGTCAATTTTCTAATTAATAATTAAATATTAAATTTTTTATATAAATTTCATATTGATAAAAATGAAATTAATAACACAAAGTACCTTAATTATTATGTAGTTTTTAATTAATATTAAAAATGATTTTCCCTAAACATTTTACATAAAAAATTATTTGATTTATAATATATATTTCACACTATATAAAAAATATCAAATAATTATATATATATATATATATATTATTTTTATATATGAAATGTTTTAAAGAATTATATTATATATCAAAGAGAAATGTGTATTTACTCATTTATAAATCATATTTAATTAAATTTGTTTTATTTTTATCAAGTTAAATATATTTATATATTAACATATGATTTTGTATGATATACATTTCTTATTATAATAAATCATTTATCAGTGCTTTTATTGAGGGATGATAAAGGGCCTCACTTTATATTTCATGTTTTGTAGCATTAAACTGGGTATAAAAATTATTAGAGTAGATATAGGATCCTTTTTTATTTGAATGATGTAGAAACCCTTATTTTCATTTAATATGGATAAAACTTATCACAAAATTGTTTTATATTTTATGCTTGAATTTTTTTAATCCTTATCCAATGAATTCCGAAATGTATTTCATAGTGTGATTTTTTTCATGGGAAAAACATTCACCCATACCTATTACCATACGCATAATGAGACCTAACACAATCATCATTGTCAAATAAAGGAATTTTCCGTAGGAATTATCATGAAACTTCTCCTCTGAAGCATTAAATTCATCAAGATCACCAAGGAACACAACCCTAAATAATTAGAATATCCTTACAACATAATGTTAGGAAACATAATAATGTTCTCCTCCATAAGATATATCAAGTTGAAAGTCGTCTCCACCTACTCTAACCATGTCTCTTCTTCCTAATCAGAAAAAATATCCATCATACTCCTACATATACTAGAACTGAAAAAAAATTAATCTCTTCCTCCAAATTCTATCTTTTTCCACATCAACTCTCTAGTTATTTACTTGAGAATCTTATTTTTCTCCAATAACATGAGCTCGATTGGGAAATAAATGAGGATCCTTCCCCCAAAAAAATAAACAATAGATACATTATAAATCAAAAATATAGAATCCTGAAGAAGAATTAATTAATACTTATCATAATTCGTCTCATCTTACTAATTCAATCAGAAGAGTAAGTAATTATGATACATGGTCTTTACCTATATCGTAAACATGTTAGCACCATCACATTACATACTACACTTAGTAAACTTAAGGCCCTTACATTGGATCATAGGTGGCCCTAGTATCCTATGTCTCCGTAACTCTAATTTTCATACATCACATGACATTTTCAACATATATTAACTATAAAAAATGGTTTTATATTTTTTTCATTAGTAATGTTTATAATCCTTAAAAAATAATTTATTAATATTTTTAAAAAATATGGAGGAACGGTGTGACACTAATTAGTTACGATTTAAAACATCTCCAATTAGAGAAACACTATTTTTTAATGTTTTTTAGAAATGAAAGTAAATTTTCTATTAAATATCCATGTTTTCATTAAATGTGGCTTCTTTTTTTTTAAAATCAAGATAAAAAAATGTTTTTTAATGATAAATTTTTTTAACAGAACGAATCCTGGCCACCACCATCCCGTGATGTCACCCCGCCTCTCCCCTATAGGAGGTCACGCCATTGGACCAATCTGTGTGTTTATATGTTTATATATATATATATTTGTGTGTGTGTGTTTATATATATATCTGTGTATTTATAAATATATATTTCTATGAATGTATATATATGTGTTTGTGTGTGTTTGTGTGTGTGTTTATGTATATCTGTACATGTTTTTGTTTACCGAAACACACACACACACACAAACATATATGTATATGTATTACTATATTTTTGTGTGATCGTGTATATACGTGTACGTTTTTTTATATATTTGTACTTATATATATTATTATATTCCACTTTATGTTAATGTATTTTTATATACTAATATAAGTTTATATATATATTCATATATAATTATATATATATATATATATTTAATGAATTATAATTATATTTAGAATGTGCCTCTTTTTAAAACACCGGAAAAATGTAAATAAAATAGCCTTGTTTTCTTAAAAATGTGGATAAATTTAAAATGTATTTTTTCATAAATGTATTTATATATAAATATCTATATATTTATATACATATATATATATATATTATCCATATATGTGTTTTTGTATTTATATATAAAAATATATTAATTAATCAATAAACAAATATCAATAAATTTAAATATATATTTATATCAACGTAGGGAAATTTACTATATTTCCAATTAATGAATGCAACACCAAACATCAAGGAAGAACATGGTGAGGCATGAACTCGAGACATCGCCGAGACCTACAAGGAAACTACCACTAATCTCTACATAATGTATATATATATGTGTGAGTGTTTGTATATATATGTAAATATTATGATATCTAAGTATATGTTAATTTATTTTCATATAGACGCAAATAAATAAATATTTATATATAATATATGAAATCATTATACATTTACATATCAATATATCTATACACACAGATATATATATATATATATATATAATTTAAGATAACGTTATTTATATATAATTAGACATGTTTGAAAACATTGGTAAAAATTTTACTAAAACTACAGTGTTTTCTTTAAAAATATCTTTAAATTTAGAAGTTTCCATTTTTTCATAAAAACATCACTAAGTTACCAATGTATTCTAGAATTCATGGCTATTTATAAAATTAGTGATGTTCACTTAAATACATGACTACATTATAAATTAGTGAGGTTTTTAAATATGACTAAACAATATATCACGAAAATAGCTCTGTTTTTTCAAAACATCATTACATTATCCATGATTTAAAAAAACGTCACAAAATTAGCAAAGTTACCTTCTAAACTATGTAAATTTAAAATTAGCCATATTTTTTAATGTTTTTAAGAAATCACAAAACTATCCACATTTTTAGAAAAACATGGAAAAATACATTGCTAAATTCGATTTTGTTATAAATCATTTTTCTTTAAACCCATGTACTATTCACCCGTTCATATCCCAAATATTCATCTTATTTCTGAAAAATAATCTCGAAGAATACTTTTTCATGACCTTCCTCCACTAGTACCCCTCATGGGATGATAATGATGAAAGAGACGTCCCTCTAAATCTACCACAATTGGATATGGTTTGGAGATTATCATCGTGGTTATCGAACACATAAATTTGAGAGTCATAACCCTAACAAATCATAGGAATTATTATAATCCACCTTTAAGAATATACTAAAAATAAAACAATCCTAATGCTTGTAATGTCATATAAATAATGACTATGAACAATACAAGTGACATTGACTCATTAGAACCAAACAACCATAAACAACCACTATCAACTAGTAAAGCCTAAATTGATCACCAAATCACCCCTTTGGACCTAAAACACACACACATAAAAAGGCATGCATAGTCACACACATATAATATAGGGGTGATGGTAGATGAATTATCACAAGAATATTCCCAAAAAATATTATACAATTGTGGGCAGATCATACTAAAGATCCGATTAATAAAATGTGATAACAACTCATTACCTAAATTAATCCATCTGAATCTCTAACCTCAACCAGACACACTATCCAAATATTGAAAAAAATAGGTAATATAACCTTAATAACATTTATGAATAAGGGTTCTCCACTTCCACCTCTACCCAATATATTTCACTCTGAATCCCATGATCACATGTCTTGGAACGCTATTCCCCTCTATATGTAATCTCAAAAATCCTTGTATAAACCTATCACAACCCTTCCATATGGGGCCCATGCCATGGATACCCCAAGCCCGCCTCCGATAGGCTATGAGATGGAAATTAGCTCCAAGTAGGCATATCTAAGAAATTTAAGGCCCTGCCTTTAAACCTGTATGTACACACATAGATACAAGCCCAAAAAGCTAGAAAGTAAACATGGAGTAAACCATGCATGCCACTAAGACAACCATTGAGAATAACAGTAAAAAATTGAATGTAAATGGGCCTGTATACATGCTCAAAAAAGAAATGTTGTAGAAAAATGAGTAAATTAGTCACTGGAAGCTTGTATGCAGAAAACCCTACCTAATGATTAGGTCAAGGTTCACTGCCTGATGTCATGGGAGTATGCCTTATCTTTCAGATCTCACTAAAAAAACTTGGACCTAGACCACCAAGGAATTGTCCAAAACATTGTTCATCTATAAAAGAAAACACACATGTGGGTGAAGCCCAAGTAGAGGAGAGTAATCTACATTTAGTAGGATACCCCAAAATGATAAAGGAAATAACCTAATGGAAAGACCCAAAAGTAATAACCACAAAGGAATAAAAAAAATTACACACAAAGTATTGTTAGCTCACACTTGTTTGAATCTAAAGTAGTAATGTAAAAATATAATATGTAATCATAGAAAACCCAGTACTATTGAGTAACTGAGACCCACTGAGTCAGTAAGTCACAAAGAGTGACTTAGAAAGGCTGATTTTCTTAGACCAGATGAGTCTCTAAAACCTACTAAGTCCGTTAGACCCGCTTATTTACTTCGACTCATGGAGTCACATAGACCCACTATCATAGTTTTCTCGTCATATCCAACCATAAGATCCCTGCACATATCACATTCATTTTTGGATAACATTATCCTGAAGCCAATGATTCTGTTCCAAATTCCCTGAAAACCCACTTAGATTATCTCAAACGGGAATCCTCATCTCGAGTGTCCCAGTGCCAAAAAATTCTCATCAATCGTACATGCTATTTGGATGATATGATCCTTTTGTAAAAAGGGTATGGTTGGTTCTGCGCCTGGTATGACCCATCCGGCACTACTGCGCCTAGCTCGGACTGGTTGGCCCTGACCGAAGTGTCGGCCCGGCCCACTGGTGCATGGGTACAGCCCGCTGGGGAAGGGGTGGAGCCCGATGGGGCACAGGTGCAACCTGCTGGGCCTGCTGGAGTGGCCCAACCATCCTTTTCTATATGGTGTGGATAGGTTCGGTCCACTGGACATGTCTGATGTTGTTCCCCACAGTTACCCACCATAAAACTAGACTGTGGACCCAGGTCGTGTGACGAGGCCTCCTATTGTGTCAACTACATCCCCCTATTGGCCTCATGCAGATGACCATGTTATCCACCCAATGGGGGTTTCTATGGGGATTTCCGGTAGTGCAGCATGTCACCAATGTTTTCCACCTTTTGAAAGTGTCTGCCACCCCATGCCTCATATGGCACACCGGTGGGATCTTCCATGGCCCCCCAAACTCACTCAGGATTTCCTGATTCTAATCCGAAAGTACCGTTGTGGTCCCTGGGCTCCACCTCCACTGCCTAAGGATCCAATCCATTTATCCATCAATCCGGGGGTCCAACCACATTCGTATCCTCCCATAAAGAGTCACATGAAACCACATGGGTCAATCAGAAAATATCACAACAAGAGAGAGATAGAGAGAGAGAGATCAGAAATAAAACCCAAATAACTGTCTAGACATTTGTTCATGTCGGGTTGAATGTGTTCTTGTCAGCAGGATCATAGAGAATTTTTTTTAAATCACTAAGATTTTGTTCCCATCTAATCATGAAGAACTAAATGAGAACAAAAAGATCTAACCCCCTTAAAATCCCCACATGGTAATTCCTATCTCACAAGGACAATCAACCTATGGATCAGAATGTTAGTGGGTTGATCTGTAATTGTCATTTAGAAAAGATTAACAGTGGAAAAGGGAAATCACAAAGAAAGAATAAAACCACTAACTGAGATTTGGTCTATTTTTAGTGAAGAAAATAGCTGCACCTCCATCATTCATCGATCCTAGATCCGAGATATGTCATTCTTGGAAAAATACTTTGAATAAGAGGGGTTGTTCGTTATTTTCAGTGATCCATAGTTCACTAAAGAAATTATATCAAAGATTCAGAGAAACTCTATCTTCTGATATTGTATCTCTGTTAATCCATTAAATGAAGGAAACATTTTTCTGTGTTTCTATTACACTGAGTCACAGTATCATTACACTCTTTAATTTTTGAAATGAAATAGCTAATGTGTCATTCCACTACAGTGAGAAATTTTGGATAAAATAAAATTCCATAAATTTATTTTATTTTTTCTCGTAAAATTTCTCCAAAAATATCTTTTACCCCTAACCCATGCCGATCGAGGTTAGGTCCTTCATTAAGAAAATTTGTCATTACGGACGCAATGATGAGCTTGGATTTTTAATCCGGGAACTGATTTATAATTTATAAAAACCACACTACACATTATCTTATAAAAAGTTCAAAAACATATTCTGGTCACCCCAGGACTCTGAATCACATGTTGTCACGGCACATTGTTTCAAATTAATCCATATAATTTTTTAAAATAAATTACCTGGAAAATATGGGACATTAAATTTCCCCCACATTAGGGATATAAATCGTCAAAATCCAAAACAAGGGATAAACAAACAAATGGGGATATTGAGCACGAATCTAAGCCTCCCACTCCCAAATTCTCTCCTATAAATTTCTGTGCTGCCACCAACATGCACAATATTAATAGACCCCCTATAAAGTACCTGATTTCGTTGATCCTCTATCTCTAATGGGAACTCCGCAAATGTCTCCTCATCATCAACGTCCAACTCGACACCATCGATGACATGAGATGGATCATTCATGTACCTCCTCAACTGCGACACGTGAAAGAAATCATGGACATGATTCATCTTTGGGGGAATATATAGGTGGTATTCCACCACACCAACTCTTCATAGAATCTAGAAAGAGATGATGATCCTCTGAACCAACATGCTTCCCCAGCCAAAACACTACAATCCATGTCGAGGGAAGACCAAAACAGAAAAGTGGTTTCCGTCCTCAAACTCCAAATGGATTCATCTCCTATCAGCATAGGATTCTTGCCTAGTTTTGCAGTCCTCATTCCCCCATAGATGATCTGCACCTTCTCGATGGTAGCCCATACTAGCTCTAGTCCCATAAGTGTTGAATCCCCGGGGTCTGTCTAACATAACAGTGAACTAAAAGGTCACCCATATAGTTCCTTGAATGGTGTCATACCAATGGTGGAGTGGTAGCTATTGTTTTACGTAATCTACACTAGTTCTACATCGTCCTCCCAACTACAACCTATGTCTAGGATGCATGAAATAAGCATACACTCTAAAACCTCGATAACCCTCTCTATCTGGCCATACATCTAGGGATGAAACATTATGCTAAAATGAATCTAAGTCCCAAATATATCTTCCAATTCCCTCCATAATCAGGATGTAAAATGAGTAGAATGGTATGAAATTATCATTGAAGGGACCCCTGATGCTGAACTATCTCTTTAACGTAGAGGCGTCTCAAGATCTCTACCGAAATTTTCTCCCAGATGGGTGGGAAGTGGGATGACTTGGTGTGTCGGTCAATGATTACCTAGATAGAATCATTTCCCCTGCACGTTAATGGTAAACCCCTCCCAAATTCCATCAATATATCATCCCTCTTCCACACTGGCACATCATGTGGGTGAACCTATCATACTAAAACCTAATTATCTTCCTTCGCTTTCTAAAATGTGGGACACAAATAAACCAACTCTTCCACCGCCTTCTTCTTCCTCGGCCACCAGAATTGACATTGGAGATCCTAGTATATCATTGACACTACTGGATGTACTGAAAGAGGTGAGGTGTGTAACTCCATCACAACCCCTTCTCGCAATGTCAATTGTACGAAGGATCACCCTCTGAAAAGGATTATTTTCTCCCACCTATCAAATCTCTCTTAGGGGCATGCCCTGTGGATAACTGATGATGTTGGGTCTCATAGTAGTCATCCTCTAGATGTGCCTCCCCCACTCACTACAATAGGGGATGGGTGACAACATTCGACTGAAGAGAGGTTGTTCCATAACCATCCATGAATGATATCTACATCAAGGCTGACTGTTAATATTTCTCACTCATCAAATACAAATATAATCTTCTACTAAATACATATAACACCACATTCATCTTCTAAGGAGTAGAGACTATATCAAAGTCATAATCCTAGATTAACTCTAACCACGACCTCTATCTCAAGTTCAGGTCCTTCTAGAAGAAAATAAACCTGATAAGTTCTTTTGTCAGAGTAGATAGTAAACCTCCCACCCTTCATGTAGTGTCACAAAATCATAAATGAAAAGGCCACTACTACTAACTCTCTGTCATGGGTTGTGTAGTCTGGAACATGATGCTTCAACTTTCATGAAATGTTGGCAGTTAACGCTTTCCCCTACATCAGTACCCAACCCATTCTAGTTCCTAATGCATCACTAAACCATACATACCCAATTCCCTCCTCTGGCAGTCTCAAGATGGGGGAACTCATCAATCTCTGCCTGAACTCGTGGAAACTATGATCGAACTTATCTTTTCACACAAAGGGAATTCCCTTATGTGTCATTTCCAATAAGTGTGCTCCTACCCTAGAAATGAATGGCATGAACCTCTTATAGTATTCAATCAAACTCAAGAAACTTCAAACCTCGATCATGCTCCTAGGTGGCTCCCAAGCAAGCACCACCTCTATTTTTTTCAAATCCAATGTAACGTAATCCTATGAAATGACATGTATGATAAAGTGGACTTCCTGAATCAAGAACTGACACTTTGAGATCTTCCAATATAGATGTATCTCTTGGAGTGTATCTAGGACCATCCATAAGTTTTTTGCATGCTCCTCCATGGAAGCTGAGTATACTAGGATGTCTTCAATGAATACCATGATGAACCAGTCAAGGAAAGGATGGATGATTTTGTTCATGAGTCCCATGATCATTGCAGGGGCATTGGTCACACCGAAGGGAATCTCTAAGAACTCATAGTGGCCATACCGAAATATCAATTCTGTCTTTGTTACATCCTCATCCCATAAACGATGCTGATTACAACTAGACCATAGTATATCTTTGAGAACCACCTCATTACCTTCACCATATTGAATAGGTCATTAATTATTTAAAGTCAATATTTATTAATCATGGTCACCTGGTTTAGGAATTGGTAGTCCACACACAAAATCAAGACCCCACTTACCTTTAGGTAAAACCTAATTGGGATGGTCCTAGGTGAAACACATGGCATCGTGAAGCCCTTCCTCTACAAGACCTCTTCTTATACCCAAAAATCGCATGGATATGTAGGATCCATATTATAGTATGTGGTGGATATTGGTGATATCCTGGGGTATGTGTCAATACAAAAGTCAACCTCCCAATGAAGAGGTAATCCCATAACATCCTCAAGGTATTTGTCCTCATACTCATGCACCACGACCAGAAATTGGTAGATCCTCTCATCCACCACACCGAGGGTACGGCTAGAAACTGTTGAGTGGTTGGTTACACCCTCCTCCAATTAAGTCTATCCTGCACTACAAGTATTCTCTTTTCTCCAGTAAAGGAAAACATGGTCCCATCATTGTGGACACACCACACTCTATGCCTAAAACCTCATATCTGAGCATGGACTGTGGATAAACAGTTCATAACTAGAATGAAATTGTAAGGCCTCGACGCCACTATTAGGATATCCCACGTGAATCTCTCGACTCTGAGAGTAAGCTGTCACTTCAGAAACTAGTGCGTTATCATTGAATCCCCTCCCGTAAAAGTCTCTACACATAAGGATCAACCCAACGACTCCACCAGAATCTCTGAGATTCGAAAGTGGTCATTGGTAAGGAATGTGCTACTAGAACCTGGGTCTATAAGAATGGAATATAATGTGGTAAAGATAGAGATATTTCCTCTAATCATCTCTAGAGAAATGAGATTATAGGCCTCTTATTCATGAAGCTAGTACTTCCCCAGTCCAATGGCTCCTGGATCCCATGGAGGACCACATGGTGGTGGTGGAAGTAGTACCTCAATCCTCTACCCACTAAATACCACTATGATTTCTCCCCTACCACATCCACCACCCTATGGACCACCCTGGTCAACCCTATGCCTCTTCCTCGGTGGTCCCGCGACCATCTGCTGATTTTTTGTGCCACGATTCAGGTAATCACGAGCCATGTACCCCTGACCGCCACTTGAGTAGCACACCCTTCACTTATGTTGAATCCATCTTCCCTGGGATCCTCGTATCTCCGACCATGTGTCCTAGGTTCATCCCCTTATTGCCTTTACCCACTTGGTTCCATGAATCTTCTTTCTGTTACCCCCTACTGAAGACTCCACCATCGGGTGTCTAATAGTAGCTCATGCTGCTAGCGACTGCTCTACTAAAGAGGTCTCTACATGTGGATCTCTATCCATCACCCAAGCCTGAGTAGGGATACAGAGAGTCACCATGGATTCCCTAATCTCCCATCATATTCCCTACTCAAAATCTTTGTCCAAGAAGAATGGGACTCATACCATGTATTTGAAGTAGCAATAAAGATCAGTTAATCACACTAAGTGCTCAACTACAGACTTGATTTTCTATCACATGTGCAGTAGCTCTTGTATACACATGGAGCATAAATATGATGGGATGAACTCCTACTTAAAGAGGTTCTCATATTCTATCCAACTGAGGGTAGCCTTATCATGTGTCTGGATCTCCAAGTTCCACCATCTCTTCGCTGATCCTTGAAGAACGCTCACGACTAAGACCTCTATCTGGTCAGGAAGAGTCCTCAATAGATGGAAGAATCACATAACCACCTCGAGGAAGCCCTCAAACACATGATGGATAGTCCCACCCAAGATACTTGGAGGTCTCTACCTATGGAACTCATGTAATCCACTAAGCCTATGTGCATCCCCTATCAGTAGTGCTGGTAGAAATTATTGAACGATGGGTAGTGGTAACACTAGTGAACTACCTGGTAGGGCTACCTATGGTACATGTCCCTATAATAACGCTTCATCTATCGGTGTACTATCCTCACAGTCATGTAATATAATCCTAGGTGGCTATCTACATGGTGGCATCGTAAAATAGGTCAAGATGAACCATAGTCAATATAGTATACCTAATTAGATGGCTCAATAAGGACAAGATGATACACTCAAATACAATATTATTCATGCACCATTTATATACCTAGAACTGTATTTTTCATGTTCCGAGTCTAAAATTAGGTTTCAAGAGTTTTGGTGTATGGATACGGTGGACACCGCACCAAAAAAGGAGTCCTTGTCTAGAAAGCTAAACATAAAAAACTTTACATTGTTTCCTCAAACCAATCTCATAGACTCCTTGTCCCAATGTGGATCTGCTTGCTCTGATATCACTATATGATGACAAGTCCAAGTAGGACCCATACCATGACTCCCCAAGAACACCTCTAATAGTCCAATGGTTTTCGACAAGCGTCTTGTAGGTATATTTCACAAATAGGGGGAATTTATTTTAAAAATTAATGCATGCACAAAGTTGAAAGCCCAGAAAGGTGAAAAAGAAACACTCAGTAAATGATGTATGATACAAAGACAACCACTAAGAGTAACAGTACAGAACGGAATGTAAAGGGGCCAATATACACACCCAACAAAAGGAAAGTTGTATAAAATTGAGCACACAAGTCACTGGAAGCTCATTTATAAGAAACCTTAACTGAAGGGTAGGTGAAAGGTTTCTTTTAGACGATGTAAGAGTATGCCTCATCTTTCGAATCTCACTGGGCACCACTAGGTCACAAACCACAAAGTTCACTATCAAAATGTTGGTCATATTCACAAGACAGGACATGTTCGGGCAAAGCTCCTATAGTGGTGAGTACAAAAATACACATTAGGACACCCCGAAATTACAAAGGAATGACCACATAGGAAATACCCCAATGGAATATCAACAAGGGTATAAGAAAAAAAAATGTACACATTAAGTATTGTCATCTCAAAAAGTTATAAATATAATGTATGAAATGTATGACTATTTGACCTAACGAAAGAACAACATATACTATTGAGTCACTTAAACCCACTAAGTCACTTAGACCCACTGAGTCACTTAGACCTACTGAGTCACTTAGAACCACTGGATCACATAGACCCACTGAGTCACTTAATCCCACTAAGTCTCTTAGACCCACTCAGTCACTTATACCCACTGAGTCACTTAGACCCATTAATTCACATAGACCCACTATGTCACTTAGTATTGTAGTCATACTCTTCTCGTCGCAGCTAGAACAAGATTATTTCTTGTAGATTGCTCGTTCCAAGAGTACCTTCATCTCAAGCCAGAGGTAGTATGTTGAATTCCATGAAAACCCAATTAGTTTATCTCAAATGTGCATCCTCATCATGATGTTATCAATGCTATAAACCACCTATCAATCAGACATACAGTTTGGAAGATAAGATCTTTTTTGTACAAAGGGGCCGATTGGGTTTGTGCCTAGTCTGACCCAGCACAGAACGGCTGGGCCCGACCCGAAGCATTGGCCCAGCCCGATGGGTTGTGGGTCCACCCTACTGGTCCTGCTATATTTACCCATTCATTTTGGTCTACATGGTGTAGACTAGTTCGGTTCACCAGATGCGGCTAGCGCTACCTCTCGCCTCCTACCCGTGGCTGTAGCTGTGGGTCCACCTCTATGGTCTAGATGAACCGCAGACCCCGGCCATGTAACTTGGTATAATAATGATTTCTCTATAGATTTCCACTACCATCATGTTTCCATCCCTATTCGCCACCCCGTAGTAGTTTCCGCGGGGATGATTACCCACAAAGCACACAAGTGGGCTCTTCTGCGGGCCCCCAAACTCACTCTGGTGGTCCGTTTTCTAACGCAGAAGTTCCATAGTGATCCCTAGGCCACTGCCTCCACTATCGTCTACTCTGAGAAAATTTTTCATTAATCTTTAGGGTCCGAACACATTCAGAACCTCCCAGAAATAGTTTGATGCAACCACATGGGTCCATCAGCGAAGAACACCCATAGATAGAGAGATATATATCATAATGAACACTAAAAGAATGGTCTAGGATTTTGTTGGAGTCAGCACAAATTCCTTTTGTATAGAATGATCACCTAGAATAAATTTAAAATCATTAATAATTAGTTCCCATTTAATCATGAAGAACTAAAGGAGAAACATAGAGATATAACCCCTTTTATGCCTACATGATACTCCCTATCCCTCAAGAACGGTGGACCAACAGATCAACCTGTTAGTGGGTTGATCCCCATTCTTCATTTAGAAAAGAATAATGTTGGAAAAGTCCAATCACACAGAAAGGATAAAACCCTTCTTTGGGATTTGGTTCATTTTACGTGATGAATGGAGTTGCATAGTCATTGTTCATCAAACCTAGATCTATAATCTGTCACTGTTGGAAAAATCCATTGAAGGGGAAGGGGAATTCATTATTATTAGAAATCTGTCGTTATCCAACAAAATTATTTCAAAGCTTCAGAGAAACTCTGATATCTTCTCCTGATCCTATATCCTTGTTAATCTATTAAACGATTGAAACGCGCTTTAGTGTTTTGGTTACGTTCACTCACAACATCGTTACACTGTTTCCTTTAGGAAATGAAATAGGTAACACATCATTGTGGTATTGTGAGACCTTTTTAATAAAATAGACATTCTTAAGTGTAATTTATTTTTTATAATATGACAAAAAATATCTTTTACCCTCGACCCACGGAGATCAAGGTTAGTCCCTTCCAAAGAAAAGTCTCCAATCCGGACACAACAATGCCCTCTGGTTTTTACTCTCAACAATGGTTTAGAAGTTACAAAAACCACAAACATGCACTATTTTAAAATATGTTCAAACAATTATTTCGAGCATCTTGGGCCTCATAATCAGATGTCATCATCTCACATTGTTTTGAATTAATCCATATATTTTAAAAAAATTACTTGGAAAATTTGAGACGTTATAGAACCTTACATCCACGTCAATATAATCATTTTCAAAACCACACATCTCATCGAACTTATAATCACATCATTATTTACATAGATTAAAACTTATTGTAGTTACATCCCATGTAAAAAAAATTATCCGTGAAACCACTAAATCTTTTTCAGATATACAAATGTAATTACCACATTCCATTATTTCTTGGATATAGGTATTCCCTAGAACCTAAACTCCAACAGCCTGTATATACATGAATGGAGTAATATTGATCAACTACAAACCATATGTGTACACATAATATAACAACAAGCCATCATAGACAATACATGGACCCATATCATACCGCATCTTAATGAGAGTGTGCACTGGGATGGGGGTAATTATAAATTAATATCCTTCACAACATTGATGTTGGGAAAAAATCATAACTCAATGCAATGTATTGGTGTTGGTCATGTTCTCTGAGTCTAGTGGTGGTGCATAAGAAATAAAAACCATAATGAATATTTAATACCAAATGACCAATATAAGGAGACCTATCGAACCTAAGTCCCAATCTATAACTTATTTTAAGTAAGAAACCCCAATTTATAACATTAACCACTATAAAACTAATACTAAAACATCCCAATATTTTAAATTATGACTATGTATTCAATATTGTGTAAGAAACGCATCACCAAGCATGAAAGGTAGAATAATATCCTATAACTCTAAAGTATATTTACCATTATATATAAATTCAATACATAATATATCTTATAATGAACATATAATTGTTTTTTCTTTAGTTACATATAAGTGCGAGCTTCCTTGATACCATGTGTTACACTCAAGAGAGACCTTCCTCGGTATATTGTGTTGCATGCAAAACTGAGTTTCACCAAATAACAATATATTATTAAAATACAATTACTTATTTTAATATGATATAACCATGCTATTATGTTAGTAGTTATGAATAGTATTATCTAAATTATGAAAATGTATGGTTTATATAAATATAAAATGAATTCATTGTTTACCAATTAATGATAAACGATAAGAAGAACCAATTGTATATAAAAAGAAATATAATTATTTTGATGATTCCAAAGAAGTTTTGTCCTAATAACCATAATTACTTACATTATTTAATTATTTTAATGAAATATATATGTTATTGAATAAATCAAATATTTTTTATATTTATCCATTAGGTTTGTATTCTTAATATAATAACAAACCCTCTTTCACATATAAAAACCAATATTTTTATAAAGGGAATTGTTTTTCCTTTTAATGGTAAACCATTATAAATCTCAATTTTGAAACTTTTATTAATATAAAATTTCAAAATTATCTTTCTTTTTATAGATAAATATCAAAATTTAGTTAGGGTGAATTTTTGGTAATTTTCCATGAAGTTTAATTTTTTATTGAATAAATAAAAATATTGTATTCTAATTAAAAAATAAATTTTAGTCTATTGTATTTATTGTGATAAATTTTATTTTGAATTTGTTTCAAAGTCACAATATATTTAATATAAAAATAATTTTCCAATTTAGGTCATTGGGATCAATTTTACATTGAAATGGAATGTCAAAACTTATCAAATATTTAGACCTTTTTACATTAAGCCCTCGCATTATCGACCCTCCAATGGAATGATTTTTAAATTAATTTCTACCACTTCTGTGATTGGAATTTGGGAAAATAAATTTCATATGTTGAATCAGAAAAATATTTATTATCTAAAAAGTTTTTTTATAAATATATTAGTGAAATGGGTTAAAATTAATTACAACTATTAAGGTTCAATTAAGCTAAATAGGGACTAAACCTTAACTGTAAGGCCCAGAATTACCATTAAACTTATCCAGAAGATATTTTCTGGACATATAACAGCCCTATAAACTATATTACAAAATTTTACTCATTATTGGTACCACATGAATCCTTAAAAACGAGGGAATAATTCCTTTGGGAAAATATTTCAAGGGTGTCACTCTTCTTTCCTACAAAAGGTCACCATTTATTCCCCTTCCTCTCACATCTAAATCCACATATTATTGGAAAATACTTTCCTAAATAGATTCCCAAAATTAATTCCATAAACAATTAATCCTCCATTTGGTAATAAATCCATCCAAGTAAGGATTTTGTTATAAATATAATGGAGTTACATGATTTCTAAGCCAACTCTTTCAAACAATCACTTTTCTTTCATTTACTTCTCCACCACTTAAATTACTTTTAAATAATGATTATATAATGAAACCAGTGTGATAAATATAATATGATGTTTTTGTATTATTTTTAATATCTACACATATTGAAACCTCTATCTAATGGGTGATGAACATACTGTTTATGTGAATGACGAACTATAACCACACAAAATGATGATTGTCTATTATTACGTTACCTCCTCTCATGGTGGTATTATAATGTAAAATATATTTATATATTTAATATATTTTATTTATTATTTATTTAAGCTTATATAATTTTTTAATAAAATATATAATTATAAGTTCCATTTTGTTTAAAAATGATAACATCATCTGTGGTATTGTGGACTGCCTCCTCCTCAAGAAATATGATACTTTCACATGATTTAACGAATGTATAGAGGATGGTTTAATCAAACATATATGGAATAAAATAGATATATATGATATAAATTCAATAATTATCCTTTCTTAAATATAATATATCCAATTTTTTTAATACACTTTGACACACTTAAAAATTGATAATTTTATTCATGGATGTGTGCACTACCACCTCCCCAACATGATGTGATTTACTTTTCATCATAAGAATTATTTATTTAAGTGTATAAAATTAAATAGTATGATATTTATTATATTATGATATTTATGAAAAGATATGGTGTTTCTTACCATTTTTCCATGATGTTCATTTGAAAATAATAATGTTAACCATCCAAACGTACGACCCACAATCTCCATTATTGTATCATTGATAACTGTATGTAGTGATTTTTTTATAAAAGTAAAATTGATGAATAAATATAAGAATTATTTCATGATTATTATTCTAAAGATGATATATAATTACCCCCTTGAACATAGTTGACCCACCAATTTCATTTTTGACACATAAACTGAATTTGGTCAAAACACCTGATGTAAACGTAATTGTTTAAGTTGTTCTACAAAAACTAGAAATAAGTGAAATATATGTAAATTATAAACATAAAAAAATTTATAAAGAAAGTTTAAAATTAGGATAATTTTATTATATAATAGTTTAATGGGCGTTCTCCAAAAAAGAATCTCAAAATAATGGATTTTCATCTCACTTTTTACATTTGTGACATAAATATCATGTTCACCACTAACAAATTTTTTGTGGTGAATATACTACCCATTTTTATATATTATATCATGAATTCCATTGTATTAATGGTTTTTAAAACATCCATTTAATATTATTATTTCATATGGTAACGATTTAAAATGTTTCAATGTTTTTTGAGAGACTATGAAAGGTTTAATGATTATTTTCCTCAAAAATAACATTAATGACCATAGAATTTTATATCCATTTGAGTAAATTATATAACCATTGTTAAATAAAACAATTAAATTTCCTATTTTCATGATAATTTTTAATCATTAATATAACTGTTTTAGTTTTTTGTACTCAAAATTATTCAGAATTTGTTTTCCAGAAAACCCATCTTTTTCTCTCTTTTTTTAGAGAAATTTTTTTCATCTAAATGACATGTTTTATTAAAATGTTTTCAATAATTTTTTAAAATAAGTTGGTATTGAAATTTTTACACTTTTCAACTTTCATAAATGTTTTAAAATTTATCTTTTTATGAAATTCAAAAATAAAATTTAACCTTTAGCTGTACAAAAGGGATGTTCTTTTTCACTCGTAAGGATTGTATGGATCTACACACAATCATTTATTTGAATCTTCATTTCATGTTTAACATGATACTTTATAAATAATATTTTATCAAAATTGTTTTTCAAAGAAAACGTTTTTTAAAATGTTCTCCTAAATAAAATAATATTTTACTCAATAATGTGTTTAAAAGATCATTTTATTGTATTTATATTCATCAACTACATATCCCCTTTATTTTTACTCTATGTGGGATGAATTTTATTGATACAATCCTTATTTATCATCTAGGTGGTTTATTATTTTTTTTGGAAAAGTATAGTATTCAAATTCACTTCCTTGAATCATTTTTTATTCCCATTGAAATATTCAATCTCCACTGATCATTGAACATTGGATTTTTTCAAATTATTCATTTCATTTATCAAGGATATTACTATTCTTTAAAACATATTCCATTTTAAATACAGTTTCATCATTGATAGTTATTTAATTACCTGTGGGATGTTGATAATCTGTATTCTTTATTCAATATAAAAATTTGATAAGGTATATTATTTATTTTATTTGATATGAGGAATTATTTGGAATGGTATTGATAGGTGGAGCCTAGAAGTTACATATCCCCTTGATGAATCGATAGGTTCTCATGAGACAAATAAGTGACACAAATTAAATGGTTTTCTATCCTTAGTTGTAATCCATATTATGAATAGTATTCATGGTATATGAAGTTATTTTCCTTAGACATGACGTCCATTAGGAAATAATTTCCTTTATTTGGTTTCATTTATTATTTATCCATGATATTTTATGTCGACATATATATGGATAAATTTCATTTTCAGTTCATTAATTAAATAAAATGTTTTTTTAGTTTATCACATTAGCATATATATTATTCCATATATATTTATTTTATTGGAATTTGTTACAGATATTACGTTGTGGTATTATTTACGCACTTCCATTTTTTTAATCATTACATGGCATGTGTGTTCAGTTATTTACCTTTCCATATTGACTATTCTCAATGAATCATTTTTTCTTCCTCTATGTTTTTTCCTTACTAATCATTTGAGCATGCCCTTATTATTTTTAATTCCCTTGGAATACAAGAATTATACTATGAAATATATAAAGGGATTTACTGTATGGAATAATGTTATCAATGAATTAATTTATTTAGAAATAAGAAAAAAAGTAAATTTTAATTTGTATACTCATTTGAAATATAAGAGTCAGTTATGTATCCAGTTTACCATGACTACTAAACTCTCTGTCCTTTATAATGTAATTGATAGAAGACACTGCATCTGGGCTTTCTGGGGTCAAATCATTATAATTGATACCTATATATTTTTAGTGGAAACCGTGATAACTTGATTTAGGAAAAAATAGATTACAGAACATTACCCTAAGGTATAATTTGTTGAAACATATAAAAGAAAAACCTAGAATTTTGGTAAGTTAGAGATCATTTGGTCTTTTATGGAATAAATACTCATATGGATACTTAAAATTGATGTGGTTCTAGAACATATGTACCAATGAGTAATAAATCTAACAAGGGGTTCCATTCCAAACTTAGGGTAACCTGGTATATGATTACAAGCCTTACAATACACATGTATTTACACTCATCTAAGATATTCATAGGATTATTAACATTCTATTTTTAGACCATTCTGAAGGATTTTAATTTATAATGAAAACTAATGCCCTAGGTTAATCCTAAGGTGTCTTGTATTGAAAATTAGGCGTCATGATTTAGAAATCCTACTGATGAAATTGTGGATAATTTATCCAATAATGAAGGAAATTTGTGGAAGTAAGTGAATGAAATTTTTAGTTAAATTTAAATATAGTGAAAAAAACTAATTTCTAGGATTTCCATCATAGTTATTTATAAAATTATATTATTAAGGTTTTAGAAAAGGTCACCATGTAATCTAGGTGATTGCCAATCAAATCTGGTAAGTCCACAGGACTTGAACCCATGACTGATGGATGATATGGGTTTGACACCAACCACTGACCAACACAATGTTAACATGGCATAGTTATTAGTTGAACAAATTAATTAATATATACTAATGATAGGCTAGTTGGGTAACATTTTTTCTAGAGAATTATTTCCTTGATAAATTAGAATTAGAGAATAGTTAGAGATAAATAGATAATATTTTCACTCTTTTTTGTTCCATAAGATCCCTTAGATTTGTGTTGTTGTACTTCATGCTTGAATATTAATTTTTAAATGAAGTGTAAAATAGAGAGGAGGAAAAAAATGTTGATATTTTTTTTATAGAAATATACCAATTAAGTATAAATAGGTGTTAAAATAATTCCTCAACATTAGGAAAAGTACCTTCAAACCAAAATTTTGTCCTAACACCTTAATGTTTGTTTAACCAATGGTCCCTTAAATAATCAATGTTTTATGGATTTGAGGCCCTAAAAATTCCATGTATCATTCACTTGTTTATGATTGATAACCTCAATAAATCCCTATAAATATCTATGATTTTACTCAAGGTTTGTATCTCTTCTTTCCAATAATTCTCTCCTACATAGATACCTAGTTATATGTTCGACCATGTAAACATTTCACATCCCATTGTCTGTTTTCTATAGAATGTTTTATGAACCCCTCTCTTGATGGGGATTCCAAAATATGAAATAAAAAATATTTTATCACCAAGATCGGGTTTATATTGATAAGACACACTTTAATTATGGGGGTGAGATTGTAACACCCTAAAATTCTAATATACAAATTTGTATTCGATAGTGTGTATGATGCGTGTCACGAAGAACGTAAGGGAATATAATATACTAAGACTATACTATATATTTTCTATTTTTAAATAAATTCAATACATGATATATTTTTTAATGAACACAACACCATGTTATCATGTGTTACAATCAAGAGAGTCCTTCATTGGTATCTTGTGTTACATGCAAGAATGAACTTCCTTGATAGCTTGTGTTACACACAATATCACGTTTCCCAAAATAACAATATATTATTAAAACATTATTATTTAATATAATATTACATAAGAATTCCATTATGTTAGCAGTTATGAATAATATTAACTAACTTATGAAAACTAATGGTTTATATAAATATAAAATGAACTCATTAAATTCCAATTACAATGAAACATAACATAGAACCAATTAGATATAAAATTAAATATTATTATTTTTATGATTACAAAGGAGTTTTGTCTTAATAAACTTAATTAATTATAATTGGTTAATTATTTTAATGAAATATATATTTAATATATTCAATACAGTATTTTTTATATTCATCCATTAGATTTTATATGCAGATGATAAGAACATAACCCATTTTAGACATAAAAAAATATATTTTTATAAAGGGAACTTTTAAGCCTTTTAATGGAAAACACATTTTAAATATTAATTTTTAAACTTTTAAAAAATTAATTTTTCAAAATAAACATCATTTTTTAAATAGAAACATAAAATTTATGTTCAGGTTAATTTGTTTAATTTTCTATGAACTTTAGTTTTTTACGGAATAGTTAAAATTACTGAATTGTAATTGAAAAATCATTTTTAATATAATTTATTTTTAGTGATAAAAATTATTTTTAATTGGTTTGAAATTAAATTTATACCAAATATTAAACCATTTATCAAATTTAGGTCATTTGGATCAATTTCACTTTTACATTGAATGTAAAAACATTTTAAACTTTTGGACGTTTCTTCTTTAGAAACTAGCTTTGTTGTCCCTCCAACGGAATGAATTTTGAATAAATTTAATTCAATTATATGATTAGAATTTTGAAAAATGGATTACATATTTTGAATCATACTAATATATAAAACTTATTAATGACAACTTTTTTTCTGAACAAAAATATTTGTGAATGTAATCAAAATTAATTACAACGTTTAAGGTTAAATTAAGATTAATAAGGGACTAAACCTTAACCTTAAGGCCCAAAATGACATATAATCTTGTACGAGATCAATTAAATGTCCATATATTGACCATATAATATCTATGGTATAATGTTATCCATTATTGTTTTCACAAAAAACAAGCAAAACATGGGTAGAATTCCTGTGTCAAAATATTACAAGAGTGCCACTGCTCCTTCACCATAAAGGGACACAACTTCTCCCCAGTCCTCGAACATATGAAACCACTTTGGTTCAGAAAATCTAGGCACAAATTGATTCCATAAATCCTTCCCATATTCCTTGAATCATCCCTTTGGGAATAAAACCTTCCAATCAAGACTTTTGGTATAAACCAAAAGGAGTTACCCGATTTATAAGGTAACACATTCAAACGATCTCTTTTATTTCATTTACTTTTCCACCCCTTCAATTATTTTTAAATAATTATAATATAATTCCATTAGTATTTTAAATTTAATTTTTTGTTTTTAATTAATGTTTCAAGGTACATTTAGAGAAGCGTCCATTTAACGGCTCTAGAACATTATGTTTCTATGAACGGTGATCTGACGCCTCACGAAATGATGTTTGTCAATTCTACCTTTACCACCTCTCATGGTGTAAATTATTATAGAAACTATATTTAAATATTATATTTATTATATTTATTATATCTTTAAGATTGTTTGATTATTTTATGACACATATCATTATACATTCTATTTTGCGTAAAAAAGTTAACATCATATATGGAAGTGTGGACTACCGCCCCCTAAAGCGATGTGATTCGTTCACAAGATACATAGATTGTACAAAAGATATTTTAATTAATAATAAATTACATAAAAAAAATATATGATATTCATGAAAAAATTAAATTTCTGGAAATATGATATATACCAATTTCTTTATTACCCATGCACACATTTAAAAAGCGACAACGTTATTCATGGGTGTGTGGACTATCATCTCTTCGACATAATGTGAATATTTTTTCATAAAAAAAATATATTTGTATATATGATTAAATAATATTTTATTTCTCATATAATGATCATTATATAATATTACTGTGTTACTTAAAATTTTCCATGATGATCGTTGAAAAATAAAAACGTTACTCATGCGTATATACGAACTACAGCATCCATGATTGTAACGTTGGTAACCACGTGAAATTATAATATTTTAAAGTATAATTTCTATATATATATATTATAATTATATCATTATTACAGTTATTGATATGTTATATAATGACAGCTTTCACCATAGTTCACCTACCATATCTATTTTTGACATATTAACTAAATTCTATGAAAACACTCGATAAAAACTTAGTTGTTTATTTATTGTAAGAAACATGATAATTAGTCATTAAGGGTAATGATAAAAATTAAAAACGTTCTAAAGAAATTATACAATTAATATATCAGTATTATACATGAAGTTAAAGAATGTTCACCAGAAAGAAAACTCTAGGTAAGGGATTTTCATTTCACTATTTACATTTGTGAGATAAATTCCATGTTCACCACTTACTTATTTTTTGTGGTGTATATACTAACAATTTTTATATATTATATCCTGAATTCCTTTATCACCAAGTTATTTAATGCTTCCATTTAATATTATTCCATCATGATGTGTATGGTTTGAAATGTTTCGAAGTGGTATGATATACATTGAAGTGTTTAAATATTATTTTCCACTATAATAATTTTAATATCCTTTCAATGGTATTTCCATTAGAGGAAATTATATTCCCAATGTTCAATAAAACCATTAATTTTCATATCCTTGAGTTATCCATGAACATTTTCATGTATTGGTGTCCTTTTTTTACACTTTGGTACTGAAGATGTTTTTGAGAATGTTTTCCTTAAAACCCGACATTGTTTCTCTCTTTATTTGGAGACCTTGTTTTAATATAAAATCCATGTTTTATTAAAAAAATTAAAAATGTTCTTAAAGTGATTTGGTAAATACATTTTTACAAAATTTCTTTTACCAATGTTTTAAAAGTAATATTGTTTTCGATTTTCGGACAAGGAATTTTTCTAACCTTCGACTGTTTAAAGAGAATGTTTTTTACCCTATATAGATTGTAAAAATATAACCACTACCATTTATTTGAATAATACTTTGACCATTTTGAATATTTCACTTTAAATAATAAACTTTCATAATTGATTTTTAAGGAAGTGTTTTTTAAAAAGGTTTTTCATAAATAATGTATATTTTCCTCAAGAATGTTTTTAAAATATTTGTTCATTGTATTTAAATTAATCAACAAGAACACCACTTTATTTATAATCTCCATTGTATTTTATGTGTTTTTACCATCCTTATAATTCCTATGAGTGGTTTATTAATTATTTGGCCATGTATAATATTTACATTCACTCCCTAGAATCATTTGTTATTCCCCTTCAAAAGCTTAATAGCATATGACCATTTAACATTGAATTTCCCCTAATTATCCATTTCATTTATCATGGATCTTATTATTGCCTAAATCATATAATAGTTTACATATGTTGTCTACACTGATAGTTATTTTATTATTTGGGTAAATGTTGATAATTCCACATTCTTTATTCAATATGGGTATTTGATAAGGGTTTTTATTTATATTGTTTGATATGACGAATTCCTTGGACTGGTTATGATGGGTGGAGCCCAAACATTATGTATCTTCTTGATGCATTGACAGGTTCTCAAGAGATATATATGTTGAGAAAATTAAACAGGTTTCTCTATGTGGTTTTAAATCATATTCTGAAAGTATTTAATGTTGTGAGTTTTCATGCAGCATTGACTTGAAGTACATTAACAATAATTTCCTTCATTTAGTTTCAATTGTTATTCATCCATTATATTTTGTGTCAACAAGTTTATGCATACATTTCATTTTTAGTTTATTGATTAAATGGAATTTTTTTAGTTTCTTACCTTTCCATATTGGTTTTTCTTATCTATTCATTTTAATGGTTTGTGATTCAAATTATTACATTTATATATTTTTTACACACTTATATTTAGTTTATTGATTACATGGAATTGTTGTTCCGTTATTTACCATGCCATATTGAATATTATCATTGATTCATTTTTATTTTTTCTTTATTTTCCCTTACAATGAATTTTATATCACCATTATTTTGTTTCTTTCCCCTTGAATCCAACAATAATACTATGAAGGAAAAGAAGGGATGTACTAGATGAAATAATGTTATCTATGATCTATTTATCCATATATAAGAAAAAAAATTGTGTCGTAATTACATTATTCATTTGTAATACATGACTCATTTATATATCTAGTTTACTAAGACTACTAAACTGTAGTTCCATTAGGATTTGATTCCTTGTAATATTTCCAATGTAATTTATAGTAGACACCAAATATGGGATTTATGTGGTTGGGTCTTTAAAAATACTCCCATAAGAATAAAAAATCATCATGTTTCGTCAATTTTACTTTTCATTTTTTATAAATCTAATCCAAAAAATTTGATAATATCCCATAATCAATTTTGGATTACTACTCACATTAATGATTTTAAATCCAATTTTATTTTATTCAATATAATAATTTTCATTTTCAAAAACCCAAGCTCATTAAATCCTTCTACTTCAACCTCTTTCACTTAATAATTTAATAAGTTTTCATTCGAACATCATAACCCAAAAACTTGAATAATTTGTTTTACTATTACCTGACTATAGGGTGCTAACACACAAGTACCCTAAAAATAATAATTTTAACAGAATTGATTATGAAAGAAAGAAACATATGGAAAATAAGAAAAAAAATAACTAACCATATCTTCCATCTTAATCCAAAAACGAAAATTGTAACCCCTATAAATTTCTATAAAAATCATACAATCCGACTATCGACCACAATAGTTCACCAATTCAATAATATCAAAAAACAGATCGCACCCCACATTTTCAATAAAATGTGAATAATGTTTCAAATTTAAAGAAAATATGGATACAATATTTTGAAATATATGGAAATAAAATCATAATATAAGTAAAAAAACGTCAAAAAAAATTAAAACTACTACCACCAGTGAAACCAAGTTTACAAAAAATAAGAACTAAACCAAAAAATCAATTAATATTAATTCAGGAAAATATATTGTATTATTAAAATCCTAAAGTTATTAATAGATTGTATTAAGGTTTAATGTCCATCAAATATAATAATCCAATTACCAATATTATCATTTTATAACAAAAAACATAATCAATTCAAATATATATATTATCCAATTAGAATAAATTAAATTGAAAATTTTCAATCAAATGATCAATATCCTTTTTATCATACAATATCTTAGTATCATTATAAATTTTGATATAATTATTTATATTAAAATCATAGAAAAAATACCAACTTATCTCTGAAATAAATTATAACCATTTTCTCGTGAATAAATATCTCCCCTTTTGATTTAATATTTTCTATGTTCATTATCTTTATTTAGTGGATTCACCCTCCTCAATCATTCAAAACTAAATAATATTAATCCCTTTTTTAATCATAATAAATTATGATAATTCTTGAATACCCAGCCTTGATATAAACCTTTAACAATTGTCTAATAATATGGAAGAACATAGTATTATCATCAACACAAATTCTCAAGATGAACATTGAAACACTAAGAGAACCATCCATCATGAATCCCTTATCAAGCATCAAGGTAAATTCAAAAAAAGGATTTTCGTGGCATGAAAATATATAAAGAGATAAGAACATAGAAAAAATTCGGAAAATGGGAAGCCTTTTAACACTTTGATAATTTTTAATATATTTATCATTAAATAAATTCAATCTATTTGATAACTTGCAATTCATGGAACACATGGTTTAAATAGAACCATATACTATATAAAAACTAATATTTAAACATGACCAGTATAAACATTCCATTAATTTGGTGATTATGAATATGTGTAACTAAATTATGTAAATTATATGGTTTACACATGTATAAAATAAATTGAATGGCTATCTATATATAATAATAAATTAATAACCATTTGAAATAAATAGAATTTTTTTTAAAAAAATATATTTTTCTAAAATGTGGTTTTGTTGGGATTTTTGGGAATGTGTTTTCATAGTAATAATCTATGATTTGTTTTGATTTTGATGCTAAAAATGTACCCTTTAGGTTATAAAAATGACATTAAATTAAGAGTTTCTCAAGATTATATTTCATTAGAAATTTATCTTGTTACTTATGTGGTATAGATTTTTTTTCTAAAGTGTTATGGATATGTTTTTAAGTAACCTAGAATTTCTATTCATAACCTACATTAGTAAAAAAAATTGATTACCAACCCCTGTGTTTAGAGTAAACATATGTATAATATACCCTATAATATTATAATCGTATGGACCAAGAACATGGCTTTTTTGAAGCAACCCTATTATTGTGAAACTATCATATCTTTCATCAACCCAACACTTTGAATTCAACTATATTTTATTACCAATAATTTAACATTTAATCTTGATTTATTACTTTACCAACTTTGGAGATTAAATTCATGATATTTTCTAATATTTTTTCAACTCTCTTGACTATATTATTTAAAATATTTTAATGAAAATTAAATATAAATTCATAGGATTGAATTCAATAAATTAAATTGTTCATATTTCTAGGGGAAGATAATAATTTTTTAGAATGATTTAAAATTTAAATACTCATTCCATGTCCCCCTCTCCACAAAGAGTACCCCTCCTTGGCTAGAAATGTGAGAAAAGAGATAATGACCCCTGAGTCTTACATCCAATAGGCCCCGAGTTTGTAACGAGCACTAAGGGTATAGCAAACACACATATGGGATGAATTAACCTCTAAGATAAAACATTAAAAAGAGAGAGATAATATAGAAACCAAGAAACATATACTCATAAAAAAATTAACAGAAACCCAAGAGCACATTTTTAATGTCATACAATGACTACTACAACTAAAAGGAAAAACTGTATGTACCAATAGAAAGTAAAATGCTGGCGACCATGGAGCATCAATAACTCCTGCAACCCCAAGATTTTAGTAATCAGGATGACTCCAACATTCCCCAAGTGACCTAAAAATAGTTTATATAATTTAGGGTGACTATAAATGTATTCTTATTTGGTTCCTCCTTAGATCCCCTCTTGAAAAATAATGAAATCTTTCTAAAGCACAATGAAAAAAAAGTGAAATGATCTCATCACCTAAATATGTATACTATATTCCTAGCCTCACTATGGATAATCTCTAAAATTATTTCATACAAGAGTATATAAAATAATAATGAATGTAAAGGGTACACCGCAACGACTTCCCCACTAGCATTCCACTTTGACCTAATGTCACACGTCCTGAGCATCTCTCTCAAAAAAGGATTTATTATAGATACCTAGATGAAGAACCACAACACGAACCTCTTGCGTCAACATGAACCTCTTGCATTACACCTCTATGTCCACGTAAAAAATATAAACATGTAGTTTCTAGGAGACACCACAACTCGCATAACGTTTATCATGCATCGAGTATTATACCTAAATCCATTATATCTCATAAATCGAGTAAGTATCCTAGATCCATCATAACCTATACACATTATACCTATAGTATTGTGTAGGAAACTATATCCAGAATATAAATGTGTGAGATAACCACAATCCATCACATCCCTCTACACACATATATAGGAAAACTAACCGTCGTGCATACCATCACAAGTAACTTTAACGAGAAGAGAGAGGGGCCAAAGGGGTTAGTCAGCCATCCATCCTCCCATCGGGATGTTGGAGGAATTACCCCTTGGATATTAATCCTCAAGGTGTTAGTTTCAATAATCCATAGTTCATGGTAACATATAGAAAAAAATGTACATGATATAATATTCCTCACAACCACACTACGATAAATACATAGTCTTAGGCTCAACTACGGATAATGTCTTTTGGACTCCTGGATGCCACTACTAAGACTATATATTCTATAATAACAAAACAATTTAAAGATATACATAAATTTAATTGTCCATTTTGATTAGATTCAATTTATATTACTTAATTCTCTAACCATAAAATAACCATTAACATTTACCACATTACATCCCATTAACATTATAACAACGATCCATGTCATCTAGCCTTAACCAAACCAATTCCTTGGTTTATTTGAAATATTACATCGGTGTTGCATCCCACCAAGTTCCAAACCCATGGGTTAATATCATTTTTTAAATCATTTATTTATATCATTATCACTTTTCCATAAATGTAGGTATTACAAAGAAATGTTATAAGCTAACAAAAAAGGGGCTCAATGTAGTGAGTACATGAACTACCCAATGAGTCATTTACACTTATAATAGGAGCGAATGCCCATCCATCCTTGAGAAACTAAAAATGGAAAGAACGTGGCATACCCCACACATCTTTGCGTATATTATAAAGAGGGTAAGAAAACAACATCTATGCCAAAAAGTGGCGAAATAAATGTAGATAGAAAAACACCAGATTCAACAACAACCACTTTCATATCAACGGGTAATCATAGCTTCAACCTGTTTCATTATCCTTGGTGTCATCCCCATCCTCCACATGCATAAACTAATGAATCTCCCCACACTTGGAATAAACTGATACCACCACCACTAGGCCTCCATCCCCCCACATACAAAAATGGATCTCTAGGATCCACTATCCAAGGCTCACACCACAACATAAGAAATAGGAAACAAACAACATATCAATTGGGATCTTTTACCTAAACTAGGAATCTGTCCTTCACACACAACAAGCACTCACAGCTCTAATGCATAAGACGCTTGACCTTTATAAGAAATAAGGTAACTAATAACCCTTCAAAGAACTATATTTATAGAAAAACTGATTCTTTATTCCACATTTAATTGACTAATTCATTTAAACATGCATAATATCCTCCATTTGATTATAATCAAAGGAAAAAAACAAAAATATTAGTTAAAAATGCCTCTTTATCATTATCTAATTAATTCACAATTAATCATGTAATTATGTTCTTTACCAATTTTCATCAAGAAAAACACGCTAAATAATAAAATCATAGATATCAAACTATCTATCAATCAAAAGGAAATAACATAACTAGGAAATTGATAGAAATTCCCTAATTCGATTCAAATATTTATCATGTAAATTTAATTGTGTCTCAATATCTAAATCATGATAAATTTATGAATAATTTTATAATGAATTGGTATTCCATGAATCCCCTACTTCAAATGGTTTTTGATTTTCTTTTCATGATAAAGGTCCATCACTGGCGGATGTTGCGGTACAACCACATCGATCAACACTTACGAAAGCTCCATTATAAACATTTAGATCACATACCATCACATGGAAAGGATTAATAGGCAGAAATAGATTAAGGAACCCAGAATAACAGTGTAAAAACATACCTCATAAGGAACACAGACCTACACCTTCTGGCTGAACTAAAATAGGGGGTGCACAAGCCATAGGAAAAGCTCCCAGGGAAAAATGATCCAAGGAATGCACAATCACACAAATCCTTGGGAATAATGGTTTAGGGATACACAAACCAAGATAGTGGAGAATTATGAACAAGGGTGGAAGGTATATTATCCCTTTTTAAAATCTAGATAGAGTAGTGGATTAGACACGTTTGAGATTTTCCATTATAAGAAGATCTGGTCAAGACTATGCTGTTTGACTGAGTAAAGGCATCCAGACCCTAAGGAAAATAAATATTGGGGTTATGGGATTTGAATCATCTTTAAATATAATAAATTGAGAATTTTAATGCATTTTATGTCAAATATAATGTCAAAGTGGAGAAACATTTGGATGATGGAAATATTATTCACCGATAAGTCACTGACAATGTTCCTTCTGTAAATGAGTATGACCTTGTTTGTTTAAAGTTTCAAACATTCCAATCGGTTTCTAACGGGTTTATTCATAGAACCAGAAACATCCAAGGATTCTATATCCATTTGGACCTACATTCCAAAGGTAGGTTCCCATTAGATGTAGACTGATGAGGCTTAAGAATTTTCATTGGTCGAGATGATGGGAGTTCAGACTCATCACACCTTTTTGGGGGAAATTATTGTCTACTCCAGGACTCTCTTATGGAATTAAGTTATGTTCATAAATCCCTATTAATATTCCAACCATGAAAATGAGTTTTTCCTTTAGATCTTATAATAAATGATTGATATGTAGGGAATTTAGACAGTCTTTTATATGTATTTGAGGTTCTTCATCAATAGAGAATCAGCCATATGAATTATAGATTCTTATTCAATGGAATCCTTCCATACATTATATAGAAATATCTTGGTCATTATGATGACCACACTGGTATTAAATCCACTCAGTGCTGCACTTGAAGTTTATTTTCATTCATAATGATTGGATTATTTCAGAGTTGGGATCGTACCCAAGGATGGGCTACCTACGTATCCTTATTAAAAATAAAAGGAATCAGAACCCACATAGTTTGATAAGTAGCATATAGTTTAATGTCGTATCGGATGGAAAATAATTAATGAAAGATGGTCTTGAACCTTAGAAAGGATTCCTACGTACTCTACTTTTTAGGAATAGATCAAAGTCCATATAGTTCGGGTGAAGAATTATGATGTTTATGCATGATTAATGGCCCAAATAGAGATGTTGTAATTACTTTTACACTCTAAGCTCATGTGAGTCATGCTTGGTGTGAGAAACAAGAGGTATTAGTAAAACTGACGATTGTGCCACAATGGATGAAATCATAAGAAATGATTTGGGGATTACATATATATGACTGTCCAAGATAAGGGTCCATAAATTTATTTGTACTTTATGGAGATTTGAGATTTATCATGGGACTTACTCTTGAAAAGGAAGACCAAATTAAAAGAAATTAAGTCTAGGTCCTACTCTTAAGAAGGATTCCCAAATCAATAGAAATTAAGAATAGGACTTACACCTAAGAAGGATGCCCAAATAAGGGAAATTATGATTGGGACATACTCTTAAGAAGGAGTCCAAATGAATTCCTCTCAAATAAAGAATCCAACAAAGGAACCATGCCACAAATGGCATTGAAGAGGGTTTTAAAGGCTATATTTCAAGAGGAGTGGTGGATTTGAGGAAAGGAGTTGTATAGGAAGGAGGTGCACAAGTATTGTTCGGGCGTGCAAGTATACTTGCGTGACATGAATCACCTTGGGTGAAGAAACATCCATAAGGTAATACTTGGGAAACTTTGAACTCAATCCCTTAGTATCATCCCTAGAGGCTTCCAGAAGGGTGGCGTGCAAGTTACATTGAGAGGGAAAGGCGGCACACAAGTGTATTCACTCCCATTAAGGGCTAGACACTTAGGTGTGCAAGTATTGATGAGTTCTAATACTTAGGCCTTATTCTTCCTATTTAGAGCTTCCATTCTAGGTAAATAATTGCCTTATAAGTGTTCGGAAGATGTCAGAAAAAGGCTTCGGTGACTAGAGCTTCAATCTGTGTTTTGGAAAATTCGTCCTTGAAATCGGTGGTTGAGAGGGGAAATTTATAGGCCACTGGGAACCTTGGGAGAAAACAAATAGGGCGCGCAAGTGACTTGCATGACCCATATGTGGTGCGCATGTGACTTGTGTGACCAGAAAGAAACTTATGCGGCCTCATCTAAAATGGTTCCTTGTTCATGCCTTTGTCAATTTTTGGTGTTCTTCAAAGGATGACTCTTCTTGTGCTTAAGTTATTCCACTTTTCCATTACTTAGGCTCTGTTATGGAAATGAGAATCAAAAAAGTCCCCCCTCAGAGTTGGATCCAAAAAATGAAATAGGATTCGACTCTAAGGAAAATGAGAAACAAGAGTTCGGCGGCGCGCAGGTGGTAGGTGCGCAGGTTCTGGCGTAGAGGTTCTGGCGTGCAGGGTTGCAGAATCGCCGATATATATGGGTGTTACTTCACAATTATCATCATTCCTTCCGAGTTTTCGAGCTCCTGTCATGCAAGTGTCTTCATTTTCTTTCCAATTACTTATATAAATTTTTTACCTAAGCCAATGGGCCTAGTAAAAGCATAGTTTGATTTTTGCTAGGACTATACAAAAAACCCCACAAACATTGCATATTTTATTGCTCAATATTGCCTAAATAATAAAATATGTACATTTAGTGAGCTGGGAATTGACTTTTTTTCATATTTCCTTTTACAGGTTCCCAATTTGATGAGTTCCATGTCTCTTGTTAGTAGTTTAAAGTCATGCATGTTGGACATTAAAAGGCTACTGTTTAAGGTCGAATAGCTTTGAGAAAATGGATTAAAATTAACTCAATTCCTTGATAATATATTTTAAAACATATTACCACTTTAAAGTAGGGGGGTAAACATATAATCTAAGACTTAAGAAATTTTGAATCTGAGGGATGATATGAGAAAAACGCTAAAATTCATTAGAGGAAGAATTTCCTAAGAGTAAAGTTACCACTCATTGAAAAACCCGTTAGGGGGTTGAAGTATGAAGTGCCACTTAAGGGCATTGGATTCATAGTCAAATAAGAGAATCCTTTGGCTGACAGGTCCGTTATGTGGACTACTTATGCATGGCCACCTAGGGGCACGTGCTACAGAGTCAGACAAAAAATCTCTTAGAAATTTTACATTTCTATTGCTAAAATGCAGTGGATGTTTACTGAGATTCAAAATTTCCAAAGCATAGAGTTTGCTGTTTGGAGAGAGGTACTTGAATATGGAGAGGATATTCTCAATCAAGATTGTCAAAAGAATTAGATGAATTTCACTCATGCAAAAGTCTGACCCAAACGTAGGGAAGGAAAATATAAACCATATAATTGAATACCTTCATATCATGAAAAATATTATGGGACAAATATGTTAAGGATGACTGTTTTTGTGGATCCCTACATATCGTTGTTAAGACCAATAAGGAAAAAATAGGTTTTCCCCCCAAGAATGAAGTTACCACTACTAGACAAACCCATTGTGGGGTTTGAATTATGCAGGGACACTTAAGGGAATAGGCTGCATATTCAAATAATAACATCTTTTGGCTGACAGTTCCATTATGTAGACTACTTATGTACGGCCACCTAAGAACACGTGCTTCATAGTCATGAAAAATAATTCCTGGGTATCAGAAATTTTGTGAACAGAAGTCAAGAAAAGGATTATGGAGATCTGGAAGTATTTAAGGTTGGGATTATGACACATTAAAATGGGTATTTTCCAATGTATGAAAGAGATACATAGACCAATGCTGACCATAATCATGTTGTGGCTGGGTTCTCAATTGAGATGCGGGACTTCACTACATATCTCATCAGGATGAGAATCAATCCATACGTAGTTCTTGAAATACTGTTTATCTTTATGTAGGATGAGAGCGTAGGAGATCTTAGTTTAAGGTCGTAGAGTTCAGACCATAATGAGGGAGACACATAGTGCGTTATTTATAAACCTAATGTGAATAAAGACCAGGGTTTTCATACCACATTCATGTGCTCATAAGGGGACTTTTCAGCCAAGGGACTGAAAGTGGAATTTGGGGTTAGGCCCAATGACATGGGGCTAGATTCGAGGGATGTTTGAATGTTCATATGTATCCCATAAATATGAGAATCAAGGCATACGTAGTTCTTGAAACACCCTCTGTACAGATTTGGTTCATACATGTGAAGGGTGAAAGGGGACTTTAGTGCAATGATGGTTGGATCCAAGATTAAAAGTTCAGGAATTTCCATGTATGCACGTAGTCTTTTGACTATAACATTATTGGAGATCAATGTCAATAATTATTCCCTCTCATGTGAGGGTGTCAAATAATGTTGTAGTTTACTTTCATACAGGACAAAAGTGTGAATAGTTTAAGGTCATATGCATGGACCAGTGCTGCATAGTTTAGCGCCATGTAGCAAGGGAATATGGCTACGTAGTTTAATGTCTTTTAGTGAGGAAAATTGGGGATTTTATAGTTTAATGTCATATAGAAAAGATGACGGTGAACCAATGTGAAGATATTGGTTTTTTGGGGGGATTCATGGATCAACATCGTATGAGATGGAGCTGAGCCGATGTGAAGATATTGGTTTTGGGCTTGAATCTTAGGAGGTTTCCTACGTACCCATCATAAAATTCAGGGATCAAATTCCATGTAGTTCAATTGAGAATGAATTGGTGATCAAGTTGTAGTTGAGGACAACCTGATGATGGTGTTGGGACTTACACGTGGTTAGCAGCCTAGAGAGGGTGTTATGATTGGAGATTACTCTAAGATCACGTGAGTCATGATCGGTGTGAGAAACAAGATGTAGCAACAACCCTAACGATGCATATTTTAATGTCATGTAGGACATATAAGGGACTGTTTCACAGTTGAAATGACATGTGTCATAGACCTGGGGTGATTGTAAGTTTAACGTCTTACAGCTCGGACGAACAGTTTAACGTCATGTTAGACGACAAAGAGAACACAATTTAACGTTGTGTGGGATGATAGAGGGGATATTCAGTTTAATGTCCCGCATAAAGGACAAAATGGACCATGCTATTTAAAGTCTTGCAGCAAGGACTAAAGAGACCATGCAGTTTAATGTCTTGCAGTGAGGACTAAAGGGAACATACAGTTTAAAGTCTTGCAGTGAGGACTAAAGAGAACATGTAGTTTAAAGTCTTGCAGCAAGGACTAAAGAGACCATATAGTTTAATGTATTGCTATAAGGACTAAAGAGACTATGCAGTTTAAAGACTTACAGCAAGGAATATAGGGTGTATTTGTGTTAAAAAAATACTTCTTCGAGAATCTTTCATTGGTTGGAGTTGTAATGAGTTATCCATCTATTGAGATTAAAGAATAAGCTCCATTGGAGTAGACCTTTTGTATTGAATAAGGTCCTTCGCACTTTGTCTAAAGATTTGGAGGTTCCTTTCCTGGTATCAATGCCGTTCTGAGGACCAATACCAATTCTTCTTGAATGATTGAATGAAGACACACTTTTTTATTGAAATCTCGCGCTATTCGATTTTGATCGACTTCAAAGTGGTGTAGGATGCACAATATTTTTTCATCTAATCATTCCAATTCATCCAATCGCTTTTGAGATTGTTCATCTGTAGATGACTGATCACAAATGGATTCTCTGAGCTAATTTAATTGAACATCAATGAGCAAGACTGCTTCTGTTCCATATACAAATTCATATGGAGTTGACCGCGTAGCAGTGTGGGTGGTGGTCCGATAAGCACATAAAGCATGAAAAAGTTTATCAAGCCATGAATTCTTATCTTTATCCACCATATTTTGCAGTATGTTTGAAAGAGTCTTATTTAAGTCTTCTATTTGGCCATTGTCCACTGCATGATACCGAGATGAATGATTGGATTTGATGTTGTATTTTTGCTACAACTTTCTCATCTCGGATGAACAAAAGTTGGTGTCAGTGTCCATCATTATGGTATGGGGGAAACAAAATCTAGTAATGATGTTAGACTTGACGAAGCTAACAATGCCTTTAGAACTAACTTCATTGAGAGTTATTGCCTCTTTCCATTTGGAAAAGAAGTTAGTAGTAGTAAGAATATACTTAAACTGCTTGGATGTAGCCGAAGGATAGGGTCCTACTACATCTACTCTCCATGTGGCAAAAGGCCATGAGTATTTAGCTGTATGAAGCAACTCTGGTGGTAGATGAATTAAATTGGCATATACTTGGAAAGAATGACACTTATTAGTGAAATAAATTCAATCTTGTATCATTAAAGGCCATAAGAATCCAAGCCTTCGAATTTGATCAGATAGTCTATGTCCAGACTGGTGGGCACCACAAACTCCTGCATGTACTTCATTAATGACATCCATTGTTTCTTCACCATCAATACATTTGAATAGAATTCCATAAAAACCTATCTTGTAGAGAATTTTTTGGTGTTCTAGGCTATCAAAAAGAGTATAATTGACCACACGTCGCCAGAATTGTTCTTTCCTGGCTCTATCAGGTGGGAGTGTTCCATTTTGAAGGTATTCCATGATAGGTTTCATAAATCTTGTAGTATGAATATATGGTTCAGAAATGGGTCATATTTCATTGATTCCCTCTATTATGATTTGAACATAAGGTGAAACCGTACGATGGTGGGGAAGACGGTTGATTTTTTCGTCCGGTTTGGACCTGCCAGTGATGTGGCTACATTAGATAGTGAATCAACTTTGGCATTTTTTGATCACGGGACATAAGAAAGTATCAGTTCCGAAGTAAATTTCCCCATTAACTCTCTGACGTAATCATAGAAAGGGATTGAATCTTCTTTTCCAATGTCATAGTCCCCATTGATTAGTTTGATTAAAAAATCTGAATCACATTATACCTTTAAGTGATTCACATGTTCCTGAAGCACCAACTCCAATCCTGCGATGCGAGCTTGATATTCTGGTTCATTTTTTATACCACCTTCCAACAATAAGAAGGAATAGGGTAGCACTGCCTTTTCTAAGGAAATAAGCACAATTCCTAAAACAACTTTGTTGAATTTAGGATGTTTCATTTTCTTCCCTATTGGACTTCCGGAAGTACCATCAATGTACATTTCCCATGTTTGAGTATTATCTTGAATAGAGAAGACTTCCTCATCGGGAAGTTCAATTTAAAAAGATGTGTCTTCTAATGAATGGTGTTAAGCAAGGAAATAAACTAGATCTTGGCCCTTTATTTTCTTTTGAGACACATACTAGATATCAAACTACTATAAAATAACTTCCCACCTTGCCAGACGTCCAATAAGCATTGGATGACAAAGGATAAATTTGATCAGGTTATTGCAAGATACCAATTGAACCTCATGATGTTGTGGTTAGTGTCTCAATTTCTAAACTAAAAAAATTAATTATAGGAATCACTTTTCGGTACATGAATATCGAGTTTCTACCTCAAAAATAGTCCGACTAAGATAGTAAAGGTTGTTTTCATTCCTATCATCATTCTTTTGGGAAAGGAAGGCACCCAATGATCGCTCTAAAGCTATTACATAGAGAATAAGTTGTATTCCTTCAATGGGTGGCATTAATACTGGTGTAATAAAGAGATATTTATTGAGAATATTGAATTCTTCTGTACATTCTTCAGTCCACTAGTACGTGACTACCTTCTTCCTTAATTTGGTGAAGGTTAAATATTTTCCTGCCAGATTGGCGAAGAAAGGCCGAATATTGGCCAAGTTCCCTTGAAGTCCTCTAAATTCATTCAAATTTTGAGGAGGTGACATACCAATGATTGATTTTTTCTTCTAAAGATCAACTTTGATACCACGATGGCGTACAAAAAATCTGAGAAATTTTCCTAAGGTTACCCTGAAAGCACATTTCAAGGGGTTCATCTTCAAACTGTATTGTCGAAGTTTGTGGAATATGATTTCCATATCGGCCGAGTGATCATAACGTTGTATGGATTTAACCACCAAATAATCCTCATAACATTCAACAAATTTCCTTAAAAATGGTTTGAAGATATGGTGCTTGGAACATTGATACGTTTCACCTTCATTGTTCAGGCCAAAGGGAATTACCCGATAGCAAAAAACACCTTGAAGGTCATGGAAAATTGTAAACTCCTCATCCTCTAGGGCCATTCATATTTGATTATACCCAGAATAACCATCCCTGAAGGAAAGAGCTTTGTAGCCATCTGTTGCATCAATTAAGTGTTCTGTGATCAGAACTGGAAAATCGTTCTTGGGAAAATGCTGATTAAGACCTCTGAAGTCAATGAAAACTCTAATTTTTCCATTCTTCATTTTCACAGGGACAATATTATCCATCCATTTGGGATATTGAACTTCTCTTACCAAGTTACCCTTGATAATCTTATCCACTTCAGATCCAATTTTGGAGGCATAAGTCGGATTTGTTCTTCTTGCGGCTTGCTTGAATCCTTGATGTTCTTCTGGAAATCCCAAAAAATGAGTAGTAATATCAGGATCAAGCCCTAGAATTTCTGTATAATTCCAAGCAAATATATCTCGATTTTTCTTTAGAAATGAAATATACATTTCTTTCTCTTCAAGAGTCATGGCCGTACTAATTAAAGTGGGGCATGGATCTTCTTTTGTTCCCAAATTTATTTCTCCGAGTTCATCCACAGTGGTATAGATACCCTCTTCAAATGATGGAGGATCATACCTGAGAACACCCTCTTCTTCTTCAATATGTGTTACTTCTTTTATTTCTAATTTCATAGTAGATGATGAAGCAGAATTTTCATGACCAAGGGGGATGTTAAAATTTGAACATCTTCAAGAAGAGACTACCATTTCTTACCCTATTGATGATGAAGGGTCTTCCTTGGGTAATTAAGAGGAGATGATGGATTGATAATCGACATCATTGTTATAAGGCCCCATCCTTAAACCTTACCTAATCTTGAGTTATTATAAGATTACACATTGAGGATCTTTTCGGGTTTAGAGTTTTAGATAATTAGATCATAAAACATGGATTACATTCCACATATAAACAAAGTGGTTACATAAAGATAGTATTCATTTTTCCTATCAATGGAAACATATTGAAAATAAAACATGGATTAATTATTGACACTTCCTTGACACTATCATCATATCATGTACCTTTCCCTTGACCTGTGAAAAACATTTCAAAAACATGGGATGAGCATAAAAATCTCAGTAAAGGATATAAAAATATGGAAAGGAAACATGGGTACATATACACATAAGAATGAAATCATACTATACCCATAAAACATAAGCACTTTAACATACCTCATAAAATCATGAATAAATCATAGAAATCATAAGACATAAAGGTAACTTGAGGAATTCATAACATTCTTACGTACGTAGTAACCCTCTTGGTTACGTTTTGAATACCCACCACAGTATATTCCCTAAATCTCTTCGGAGAAACCTTAACGTTTCACTCCTTCACGTTACCCAATGCATTGAAGAGCTATATCGGGCTCACCCACCCTTAGTTTATCACGGAACCACCCATATTCATAATAATGCCCAAGAACCTCAACATAATGGTATCACATAAAACATTCATAAAGGAAACATAACATTTCCACCTTTCAATCACAAGATATCAATACAACACGATGATATAAAAACATTATGAAAACCATTTTCAATACCAAAATAAAAGAAAAGTAAAACATGGTATTTATTTTACTTTTAAAAAAGGTATGGATTGTAGAGGAATCCGAAACTCAAATAATGGTCCCAGCGGCGGAGATGTCATTGTCGCCACACACGTACGACAAAAACATTCCCTTTTGTCGTTTAGTAAATGATTCGTATAAAAAAGATACCTTTTGAATAAACGTAAAAGTCAAAGGGGTTTATACACCATATAAAAAAGGGTTGTGTATAAAACAAAATATTCCTCAATGAAAGGAGATTGAGACGAAGTCCCATACCTCGGGTCCGACTTTACTCGATCGTTCTTTAATGTCCTGAATAATAAACTTGAGTTAATTTCTACTTGCTTAAGAACCTTCTTCAAGTTAATTATTCCTTTTATATCACTTATTACCATGTCATGAACACTATGTAACTATTTTAGTTAATAACAGTCGTTTTAACGATCATTGGTACATGAGTCAAAAATAAACCCTTTACAATTACAAGTTGTTCATGTATCCATTATATCTAGAATGGTATTCATGATGTAGATATCATATATATCTAGTACATGCATGAATTTATAATATTATATAACATTTAGAGGTAAGAAATGAAATGCACCTTTCATGGAGACGGTAAGCCGTACGTACGCATGAACGCTACTTTCATTTCTATTTCGTATTTTATAGAATGGAATCATAATGATATAAAGGTATATTATAATTCGAGTGTAATATCATATATAATATCATAACTCCATCCTTTATACGTCCCACATTGATATAATTCGAGGATAAGGTGATTAGGGCTCGAAATATACCCATCCAATAGGTTTTGGACATGTGTAGGTCATAGATTTTACATTATCTTTTCATTTTATTTAAATCCTTTATTAATGAGGTAATCGCTGCATCATCATGATATCATAAATAATTTAATTTCTTTAATGTCTAAAAATTATAAAACAAATACTATGATGTAGGTAATCTTTTTAGATTTCCAATGACTATTTATAATCAAAAATCTGACTTGTATAACCCCATGTAAAAATTGTTTTAGTAAAACATCTCATGTTTGTGTCATTTTTACTTTTACATTAAATAAAAAGTTATTTATGTCATTTCCCAACCAAAGTGGTTCCATGGGGTCCCCAAGTTGACCCATGGACTATCTTGGTCGGCCATGACACATCCAATAAGGGTAGGACATGTGTCTAGGTCATTTCATATTATTAAAACATTATTTTTACCTTAAACTACACTAATTACCACTAGTCGCGATTAAAAACATAAAAGTTACTATTCACCAAAAAAATATTTTAATCTCCTTGAACCACATTTTACTTCTTAATGACAACCATGTATGTTGGATTTTTGAAAATCAAATCACAGAAGTGGAAAAGTTTCATTTAAACAAAAAATCAGTTTCTTTAACTACCACTTAGTGGTTTCACTATTCATCAAAAATTGAAGTTTTTCAGAAAAATACCAAAACGTCACCCCAAGCTATATTTGATATTATGAATTAAAAAAATATGTATATTTTACAAAATTCAAAACATATAATTTGCATTAATTAATTTAATAATTAATTCATGTTTTCAGAGCAAATATTGCGTTTTTATGAAACAATAAGTATCAAAAGATTGACACTAGTTTAAGTCCAATTTGAAAGTGAAATTAATTACAATGACCACTATTGGATTGAATGGTAAAAATATATTCTAATGTCACTTTAAAACCAATTCAAAAGATAATCTAATCATATAAATAAATTATATTAAAAAGCATTTTTGATGTAAAATGCAGTATTTTTCACTATTCATTACAAAATGAACATTGTCAGAAAAATACCAAAAATTCACACAAAGTAAATTTTGATGTCCCAATCATAAATAATAAGTTTATTTTGACAAACATAGATTATAAAATTTTCAAAATATAGATTTAAATATGGTTTTCCATCAAAAGGTAGTAAAACAATCTTTTAAAAATATTACTGTATTTCATGCTTAAGATTGGATTTATTTTCATTAAGCCTCTAAAACACTATCTAATTCATTAATAGACATAGATAAAAATATCTATTATTCATTACTTAATTGGGATGTTACATTCTTCCCCCCTTTAGAAAATTGTTTCCCCGCAATTTATTTACTTATCGAATAAATGGGGGTATTTATCCCTCATTGGATTTTCAGATTCCCATGTTGCCTCTTCCATCATGTGGTTTTTCAACAAACCCTTTACCTGATTAATCACCTTATTTCGTAACACTTTCTCCCTGTGGTCAAGAATCTGGACCAGTTGTTCCTCATATGATAGTTTCTCTTCCAACTGAACTACCTCTGGACTCAAAACATGAGATGGATCTGGCATGTACTTTCTCAGCATCGAAACATGAAAAACATTGTGTACCTGAGATAAACTCGAAGGTAAAGCCACCTGGTATGCAACTGATCCAACTCTCTCTAGAATTTTATATGGTCCAATGAACCTTGGACTCATCTTTCCTTTCTTACCAAATCGCATCCCACTTTTCCATGGTGAGACTTTGAGAAATACATGATCACCAACCTCAAAAGATAGATCCTTACTCCTGTTGTCCGCATAGCTCTTCTTCCTGCTCTGAGATGGTATCATGTGTTTCTATATCAGCTGAACTTTTTCTACCAACTCTTCTGCAAATTCTGGTCCCATCAACTTCCTTTCACCCACTTCATCCCAGAAAGCTGGAGTTCGACATCGCTTCCCATAGAATGACTGAAATGGTGCTATCTATATACTGGAATGAAAACTGTTATTGTATGAACATTCAACCAAAGAAAGATGTTGGTCACAACTTCCCTGATATTCCATAGAGCAAGAACGTAGCATATCCTCCAATGTATGAATTGTTCGTTCTGACTTCCCATCTGATTGAGGATTAAAAGCTGTACTAAAATTTAATACAGTACCCAACGACTTCTGAAGGCCTTTCCAAAAGTTATAAGTGAACCTGGGATCACGGTCAGATACAATGGAGAGAGGAACTCCATGTAACCTGACTATCTCTTTAAGATACAAATGGGAAAGATGATCTACTGAAAAAGTATCTCGTATAGCAAGGAAATGAGCATATTTAGTCAAGCAATCAATAATAACCCAGATTGCATTATTTCCTCGAGGGGTCTTCGGCAATCCCACAACTAAGTCCATGGATATATTCTCCCATTTCCACTCTGGCACTGGTAAAGGCTGAAGCATCATTTTCGGTAACTACCGCTCTGCTTTAACCTGTGGACATGTCAAACACTTCATAGTAAAATCAGAAATATCTCTTTTTATTCCATCCCACCAATAATACTCCCGCAGATCTATGTACATCTTAGTACTGCCAGGATGAACTGAAAACGGAGAACTATGAGCTTCACATAACAACTCTCTCTTCAACTGTGAATCACAAGGCACACACAATCTCTTCCCAAATCTCAAAATGAAATCATTATCAATGTTGAATTCAGGAAACTTACCTTTCTGAACCATCTCTACCTTTTTCTACAACTCACTGTCTTGCTTCTGTGCTTGCTTGATTCTGTCTAATAGAGAAGATTTCACTGACACCTGAAACAAAGCAGAAGAACATCCTGCACCAACATCTTCTATGCCAAAGTTCATCAAATCCTTATCTAAAGGATCACGTTCCAAATGCAACATTGCTAATGAAGGATTACTTTTTTGACTCAAAGCATCAGCCACTTTATTTGCTTTTCCTGGATGGTAATGAATTGTACAATCAAAATCCTTGATTAATTCCAGCCATCTCCTCTGTCTCGTGTTCAATTCTTTCTGAGTGAATATATACTTTAAAATTTTGTGATCAGTATATATTTCACACTTTACTCCATACAAATGATGCCTCAAAATTTTTAAAGTGAATACAACAGTAGCTAATTCCAAATCATGTATAGGGTAATTTACCTCATGAGTTTTCAACTATCGTGAAGCATAAGCAATTACCTGATCATTCTGCATTAGGACACAACCAAGTCCTTTCAATGAAGTATCACTGTATATAACAAACTCACCATTCCTGGAAGGAAGTTCGAAAACTGGAGCATTCACCAATCTTCTTTTCAATTCCTGAAAACAATAATCACATTATTTTGTCCAGATAAACTTAACACCCTTCCGAGTTAGCTTAGTCATTGGACTAGATAACCGTGAAAAAATTCTAACAATCCTTCGGTAATAGCATGCCAAACCAAGGAAACTACGATTCTCTGTTACATTTGTGGGTCTTGGACATTCTTCAACAACCTTTGTTTTTGCAGGATCAACAGTTATCCCATCATTAGAAACAATGTGACCAAGGAAAGAAATTTGTTGCAACCAAAACTCACACTTGCTAAATTTCCCATACAATTTCTTTTCTTTTAAGGTTTTCAAAATAACCCTTAAATGTCTTTCATGCTCCTCTTTACTTTTAGAAAACACCAAAATATCATCAATGAAAACCACCACAAACTTATCCAAGAACTCATGGAAAATTCTATTCATTAAGTCCATGAAAACACCGGGTGCATTGGTTAGCCTAAAAGGAATTACTACAAATTCATAATGGCCATATCTTGTACGAAACACAGTCTTCGGAACATCTGCTTCCTTTACCTTCAGCTGATGGTACCCCGATCTCAGATCAATCTTTGAAAAATACTGAGCTCCCTGGAGCTGATCAAACAAATCATCGATATGAGGCAAAGGATATTTGTTCTTGATAGTGATGTTATTCAAGTCTCTATAATCAATGCAAAGTCTCATAGAACCATCTTTATTTTTAACAAATAAAATAGGAGCACCCTATGGTGACGTGCTAGGTCGAATGAAACCTTTCTCTAATAAATCTTGCAATTGCTCCTTCAACTCTAAAAGTTCAATTTAAGCCATTTGATAAGGGGTTTCGAAATTATATTAGCCTCAGGAACTAAGTCAACAGTTAATTCAACTTCCCGATCTGGTATTATTCCAGGAAACTCATCAGGATGAACATCAGGATACTTATTTACCACTTTCACATCATTAATCTGAACAGTTCCTTTATTTTCAACAATATGTGCAAGGTAACATTCATTTTTATCTTTTACAAGTTTCTCGGCCTCTTGATATGTTATCAACAGTAAGGGTTCATTCTTGTACAAAAACTGAAAGTCTTTCTGAAAAGAAACTTCTTTATCTCTACAGTCAATCTTAACATGGTAAATAGAGAGCCAATCCATACTCAGGTTAACATCAAACTCTACTAGAGGTAGAACAATAAGGTTTTCAAGTAGGTTCTTTCCACAGATACGGATAGGATGATTCTTATAAATTTTTTTTTGTCTCAAAATTTCCCCCAGGTGTTTTTACCACAAGTTTAGGAGACATTTCTTGAGATGGAATTCCCATTTTACTAGAAAAGGTTTCAGAGATGAAAGAATGTGTGGACCTCGAATCAAACAACACACTGGCATAATCTGAAAAAACAAACAAAGTGCCTGATATAACTTCATTTGATGGCACGACATCTGCTGAAGTAGTTGCAAAGGATTTCACCAACCCTTTCTGCTTGTAGTCTAACTGCTTCCCATCACTCAAGCTCTTTTTCGGACACTCGTTTGCATAGTGACCCATCTCATTGCACTTAAAACATTTCACTAACTCTAAATCAAATTTGAACTTACCATCACCTTGATCTTTTTCTGTGCAATCACGAGCCTTATGTTCCATATTACCACATCGGTAGCACTTTCCAGAATTCAGAAGACATTCCCCAGCATGCCTTTTACCACATTTATCACAAACTGGAAACTTAGTTTTCTTACCATCATATTTTTTTGAATAATGCTTCCCTTTCTCCTGCCACCTCGGTCTCTTCTTCTGCTGGTTGTTATAGAACACTTGATCATCGGAAAACACCATTTCCACCTTCTCAACATATCGAACAAGCTTGTCATAACTTTTAAACTCACGAGAAGCTAATGCCCTTTTATATTTTGGCTTTAATCCTGAGTAAAAACTATTGATTTTACTATCAAGGTCTCGGATAAAATTTGGAGCATACCTTGTCAATCGAGTGAACCTCTCTTCATAGGCAGCCACTAAGTCTTCCCCTTGCCTCAATTCCAAGAATTGATTTTCCATCCTAAGTCGAACAGCCTTAGGAAAATACTTATCAAGAAAAATACCTTTTAATTCATCCCATTCAATAGCATCAATCTCATCGGCATCCCTGATATTTTTAACCATCGACCACCACTGATCTGCTTCACCCTTGAAACGGTAAATAGCAAGACTAACCTTTTGATTGTCTGAACACCCCATGACATTGAAAATCTTCTCGAATGCTTTAATCCACACTTCAGCTAACACAGGGTCAGATGATCCTCTGAATGATGGGGGATGTTGCCTCATGAAATGTTCCACCACTGACATGTTCCTCTGCGGTTGATCTGGATGATCTCGTACATGGATACCACCACCATTTATCGCTTGATTCAACTACGCCATTACTGCAACAAAATGTTCAGTTCCTATTCTGACCATCTCAGGATGCTGATTTGGAAGGTTATTTCCTTCTGTATGCCTTCCTAGCACTGCTTCCATGTTTCCTCTACGGAAGACCATTCTGAACAAACATGTCTTAGATGAAGCAACATGGTAATCTTCAAATGCTATATCATTTCAAAAAAAATATTCTTGGATAATCATTTAATAGAATTATAACTCCTAAAGTTATCTAAACCGACCATTGATACCAACTATAAGTCCCCAAAATTAAACCTTAATTAATATTGAGTTATTGCAAGATTACACATTGAGGATCTTTTCGAGTTTAGAGTTTTAGATAATTAGATCATAAAACATGAATTACATTCCACATATAAACAAAGTAGTTACATAAAGATAGTATTCATTTTTCACATCAATGGAAATATATTTAAAATAAAAAATGGATTCATTCTTGACACTTCCTTGACACTATCATCATATCATGTACCTTTCCATTGACCTGTGAAAAACATTTCAAAAACTTGGGATGACCATAAAAATCTCAGTAAGGGATATAAAAATATGGAAAGAAACATGGGTACATATATACATAAGAATGAAATCATACTTTACCAATAAAACATAATAACTTTAACATACCTCATAAAATCATGAATAAATCATAGAAGCCATAAGACATAAAGGTAACATGAGGCATTTATAACATTCTTACATAGGGAGTAACCCTCTTGGTTACGTTTGGAATAACCACCACAGTATATTCCCTAAATCTCTTCGGAGTAACCTTAACGTTTCACTCCTTCGCATTACCCAATGCATTAGAGAGCTATATCGGGCTCACCCGCCCTTAGTTTATCACGAAACCACCCATCTTCATAATAATTCCCAAGAACCTCAACATAATTGTATGACATAAAACATTCATAAAGTAAACATAACATTTCCACCTTTCAATCACAAGATATCAATACAACACATTGATATAAAAACATTATGAAAACCATTTTCAATACCAAAACAAAGGAAAATTAAAACATGGTATTTATTTTACTTTTAAAAAAGGTATGTCTTGTAGAGGAAGCCGAAACTCAAATAATGGTCACAGCGGCGGAGAAGTCGTTGTCGCCGCACACGTACGACAAAAACATTCCCTTTTGTCGTTTAGTAAACGCTTCGTATAAAAAAGATAACTTTTGAATAAAAGTAAAAGTAAAAGGGGTTTATACACCATATAAAATAAGGTTGTGTATAAAACAAAATATGCCTCAATGAAAGGACATTGAGACGAAGTCCCATTCCTCGGGTCCGACTTGACTCGATCGTTCTTTAATGTCCTGAATAATAAACTTGAGTTAATTTTTACTTGCTTAAGAACCTACTTCAAGTTAATTATTCCTTTCATATCACTTATTACCATGTCATGAACACTATGTAACTATTTTAGTAAATAACGGTCATTTTAACCATCATTGGCACTTGAGTCAAAAATCAACCCTTTATAATTACAAGTTGTTCATGTATCCATTATATCAAGAATGGTATTCATGATGTAGATATCATATATATCATATATATCCAGTACATGCATTCATTTATAATATTATATAACATTTAGAGGTAAGAAATGAAATTCACCGTTCATGGATATGGTAAGCCGTACATACGCATGAACGCTACTTTCATTTCTATTTTGTATTTTATAGAATGGAATCATAATGATATAAAGGTATATTATAATTCCAGTGTAATATCATATATAATATCATAACTCCATCCTTTATACGTCCCACATTGATATAATTCGAGTCTAAGGTGATAAGGGTTCGAAATATTCCCATCCAATAGGTTTTGGACATGTGTAGGTCAAAGATTTTACATTATCTTTTAATTTTTTTAAATACTTTATTAATGAGGAAATCACTGCATCATGATGATGTCATAAATAATTTAATTTCTTTAAAGACTAAAAATTATAAAAAAAATATTATGATGAAGGAAATCTTTTTATCTTTCCAATGACTATTTATAATAAAAAATCTGACTTGTATAACACCATGTAAAAAATTGTTTTAGTAAACATCTCATGTTTGTGTCATTTTTACTTTTACATTAAATAAAAAGTTATTTATGTCATTTACCAACAAATGTGGCTCCATGGGGTCCCCAAGTTGACCGATGGATTTTCTTGGTCGGCCATGACACATCCAATAAGGGTAGAACTTGTGTCTAGGTTATTTCATATTATTAAAACATTATTTTTACCTTAAACTACACTAATTACCACTAATTGCGATGAAAAACATAAAAGTTACTATTCACCAAAAATATTTTAATCTCATTGAACCACATTTTACTTCTCAATTACAACCATGTATGTCGGATTTTTGAAAATAAAATCACAGATGTGGCAAAGTTTCACTTAAACGAAAAATCAGTTTCTTTAACTACCACTTAGTGGTTTCACTATTCATCAAAAATTGAGGTTTTTCAAAAAAATATCAAAACTTCACCCCAAGCTATATTTGATATTCTGAATTAAAAAATGTTGTCTATTTTAAAAAATTCAAAACATATAAGTTGCATTAATTAATTTAATAATTAATTCCCGCTGTAAGAGCAAATAGTGTGTTTTTATGAAACAATAAGTATCAAAAGATTGACACTAGTTTAAGTCCAATTTCAAAGTGAAATTAATTCCAATGACCACTATTGGATTAAATGGTAAAAATATATTCTAATTTCACTTTAAAACCAATTCAAAAGATAATATAATCATATAAATAAATTATATTGAAAAGCAGTTTTGATGTAAAATGCAGTATTTTTTACTATTCATTAAAAAAATGAACATTGTCAGAAAAATACCAAAAATTCACACAGAGTAGATTTTTATGCCCCAATCATAAAGAATAAGTTTATTTTGACAAAATAGCTTATAAAATTTTCAAAATATATATTTAAAAATGGTTTTCCATCAAAAGGCAGTAAAACAATCTTTTAAAAATATTAGTGTATTCCATACTTAAGATTGGATTTATTTTAATTTTAAGCCTCTAAAACACAATCTAATTCATTAACAGACGTAGATAAAAATATCTATTATTAATTACATACTTGGGATGTTACAATTGTTCACCTATGACATTGCTCTAACTTCTTCTGGCCTGGTTAATGATGTATTGAATTGCTGTATTTCAACGGATGAAATGAAGACAACTCCAGTTAAACATTCATCATTTCTTGGTGAATCAACAATTTCTTCCATGCTGTCTAGCTCAATTACCGTAATTGAAATTATGTATGTTTCCATAAGAGTGTTTGGATTTGGGTATATCCCATCAATTTGATTAATAGGAAACACATAATCTATAATCACATGTAGGAATGGGTTTACTGGAATTTTTTACAAACCATTTGGGGCATTAATTTTGGTAACAACCTTTGTAATGGATTTATCATTTCCCTCCATGTGATAGAATTATTCCTCAATGTATTGAAATTAACATGTTTTTAATGGGGTTTTATCACCATACAATGTTCCAATTTTACCATTGAAACAATATTTGACACATTGATGGTATGATGAAGGTATATCCACATGTTGATGTAGCCATGGTCTTCCAAGAAAAATGTCCAAGGTTGTGTCATGATGAACAACCATGAAATCTAAATTAGACACAAGGTCTCCAAACTGAGTTCTAAGTGTAATCTCGCCTAGAGGTTTTTGTTCATTATTATCATATCGTTGCAACATCAATGTAGAAGGAGATAAATCAGATTTGGTGAGGCCCAATCGACGAAGTGTACGAATATGAATGAGGTTGACTCCTGAACCATTATCAAAGAAAGATCGTCGGATATCTACATCATTATCCTTTCTAGATAAATACAAAGGTCTAATATTTCCATGTACAACATCATCTTCATCTTTATCTTTAAAAGATATCACAGCATGGAATTCTGCAGGATCATTCTTTATATGTTAGACCTCAGCCACAACAATTTCAGTTTTGAATTCTTGAAGACTTGACAAAGCCTCAATAAGCGACTCCTGAAGATCTTTTGATAGATTCAAGGCATTCATAATTGATAACTTGGCTGGTACTTGGGCCAAATGTTTCAAGACATCATACTTTTGATCCATAGGTCTGCATTTCCCAACAGCAAACTGTGGTTTTGCATGTGCCTTAGAAGTTGATTCTTTGGAAGTATATGCATCTTGTATCGGGGTAGGAGTTGGAAATACTCCTGGATTCGGAAGATTATACCGACTAGGTCTATTTATTTGCGGGGAGGAAGAAGGTGTAACCCCTAACCGATCTTCCGAAATAACTGTGACATGAATGAATCTACCATGTGTGGAAGAACATTCTTGTTTTTGTTGAGCCCGCTGAAGGTCATTGACACAAGTTTCTACCATATATACAGTTCTAGCAGGGGTAGGATTGAATTAGTGGCTTCTAGAATATCCACTTCTTCCCCTGTATCCTATACCAATGTCTCTTCCTCTAATTCCTATGTTTGATACAAGGAACTCAGGATCATCAAGATCGAAACTGTGGCTGGCATACGGATCCGTTAAGTGAATCATGTTAACAGAACCAAAGATAAACTCTTCATCTGTTGAATATTCTTCATGATTAGCCAGTTTAGGTTGTGCCGTTTGTTAGGGTGGTGCCTGTGCTTTTGAAGCATATGGCAAAAAATCTACCAGAGTCAAAGACAACTAAGGCTTTGACACTACCTCATCTTCTTATGACTGCTCTTATTTCTTCAAATTATGCGGCCTCTATGAATATTTTCCTACTGATGAAGGGGGTTTTCTGTGGAATTCATAGCATAAGACACAATTGGTTGATTCAACTATGTACATAAAAGTGCTTGAGTTCGGTTGATCATTTTCCTGACCATCCAATCATCATATTTCTGTGCGTTTTTACTTTTGACTTCATGCCACTTTCCTTCTTCCTCTGGATCAGTAGGAGAAACACATGCTACCTTGGCTAACGAACCTTTCAGTTTTACCTGTCCAGAGTCAACCATCTTTTGCGGTAGGTATTTGAAGACAAAACACTCTTGAATGGGATTCCCCAACATCTGATGAAATGGGAAATAGTTGGGTAGGTCTTTATCTCCTTCCTTGTTCGACCTTTTGGGCCTTGGCAACTGAACCAGATTTTTTTTCAGAGCCGAGATGATGTAGCCAAGAACATGTTCATTCCGGAAAGAAAAAACTTTGTTCTTAAAATCTTCAAATTGATTCTGCCTTTTATATCTTTGATCATCTTGACGAGCCGGCCATTGTTGTTGATGCTCATGAGGTGGATCCCTTCAATATGATGAAGGTTTTGAAGTGGAAGCAGGTATAGGTTCTTGTTTAAGTGTAACTGTAGCAGTCACTACTTTCCCAATTATCCTTCATGGAACTGATGTAGTTACATGATTTTTTGCCTTAATCTTTGTAAGAGAGTCTTCAATCCTATTAGTGATTGAAGTAAGGTCTCAAAACCATCCTGTGTATTTCACAGTGATCAACGGTGTGCGTAATTCATCTTTCAAATTTTCCGCACAGAGTTGCAACAATTCTTCTTGAGGGAGTTATAAACTTAAGGAATATGTTAATCCCTTCCATCAAGAAATGAAATATAAAACTCTTTCATTTTTCCTTTTCATACAATTGGTAAAATCAAAAACTGTCGTCTTTGGAAATGTTGAGCTAAATTGAAAAAGAAATATTTGACAGAGATCTTCCCATCTAGTAATTGACTGAGACTGAAAAATTTTATACTAGACAAAAGAAGGCCCTAGTAATGACTACAAAAAACACCTAAACTTAACTACTTCTTGTTGTTGAGAAGTTCCCATCATAGGATCACAATGAGAAACATAATGTGTTTAGTGTTGTTCTGGATCTCCCGAACCATTAAAATTTGGGAATGTGGTATCCGAAAAACTTGACGGGGGGGGGGGAATTTCATCAACCCATTCAGGGTAAGATTTCTTTTCTAATTGAACTTGTTCATGTTTTCCTTCTATAGATTCCAATCGATATGTTAACGAAACAATAGTAGTTATTAATTTTTGAGAAACATCTAGTTTCTCTTGGACCTGAGCAGGTGCAATAACTGGAGTTTGGACGGGTGTGGTGACTGGTACTGCAACTGATGGTAGTACTAGTGGTTGTTGTTGTGCAGGACCCATATGATTGGACTTTTGAGGGTGTACTTGTAAAGTAGGAAATTCTTGATCCATCCCAGTGACTACAATGAATTCCATTGACTAACTAACTCCAGCATGCTTAGGAGGAAGACTACCTTGAAGTAATTCTGCATTTAACCTCCTTAACTCCTTCATTTCTTATGCATGTTATGCGAACCTTTTCTATAATGATAGTTATTGGCCTTCTCCAGAGGTTGGGTGGGATGTAACCTGACTTCTACACTTTTCCTTTGTATGTGCCTTTCTAGATAATGGAAGCGCATTACCCGAATGAATATCTTGCCTCTGGGTAGTCCTTAAGTGATGGACACTTATGCGCGCAAGTATTGATGAGTTCTAATATTTAGGTGTTATTCTTCCTCTTTAGAGCTTCCATTCTAAGTATAGTATTACCTTATAAGTTTTTGGAAGACTTCATGCAAAGACTTGGGTGACCAGAGATTGAATCTGAGTTTTGGAAAATTCTTCCTTGAAATGGGGGTCCCACAGGGGCTATTTATAGGCCACTAGGCACCTTGGGATAAAAAAAGAATAGGGCACACAAGTGACTTGCGCGACCCATATGTGGTGTGAAAGTGACTTGCGCGACCATATGGAAACTTGCACGACCTCTTCTTAAATGGTTCCGTGTTCATGACTTTGTCAATTTTTTATGTTCTTCAAAGGATGACTCTTCTTGTGCTTAAGGTATTTCCCTTTTCCATCTGTTAGGCCCTGTGATGGAAATGAGAATCAACAGACATAAGTGACCAACACGAGTCACCATCCCAACTCACCGTTCTGACTCATCGACTGAACTCACCAACATGATTCACTGAAACAGCTCACTGATGTGAGTCACCGACATCACTAACTAATGTAACTCATTGAAATGATTCATCGATGCAAGTCACTGACGCAAGTAACCGATGGGAGTCACTGACGTGACTCACCAATGAAACTGTTCACATATGTCTCAATGATGACACTATTCATATATGTCTCACCAATGACACTTTTCACATCTATCTCACCGATGACACTTTTTACATTTATCTCATCAATGAAACTCTTCACATCTGTCTCACAAATGACACTGTTCACATCTGTCTCACCGAGGAAACTATCGACATTTATCTCATTGATGGAAATGTTCATTGAACAGTAAACACTGTCCGTAGAATTGGAAATTTTTCAAAGAGTTAGGAATAAGTAAACTTGACCTCCTAGAACACCTCAAACACCAGATCTTCCCAAATTAATGGAATAAAGAGATCTGAAACATTGCATCTGATACCGCTCAAAACATTATTGTCCTTGAGAATCTAATGCCAATCCAGATAGAAAATAGAAATGGGTTCCAAACAACCACCCTTTAAGATAACATTCATGGCTCTTTCCACCAAAGGAGCTCAACCAACTCACAATAGGAACACGCATAAAGATACACAAAAATTGAAACCAGCTCCAAAACACTCTCTTAGGGTAGATATCTCCAGAAAGAGGGAAAGGAATGAGAAGCAATAAAATAATTCCATGTCACTAATAGGAATGTAATTCAACCACAAGATGAACATAATTATATAAAAAGATATAAACAAAAAATAGTGTAGGGTACTGAGAGAATATCTTTGACTCACGTTCATAGGTACTCTCCTTCAAGACACCATGCCACCAAAGTACACAAACCAATGGGATAACACTCCCACACAACACCTTCTCCTTAGGGTCCAATATCTCTACAAGGCGCTCCTTGAAGGTCACATAATCTTCAACATCGATCTCAACCCAATTTATTATATGATAATCATCCTGATGATAATTATACATTTGTGAAAACTAAAAAACATCATGTATCCTTCTCATCTCTGGGGGATGTGCTACCAGATTCACCATGGATCCAACACAATCAAAAAACATTGAAAGGCCAAAAAACTAGTGATAATGCTTACTCCCATGACCAAACCTTTCCTACCCGCGACGAGGAGTCACCTTCAGAAAAACATGATACCCATTGTCAAATTCCAAAGGTATTATCCTATAATCAGAATAGGATTTTTGACGATCTTGTTCTACCTTCATCATCTCATGAATCACCTGAACCATCTATGATATGTTTTATACCAGTTCGGGCCCATGAATTGCAGGCTATCCGATCCCAGTCTAGCACAGTGAAGATAAGAAAGGTCAGCCATAACAGTATTCAAATGGGTTTACACTAATGATGGATTGTATACTATTTTTTTAAAATAAATATACCAAATTAAGGGGCCACATCCAATAACTTCCAAAATCAACTACATAAGGGCACAACATTTCATCAAGCGTTTGGATGTTTCGTTCTATCTAACCATCCATCTGTGGAATAAAATTAATTTTATGGAATATCTGAGAACGAAAATCATATTGGAGACCTCTCCACACCCTGGAAGTAAAACGCGGGTCTCAAAATGAAATTATCATCCTCAGGACACTATGGTGTTTCACAACCTTCTCCCGATATTTTCTCAAAAAAACCTTCACTGATCTCGACTACTTGGTTTCTATGAAGGGGGATGATTTCATCGAAATATCCACTACCACCCATATTGCATCATAGACTCCCTGAGATTGAGTTAAACTTGTGAAAAAGTCTATTTAGATGTCATCCCACTTCCACTGAGGAACATCAAACTATAGGAGGAAACCACCAAGAACACGGTGCTCGACCTTCACCTTCTGGCAGATCAAACATCAAGACAAAAACTCTAAAAAGGCATGCATTAACCTAGAACACCAAAAATGACTCCTCAATGATTGGTACATCTTTTTCACACCATTATGAACTACTGTGGGAGAACTATGGGACCCTAGGAGAACCATATCTTGCATTTTCAAAGGAATAAAAATACTTCCATGAAATTACCCTCGGTGTTGTTCATCCTCAGACCAACCATGAAGGGCATCACCACAAACATCTCAGTCTCTGTAGACCTCCATTTCATGATTCCCCAACAGTGATTCCTACACCTTCTACACTAAAAATGACTACACCATCATTTTAAAAAGGCAACCTCTTCCCCCAATTTCTCCCTTATCGATATGAAATGATTAAACATCTTCCATTACTCTCCAAGAATCACCTAACTCATGCACTACATCTCTATGTGACTTCCTACTCTATGCATCAGCTACAACATTCCCCTAACATGGTTTATACATGATTTTGAAGTCATAATATTGTAAGAACTCCATCCACCAGCGATTTCTCAAGTTGAATTCACACTAAGATAAAACATACATGAGGCTCTTATGATTAAGTAATTCCATGAAATGATTTCCAATTAGGTAATGTCTTTGCAACATTAGGGAAGTCACCATTGTAGTCAACTCGAGATCGTGTGTGGAATGTTTACATTTGTGGGGATACAACTTCCTAGAACCATAAAAACACATAATCTGTGATACATCAAAGAGGATCCTAAACCAAAAAGTGAAGCATCAGAGAAATCCTCAAATTGAAATCCTTCTACTGGAAGAAAAAGAATTGGAGGACTGACCAACTTCTTCTTCAAATACAAAAAATCTATCTGAAACTAATTAGTCCATATGAAATCTTGATCCATTTTGTTCAACACTCTTAGGGGAGTCGCAACCCGAGTGAATTTTTCTACAAACCCCTTATAATAGCATGAGAGACCAACAAAACTTCATGCTTTTACCACTATTTTGGAGTCTACCCAATACAGAACTACTTTTATATTTGATGAATCCACAAATACTCCCTGCTAGGATATAACATGGCACAATAACGGACTTATAAATCCCAAAACACACACTTAGACAATTTCCCAAATTTCTATGGTTGACAAAGAACTTCCAAAATAGCACGTAGATTCATTGGATACTCCTCCTCGGATGGAGTGTACTCAAGTATGTCATCAATGAAGACCAACATGAACAAATCCATGAACTCACAAAATAAAGCATTCATCAACCCCATGAGAAAAACTAGAGCATTCGCCACACCATATGACATTACACTAAACTCGTAATGCCCATGATGATAGTAGAAAGTACTCTTGGGAATATCTGCATCAATAAAGTGCATCTGATGATTACATGACCAAAAAAAGATCTATGAGAACCAACATTAACCCTCCAGTTGATCAAATAAATTATCAATCCATGGGAGAGGGTAGTGATTCTTCACTATCACTTTTTTTAAGCGACGATAATCGTCACACAACCGAAAACTACTGTCATCCTTCTTCACAAAAATACATGTGCACCCGACGGTGACACACTTAGCTGAACAAACCGCACTATATTAGACAATTGATTTTTATACACATATCCCACAAAAAATGATGGAATGATATATGGATAAATTGATATAGAAGATGCACCTGACTATTGCTTTATCCTGAACTCAATCTCCCATCGAGGGGGTAACGCTACAACCTATTCTGGGAAGACATCAGGGTAGAGTTATATGACCCTGAGAAACATCGACTACTAAACATCCAAAAAACTTATCATCAAATAATCCATCAATGTTGAAAAGGATGGAATGTTCCTCCCAGCCATCCAAGAATATCGCTCACCAAAAAACATTGATGGCTCTCCATCATCGTAAAAAAACACCACACACCCGCCTGAAACAATCCATGATAACCTGAAATGGATACAACCAATACATATTGATAATGAAATCATATTCTTATATCTATAAATATAGAAAATGTACCCAAGAGTGGGGTTTTTCCATCACCAGCTCACAATATCTACATAATTCAAACAAATCATCTCAACCACCAATTAGCATATTCAATGCCAAAGGCACTAGAAGTATCACTACCTAATGTCACAAAGTATGGACAACGGAAGGTGATATGAAGGACCGTGTCACTCCTGAATCAAATAAGGCTTGCAACCAAGTAGAAAACCTGAAAAGGGTACCTTGAACGACATCTGGCTGACCTAGAACTGAAAATGATAAATCTAGAAGTTGACCACAACCTACTCCACAACCTCATTGAACCTAATGGCGACAACCTCAAAGCACACACTATGATATCTAAGGATGAATAACATCCTGGTTTTGTCATTTACCTTCCTCGTCTTCTCTATGATGATCCAAAACTAGTGTAACAAAATGTTGCTTCCTTTACTGGAACAACCTCAATAGAGATACATAAACCGAAACACTTGACACACATTGACTACTCATAATGTTCAGCCACTCATGTCATTGATGAAATCATCCTCCATAAGAAAAAACATGTGCATGATACCTTGGCCTAGGTCTGAGATCCACTGTACCCAGAGAAACGAGATATTGAGGGCGGGGACGTACTCCCGGCTGAACAGAAACTCTTCTGCCCTAAAAACTAGGAACCTCGGACCACATCTCTCTTTCAAGAGGAATCCTGATGACTCCCCTCTCATGATTATCCAATTATGGATAACATCCTCTCGGTGACCTCTACTATCACCAACACCTCCATATATTTTGTTAGCCTAAACAGGTTGACCTTTCTTTGGATATCTGGATGAAATGCCTCCTCCAAATTCTATGCCCTAACCACCGCATCTAGCAATAGGTTGGAAGCATATTACCAAAGGCTCCTGAAACGGATCCCTAAATCTCACAGACTAGAGCTCCGCAGCTAAAGGGTAAGAATCTCCTAGCTACTAGTCGCCTTTACAGTTGAAGAAATAAACATGACTCTGAACTGGTCATGGAACTCCTCTAATTAGACTTATTACTGCTCATGATCCCTGAGGAACAAGAACAACCACTACTTCTCTTAGCCACTCAAAATCATTGAAACCAACAACACCCAGTGCTCATTCTGACCACATATCAAACTAAAAGCTATCTCAATATCCTCTAACACGTATTTCATGATGGCTTCTGAAATGGATCCCACATACTTCTATAGACTCTAGCACTGAAACTCTAAGAGTGTCCTCTTCTATGTGGTATCATCATGAACCTCTACTACATGGTGATCTTCTAGAACAACCTGCTTAATATCTAATTCATAACCCTGATGGAAATGTCAATTTTGATCCATACATTTAAAAAGTAAAAACTGTTAATGTTACTAAACATGGAACATGTAAGACTTTAACATTAATAAATTGTTTTCTTTTTTTCATTTTATGTTAACTTATCCCAAGGACTACCCATTCAAACACATTTGAAAAGAATAATGTTTCATGATCCTATCCTAGGGAACTAGCATGAAACCAGTAAAATATCATTTATTAGACTCCATTAACATAAACTTCTATGCATTAGATCATAGGCACTACTGGAAAACTAACCTATACCAACGGTTTGGAACCGTTGGTATAGGCCTCCAAACCGTTGGTATAGCCTATACCAATGGTTTGGAGAACCGTGGCGAAGTAAGCCTTTGGGATAGGTCTATACCAACTATTTTGGGAAAACGGTTGGGATAGGTAATATGAAAATCTATTCTAACGGTTATAAAACCGTTGGTATATGTATTTCAAAAAAAATACATTCGGTGTGATTTGATCCCTGAACCCTTCGTTTATAATAGAACGACTTAACCACTAACCTAATATGACTTTTTTGAACATAATTTCATAAATATATATATGTATTATAATAATTATTTAAAATTTAGATTTATATAATGTTCTCGGGCAGTACACCTGGAAAAAAAATCGAAGAACCTATCCCAACGGTTCGCAAAACCGTTGGGATAGGTGCATATTTTTTTTCGGGGAGTATGCTGGATTTTGGGACACCCTTTCCCAACAGTTTTGGAGAACCGTTGGGAAAGGGTTGGGTCTTTACCAACGGTTCTCCAAAGCCATTGGGAAAGGGGTGTTTTGAGCTCCCTTTCCCAACGGTTTGGGGGAACCGTTGGGAAAGACCCACCCCTTTCCCAACGGTTCTCCAAAACCATTGGGAAAGGGGTGTTTTGAGCTCCCTTTCCCAACGGTTTGGGAGAACCATTGGGAAAGGGCGCCTATACCAACGGTTTTTACAAACCGTTGGTATAGAAGTGTTGGGAAAGATCCGATTTCTAGTAGTGAGGGGGTCCTAAATACCTATGTCTCTATTGGTCTTTAGTGTTTACAGCACATTATGAACTTGAATGACATAATTTTCCTACTAACCCATGAAACCTATGCTATGCCTAACTCCAAACTCCATCATATCTTTCAACCTGGCTGTGATACCTTTCTATCCCAACCCCCTCCCCCCAAAGTGTACCACTCAAGGGCGGTAATGTGAGAAGGAAGATAATCACCCCCCCCCCCCCCCACCCGAGTCCAACCTCTAGTAGTCAACATTTCATGACTATCACCAAGGGCATGGTAAACTCTTAGATATGAAGCATTACCCTCTGAGAAAACACATGAGAAAGAGAGAGATATGATAGACACCAAGGAAAAACTATTCATACCAAAAAGTAAAAGAAACCCAAGTGAACATCTGTAATGTCATTCAAATACTCCTAATACTAAAAGGAAAAAACTGTAAGTACTAAAAGAATGTAAAATGGCAACAACAACTTAGCGTGAATATCTATTGAAACCCCAGGATAGTAGTAACAATCCTAACATCTGACCTTCTCAAACCGACCTGAAAATAGTTTATATAACATAGGGTGGGTATAATAGTATACTCAATAGGATCCTCTCCTTATCCTCTAGTGGAAAATAAAAGAAAAAATGTTAAATAAAAGTGAACAACAAGTGATATTAACTCTTCACCTATAGAGGTATACTATGTTCCCATGTAGTTGGGGTTTGGCTTAGTGGTATGCACCACGTAATCATACATGAAAAATGGGGGTTCAAAACCCACTGGGTGCAGGTACTGTAGTAGTACTGTAGCGGTACTGTAGTAGCAGAGGTACTATTGATCGGTGGGTATTGTAGCCATGGCAGGGCACTGTAGTAGCGGCTGTATAGTGCAGGTGCTGTAGTAGGCAGGTTACTATTCACAAAATCGTCATTGGGCCAAAAAATTGTGCCTACGGGCTATGTAATGGGATACAAGCCCACTGGGCCTTCGGGCTATGTAATGGGTCTCCCTCTAACCTGTTAAAAGAGGTATTTTCATTACTTTAATAATAAAATGAGGCTTTTTCCCCAACCTTTAATAAAATACTATGTTCCCATCAACACCATGGCTACTTTCACCTAGCATCACATAAAAGCGTATGTAATATAATAATGATTTTCAAGGGTACGCCACTACCACTTCCCAAATTTTTTACCGCTTTTCCCTAATATCAAACAACTCGAGAATCTCTCTCAAAAAATGTGTTCCTACAGACACCAGGGTGAAGCCCCACAACATACACCTTATGTGTCAACATGCACCTTGTGCATCACACCTCCACATCCAAGTAACCAATTTAACCAGGTAATTTTTGGGAGACACGTCAACTAACATAAAATGTATCAAATGTTGGGTATTATACCTCAATACTTACAATCCATACACTAAGTAATGATTATTGAGAAATCACAACTTATACACATTATACCTATAGTATTCTATGGTGATCTATATTCAGAATATAGGTGTGTGAAATTACCACAATCCAACACATCCCCCTAAATAGAAATATGGGAACACTAACCACCATGAATAATAGGACAAGTAAATAACAAGAGAAGAGAATAGTGCCAAATGGGGTAGTCATCCATCCATTCTCCCACCATGATGTTGGGGAAAAAACCTCAGGCCTTAGAATCCCTGGGGTGTTAGTTTCCCTAACCAAAAAGATGAGGCTTCATATTGAAAAAAAGTGCATCTTAAAATAAATCTCAAAACCAAAATATGTGAAATAGAAAGTCTTCGACTCAACTATAGTTAACGTCTATTAGACACTAAACTGCCACTACTAAGACAAGATATTCTATAAACCCACAACCATTTTAAGAGCTACGTTAAGTTGCTTATCCCTTTTATCAGTTTGACATTAAATTAATTAATTCATTGAAAATTAATTAAAAATTAAAATTTGAAACATTACATCCCATTACCATTCTATCTAAGATCCATGAGCTCAAGGAAAAACCAAACCAAGGCCACAAAATCTCAAAAATATTACCTTTGCATTTCATTACACCATGCTCCAACCCCATGTGTTGACATTATTTATTCAATCATTTATTACTAAAATTATCAATTTTCCATAATTATAGGTATTCTATGGAAACATTCTAAGATACCAAACACATGTGGCTGAACAGGGTGAGTAGATGACCTACATGTAGAGTCATTACCGCCTATTATAGGAGAATAGGCCCATCCACCATTGAGAAGCTAATCATGAAAAGAATATGGTATACCCCGCACGTCTTCAACTATTTTGGACGGACGATAAGAAATACCACCTGCCTCAAGCTTTTGGGGAATTATAGGAGATAAAAAAACATCATATTAAAAAACAACCACTTTTATATCACCTGGTACGGACAACTTCAACACCTTTTATTTCTCAAGGTGTCCACTCCAACACCAATATTCATAAACCAATGTATCTCATGACTCTAGGAATCAACTACTTCTACAACCACACGGCCTCCCTAAGCCCACATAACAAAATAACCATCTATGATCAACTATCTCAGGCACACACTACAACGTAAGTAGTATGAAACAAACCACATAACAACTGGTATCTTTCCCCTAAATAAGCATTCGGTAATCACACACCACGAGCACTCACAACTCCAAAGCATAAGGTGCTTGGAATTTACATGAAATAGGGTAACTCACAACCCTTTAAGGAATTATATTTATCACACAAACAGTTCTTTATTCCAAATTTAATTAACCGATTCATTTAACCTTGCATAACCACGTCCATTTTATTATCATCAAACCAAAATAATAACAACTAGATTCATTAAATAAGCCTCTATATCATTGGCCAATTAATTCACAATTAATTTCGACCTTACGTTATTTATCAATTTCCATCAATAAAAACATAATAAATAAGCGTAGCATATATATCACACTATCTAGAAACACAAGAGGAAATAATATCTCTTTGTAGTTGATACAAATTATTTAATCTGGTTTAAATATTTATTATGTCAATTTAATTGCGATCTAGTGGATAAATCTTGGTAACTCTACGACGGTAGATAAAAATAATAATGATTCCTTGTATCCCATACCTCAAAAGGTTTATGACATTCTTATCATAAGAATAGGCCAACATAATGGATCACGATCACCTCTCCCACAATGACTGCGTCCACCCAAGGATGTCGCGGCACAACCACATAGACCAACACTAAAGAAATATAAATTAGAAACATGTAGATCAAATTCCATCACAAGGAATGAAGAAATTTCATGATATAGGTTGAGTAACCTGAACGAATAGAGGTAGAACATACCTTACATCAAAGACATATCGACACTTTCTGGTTTCACCAAAATAGGGTATGCATAAAGAAGGAAAATTTATTACGGGATAAAATACAAGGAAGGTAAAATCACACAAATCCTAATGAAAAATGTTAGGGGAACCTCAAACAAAGAAAAATGAGAAGGACGAATAAGGGTGGAAGGTATCTCGACCATTTTAAAAAATCTAAATAAAACAATAGTTTAGATTAACTTTATAATTTACATTAAAGGTGGATCTGGTCAAGCATACATGGTTTAACAATATAAAAGAATCATGATTCTTAAGAAAATTAATATTGGAGTTATGGGATTTTAATCTTCCCTAAATCCTTTAAAATGGGTCTTTGAATTTGTTTTGTGTCAAAAGGTGTAACACCCCAACCCTAGTTATCTAGAGTCTGTGTATTATTACATAGCATTGGAATGATCACAAAAGATAAAGTCTCTAAAGACCGATTAGTTTTGTATCCTTGTAAGTACTATATACATTAATAAGGTTTACATTACATCATAAAATGGAAAACTACAATAACAATGTTTCCATAGAAAATATTGAGATCCCATAGACTATTCAAAAAGGTCGGTCATAATATACTTCTTCGCATCCTTTTAAAAATAAAAAATAGAAAAGGGTGAGCTTAGATGCTCAGTATGGATAACAATATAGTGAAAACTTTCATAAATAAGTATTAAAATTTAGGTAAATGTATAAAACTAAAAAAACTTTTACAACATAAACTTCATCATAATATGGAAAATATAAATCAAAATAATTCCATTTACTTACTCACATGGATATTCTACTAGTCGAATAATCACATGAAATATCAATAACAACTTTCATAATGATGGAATGCATAATTCTAGACTTTCATAACCACATAGTCAAGGCCTTGTGCCAATACTACAAATAAGATTTTGTCAAGTCCTTGTGAAAAGAAACCAGTTTGTCTCATGAGACCTACTGATGCATCGAGGAGCTATAGTGTGCTCCACCCGTCACTTACTAAGTCGAATTCATTCTCATATGAAAAGGTTTAAACATAACATAAATATTCGTACTGAAACTGGAAAATGAAATGTAAATACTTTATCCATAAACCACGAATGGTATGAAATAACACATCTACAGTCACACATATTATAAAACCATCAATACAAAATGGAAGTTTTGTATAATGATAAATAAACTATAAACAAACTTAAAACCCATCAAAGGATGTTGACATAGATGAAATCAAAACCTTTTTAGAAAAATATCTCTTTCTATTTTGAAATCATTTAAAAGTCACGTAATTATAAAAGAAAACATTTATATTTTAAAATATTCTTCTAATATTGTAGGGGAATCTTTTATGATGTTATACTGGTGGAAAATAGCCGCACCCACCGTATAATATAAAAAACATTCCTACCATAATTTTATCAAAAATGTCATAATGTACGTTGTTTGTAAAATAAAGGAAAGATTACTTTATAAACATATTATAAAAGTCAAACAAGGGTATAAATTACATTATCCCATAGTCTATAAAATAGTAATAATGTTTTGAAATACATTTCCAAGAAACATGGATGTGTATGATAAAGAGGTCCCGGTAGATAATTACATATAAACAACCTCGGATAATAAAGAGATTGTGAAATTAACCATTACCTGGTACTTTTTCCTGGTCTAAGGTAGGTTAACCTCCTTTATAATAGTAAAATAATTGTTATTAAATTATATAATAATCATATACATTAATATGATATCATATATGATCTTTTAACATTGATTTGTCAACAATATCTTAGTATTATCGTCGTTTCGGGTGTTAACTGATTCATTTTCCTTTATATGATTTGTTACGTAAGTAATGTTTTTTATGGATAGGATGTATCTTATTTATATTCAAAATGATATTATATCTTTAAAAATTATTTCTAATCATCTAATTAAAATTAATCTTGAATGGATACGATGGGGGGTGAATCTCATCGCGTTCGTGGAGATAGTAATCCTTACATACACACGTGTGACAATATCAATATTTTGATATTAAAATAATATATAATTGGATAGTATATCATATATAAAAAATCATTATCAGGTTATATTTATTATTTAAATCAATTACACAGCAATATTATACTCAGCCAAATAATAATTTATTGAATAACAATTAAACCACAACGTGGAGACGGTAAGTCGTACGTACGCATGTATGGTGACATGTCATTCAAAGGATGAATATAATAATGAATATGGTTGTACCATATTTATAATAACATCACATCATATATAAGATACTGGAGTTATTGTTTTATAATATAATCAATAAAGAAAGAGGAAGTTTAAGAAGAAAGGAACTTGAAAGAGGTGATGAAATATTTACCTCTTCTTTGGGTTCTTCCTTTTGAGTTGATCAAAAGGGATCCTTAGGATGGATTTATGAATAAAGTAAGGAATCGGGGATGAAGGGAGGAGAGTTTAAGGGGAATTTGGGTAGGGTTTGGCTAGGCCAAATGGCCTTGAAGGTGTGAATTTTAGGTAAGAGGGAGTGTCCTTTTATAAGAGGGGTGAGAGGCACCTTTGGAAATTATAGAAATATTATTTTATAATAAAATAATATTAGGTTTATAATTGATCCAAATTTAATTATTTAAAGGATAAGGTGGGGATGGGTTGAAAACCACTCAACCAATAGGTTTTAGTCAGGTTTAGGTCACTATATTAACCTTATCTTTTAGATTTAACTCTTAGTTAAATAGTTTGACATTTACCAAGTCTCTTTGTATTTTAATATTATATGATTAATAAACGTACTAAAAACTTCCACGTGAACCCCAAGTGTATTAGTAATGATACATCTATCATTATATAAGTCTTTTGGTCGATACTTATATTTTTAGGAATAGAATAGCAATTAATAATATAATATTTGTTTTAAAAACTCTTTTATGTCAATTTTGACACTATTTGGTATTTTTTTTGCTAAATTTTTACTTCGAAGAAAATTCATCTAACCAACCATAACATGTCATATTAACCTAGAAAATCAGTGGAATTTATAAAAAGGCTAAATTAAATTTATTAGGATATTTATGATATCAATTATTTTAATATTTCATTAATTAGTTAATTACTGCATCATCCTTGTGTCCTAAATTAATTTAATTATTTAATGTCTAAAAATTATAAATAAAAACCCATAATGTTGGAAATATTTTTATCTTTATAATGAATATTTATTGTCGAATTTATCTTATGTGTAACCCTATATTAATAATTGTTTAGTTATAAATCATTGAATTTCACACTTTTAACTCTTCTTTATATTAAATAATAATAAATGTCCTAATCTAATCCATGTATACCTAAAGGATCATATTTTATTAATAAAGTTGTTTTGGGTCGAATTACACCTATCCAATAGAATTAGGACATGTGTTAGGATAATAATAATATCATTTTAACCCTTAATTTCCCTATTTACTTTTAACCGTGTTGGGTCAGGCATGTATTTTCTCAACAGTGATATGTGGCATACATTGTGATCTTTGGAGAGACTAGGTGGCATTTCCAAATGGTAAGCTACAGCCCTAATTCAATCTAGAATTTCAAAAGGCCTGATGTACCTAGGACTCAATTTACCCTTCTCACTGAAACGTATAATACCCTTCCATGGAGATACCTTTAAGAAAACATGATCTCCTACCTGAAATTCCAAATCCTTCCTTCGGTTATCAGCATAGCTTTTCTGCCTACTTTGAGCTTCTTTGATGTGGTTTTGTATTACCTTTACCTTTTCTATCATTTCCTCCAGAAGTTCTGGGCCTACGAGTTTCCTTTCTCCAACAACATCCCAATAGGTTTGTGTGCAACAACTCTTTCCGTATAACGCTTCATATGGTGCCATCTGAATACTTGAATGGAAGCTACTGTTATTGGAAAATAATACCAGAGGTAAATATTGATCCCAAATACCATGAAATTAAATTGATCATGATCTCAACATGTCTTCTAAGGTTTGAATACTCCATTCTGATTGTCCATCATTTTGGGGGTGGTAGGTAGTGGTCATACGAAGTTCAGTATCCATGGATTTTTGAAGAATTTTCCAGAATCTTGATGTCAAATGAGGATCACAATCAAAAACAATTGATAGTGGTACTCTATAAAGTCTTAAAAATTCATTAATATATTGTCTTTCTAAACATTCAACTGTTAAATCTTATCTTATAGCAAGAAAATTTGTTGACATGGTAAGACGATTAGCAATGACCCATATTGCGTCGTTCCTTCTAAGAGTTTTTTGTAGTTCCATGACAAAGTCTATCATAATATTTCATCATTTCCACTCTGGTATGGGAATAGGTTTCATGAATCCTCCAGGTTGTTCCGCTCTATCATTCACTTTTTAAAAAACCATACATCTTGACACAAATTCAGCAATCTTCCTCTTCATGTTGTCCCACCAAATATGGTCCTTCAAATCTTTATACATATTAGTTCTACCATGGTGTATAGAGAATTTGTAACTATGAGCATCATCCAACAATTCCCTTTTTAGATCAGGTATATCATGAACACAATGTCTCTTCCCAAATTTCCAAATTCCATCTTTATATTAGAAGTCACTCAATCTCCCATCATTCATAGTGTTAATCTTTTTTTTGAAACTCCTCATCATCAACATGTGAACTATTTTTTCTTTCTAGTAAATATGGTTTGGAAACCATTTGAAAAAGCATTGACATTTCACCTTCCATGGTTATTCCCATATCCATCTTTACTAGATCCATGAAAATAAGATCCCTTTCAACTCTCATCTTTTTCAAAACTCCACGATATTTTCTTCTCAAAGCATCTTCCACCTTATTTGCCTTCCCATGGTGGTACTGTATAGTTAAATCATAATCCTTGAGTAGTTCAAGACATCTCCTCTTCCTCAAGTTCAATTATTTCTATGAGAAAATATACTTCAAACTCTTGTGATCACTATATATCTCACATTTTTCACTATAGAGATAATGTCTCCATATATTCAAAGAAAATATTACAGCTTCTAACTCAAGATCGTGAGTAGGATATCTTTGCTCATTAATTTTTAGCTGTCGCGATGTGTTAGAAATAACCCTATCATTTTTAATAAGGATACAACCAGGTCTTTTCTTTGATGCATCACTATAAATAACTAACTCATCATTCCCCGATGGTAGAGTCAATATAGGATCATTGACTAATCTTCTCTTCAGTTCATCAAAACATTCTTCACACTTTTTTGTCCAAAAAAATTTAATCCCTTTTCGTGTGAGCTTTGTTAATGGGTTAGCCAACTGGGAAAAATTTTGGATGAAATGTCGATAATAACCTACTAAACCAATAAAATTGTGTACCTCATTTATACTTATCGGTGCTTTGCGTTATTGGATTGACCTGGTCTAAGAAGGATCAACAGATATTCCATCCTTAGAGACAATATGAACAAGAATATAAATCTCCTGAAGCCATAATTCACACTTACTAAACTTCTCATATAATTTGTGTCTTCTAAGAGTTTTTAGAATAATAGGCAAGTGATTTTTATGATCATCGTAGCTTTTGGATTATACCATGATATCATCAATAAATACCACTACAAAGTCATCAATATATTCCTTGAAAACTCTACTCAATAGATCCATGAATAAAGAGGGTGAATTATTCAATCCAAAAGGCATTAATGTAAACTCATAATGCCTTTACCAGGTTCGAAATGTTGTTTTCGGAATGTATTCCTTCTTCACACACTATTAATGATATCCAAATCGAAGGCAATCTTTGAAAAGTATTGAGCTCGATGAATTTGGTCAAATAAATCATCAATGTGAGGTAGGGGATACTTGTTCTTTATTGATATAGAATTGATCTCTCCATAGTCAATGTACCACCCCATAGATCCTTCTTTATTCTAAAAAAGGACATGGGATCCCCATAGAGAAACACTAGGGTGAATAAATCCCTTATTAATCAATTCCCCTAGTTGTTTCTTTAGTTCTATTAATTCCACTGTGGCCATTCTATAAGGGGTATTTGATATGGGCCTTGAACCTAGAATCAAATCAATGGAAAACTCAATTTCTTGTTCTGGAGGATGTCCAGGAAAATCTTTTGGAAACACATCAACATATTCTTTCACAATTGGAAAATCCACTATTTGAACATTATTTTCCTCACCCAGAGTTATTTCATTCTCTTCCTCGCCAATAATTTAATTTAGTTGAGCTAATGGGGTTGTATCTAGTTAAGAATTAGGTGGTGATGATTCTGCTCTAAAGATAAGGTGTTCTTTATCATCGTTATCAAAAATAGTGACCTCCTTCTTCTTACAATAAATTTTTGCATCATGGTCTAAAAACCAATCCATACTGAGGATTATATCAAATTTAATCATGGGTATGATGATGAGATCAGCAGATAAAAACATTTATATGCCCTAATGGGGATTGATTCACAAAACATTGTTGCAATGATACACCAATTAAGAGTTTTGACTGACAACTCCCTTGTTAAATAAAATTAGAAATATCTATTTTTTCTAGAAAACTAGGGAGATATGAAACTGTGCGATGATCTAGAATCGAATAAATCATTTTCTAAACTAGTGGAAACCATCAAATTACATACCAATACATCTTTTGGAGCTTAAACCTCAGCAGTAGTAATTGAATAAGCATGTACTTTATCCCATAGCCTTTTCTGAGGTAAGTTCCCCTGATTCTTAGGACATTCATTCACATAATTCCCCCTTTCCCTACAATTGTAGCATTCAACATCGACCGCCTCTTTCTTCCCCTTGCAATCACGAGTTTGGTAGCCCTTTTCACCACAATTGTAACAGACTCCCATTACCCTCTAGAAAGTACCATGGTGTTTCTTCCAACATTTCATCAGAATGGATATTCAACTTTTCCTTTCAACCCCTTATTTCCATTTCCATAGTGTTCAGCCGAGCTCTTCTTCTCTAGCTTTTCCTTAATGTCATAAGACATAGAGAATTACTTTTCTGTCTTTATAGCACATGAGACAATATCTTCGTACAAAAATAAGGACTGTGAGGCTAATGTTCGATAGAGAAATTATTTTAACCCATCAAAGAAACGATCAATCTTACTTATTGGGTTACGTATATAATCTGGAGCATGCCTCGCTAACCTTGTAAAGTTAGCTTCATACATTGTGACATTCTCATCCTCCCTTTGCCCGAGACTCAAAAATTTCCTTTCCATATCCGCTCGATGGTCATTAGGAAAGTATTTTTCTATGAAAACTTCTTTAAATTCCCTCCATTACATATTTTATACTTCAAAATCTTCCTTTTTGTTTTGAATCAATGACCACCATTGATCAGTATCTCCAATGAGGCGGTAAACTGCCATGACGACATTTTCCCTTTCACTACTCCCCAAGGCGTGGAATATTTTATCTAAGGAAATCCATTGCTCTACTCCTAGTGGATTTTTACCCCCATTGAATGTTGGGGGTGGTTTCCTCATGAAGAAATATAACATTGATCCTCCACGTTGCAGATATGGGTGCTCTATACAGGTAAGGTTTTTATTCATAACTTGGGTGAGATGTCCCAATATAGTGATAAGCTGATCAGCACCAGTTATATCACCAGCTCCTCTATAGTTATCCTGAGCAGGAATGAAATCCCTAAATGGATTGTGTTCATTGATACAGTTTCCATTCCTTCCACTAGGCGCCATTTCTAAACAATGGCATAAACTAGATTAGTGTATGATTCGCAATACATAATTCTGAACTTGTAAAACACTTAACAAAAACTGATCAGTTTATGGATATAATCCATAATCATAAAAACGTTTTCTTTGAGGAATTACATACTCATAAACCCTTCATAATGGTTTGTAAAGAAAATGAGAATTATCCTAAGAATATCCCCTGGGAGTGTCGTAACCAAGAGTGCAGCAAGGCCCGTTGTCGTGCACCAGTTCTCGTTTGAGTCTAGCTCAAAGTGGTGTTTTCGGGTTTTACACCTAGGTACTTCTTTTACAGAGCTACCTCTACCTGCTCGTATCTAGACAGAGATGTATTTCTAGGAAAACTCACAAGAATTCTAAAATACCTAATTTCAAGGATGTTATTCTATACTAATCCTCAAAATCTATCTTAGGGATATTTGCTCTAATTAGAGTTTATCTAAATATAGATTCCAAGGTTTGTATTAAACATCCTTTAATACCAACTGTAACGCCCCAACCCTAGTTACCCAGATTCAGTGCATTATTACATAACATTGGAATGATCACAAAAGATCATGTCTCGAAAGACCGATTAGTTTATTAGCCTTGGAAGTACTAGATATATTCATAAGGTTTACATTACATCATAAAATGGAAAACAACAACAACATTGTTTCCATAGACAACACTGAGATCCCATATAATATCCCTTAACATCAGTCATACTATACTTCTTTGCATCCTGAGAAAAATAAAATAAATAAAGGGGTGAGCTCAGATGCTCAGTAAGGATAACAATTTAGAGAAGACTTGCATAAATAAGCATAAACATTTAAGGAAATGTATAAAACTAAAATAAAATCCTTTTCAACATAAAAATCATCATAATATGGAAAATATAAATCAAAATAATTCCATTTACTTACTAACATGGATATTATACTAGTTGAATAAACAAATTTAATATCAATAGCCACTTTCATAATGATGGAATGCATAATGCCAGACTTTCATAACCACACAGTCAAGCCCTATTGCCAAGACAACAAATAAGAATTTGTCAAGGCCTTGTCCCAACACACTAGTTTGTTTCACGAGACCTACCGATGCATCTATAAGATATAGAGAGCCCCACCTATCACATACTAATTCCAATGCATTCCTCATATGAAAAGATTTAAACATAACATAAATATTCGTATTAAAACTGGCATAAGAAATGTCAATAATTTATCCATAAACCTTGAATGTTATGAAATAACGCATCCACAATTAAAAATATCACACAAACTTCAATATAATAAGGAAGTTTTGTATCATAATAAATCAACTTCAAATAAACTTCAAATCTATTTAAGGATGTTGAAATAGATGAAATGAAAACCTTTTTAGAGAAATATATCTTTCTATTTTGAAATCATTTAAAAGTCACGCAATTATAAATGAAAACATTTATATTTGAAAATATTATTATAATATTGTAATGGAAGCTTCGCTGATGTTAGAACAGTGGAAAATAGCTGCACCCGTCATACAAGTTAAAAAACATTCTTACCTTAATTTTTTCGAAAAGGTCATAAAGTACCTTGTTTGGAAAATGATTGAAAGATTCCTTTATAAACATATTATAAAAGTCCAAAAATGGTATAAATGACTTTAACACTTAGTCTATAAAATAGTAATAATGTTTTGAAATATATTTTAGGAAACATGGATGTGGATGATAAAGAGGTCCCAGTGGATAATTACATATAAATAACCTCGGATAATGAAGAGATTGTGAAATTAACCCTTACCTTATATTGTTCCTTGTTAGAGGGTAGGTTAAACACATTTATAATGATAAAATAATTTTCATTAAATTATACACAAATCATATACATTAATATGATATCATATATGATCTTTTAATATTTTATTGTTTATAATATCTTAGTATTATCGTCATTCCAGGTGTTAACTGATACATTTTCCTTTATATGATTTCTTATGTAAGTAATGTTTTTTAGGTATAGGATGTGTATTATTCATATTCAGAATGATATTAAGTCTTTAAAAATTATTTTTAATCATCTAATGATAATTAGTCTTTAATGGATATGATGGAGGTTGAATCTCATCGCGTTCGTGGAGATGGTAATCCATACGTACGCATGAGCGACAATATCATTATTTCGATATGAAAATAATATATAATTGGATGGTATATCATATATAAAGAATAATTATCTTGTTATATTTATTATTTAAATCAATTACACATCATTATTATACTAATCCAAATAATAATTTATTGAATAACAATTACATCACGACGTGGAAATGATAAGTTGTACGTATAGAAGTATGGTGACTTGTCATTCAAAGGATGGATATAATAATGAATATGGTTGTAACATATTTATACTAACATCATAGAATATAGAAGATACTGGAGTTTTTTTAATAGAAAAAACAAATAAAGAGGAAGTGGAAGATGAAAGGAACATGAAAGTGGTGATGAAATATTTACCTCGTCTTTGGGTTCTTTCTTTTGATTTGATCAAAAGGGCTCTATAGGATGGATTTATTACTAATGGATGCAATCTAAGATTAAGATAGGACAGTTGAGAGGGTATTTGGGTAGGGTTTGTCTGAGAAAAATGGCTTTGAAGGTGTGAATTTGAGGGAAGGGGGAGTGCCCTTTTATAAGAGGGGTGAAGGGCACCTTTGGAAAAGCTAGAAATATTATTTTATAATAAAATAATTTTGGGTTTATAATTGCTCCGAAATGAATTATTTAATGTATAAGTTTGGAATTGGTATAAAACCACTCCAAAAATAGGTTTTTTAGAGGATTTGGTTACTATATTAACATTATCTTTTAGATTTAACTCTTAGTTAAATAGTTTGACATTTACCATGTCTCTTTGTATTTTTATATTATATGGTTAATAAACTTACTATAAACATCCAAGAGAACCCCAAGGGATTAATGATACACCTATAATTATATAATTCTTTTTTTCAAACATATATATTTTTAGTAATAGAATATCAGTTAATAATAAAATATTTATTTTAAAAACTCTTTTCCGTCAATTTTGACACTATTTCGTATTTTGCATTTGATAAATTCATAACAACATTATTACTTCAAAAACAATTCATCTAACCAACCCTAAAATGTCCTATTAACCTATAAAATTAGTTTAATTCAGAAAAAGTCTCAAATTAAATTTATTTGGATATTTATAATATCAATTATTTTAATATTTCATTAATTAGGTAATTACTGCATCATCATTCTGTCATCAATAAATTTAATTATTTAATGTCTAAAAATTATAAAAAAATACAATTATGTAGGAAATATTTTTATATTTCTAATTAATATTTACAGTTGAACTTATCTTATGTGTATCCCTATATTAAAAATATTTTTGTTACTAAACTTTGAATTTTACACTTTAACTCTTTTTTGAATTAAATTATAATAAATGTCCTAATCTAATCCATGTGGACCCAAAGGATCATATATTATTCCTAAGGTTTTTTTTGGTCGAATTACACTTATCCAAAAGAATTATGACATGTGTTAGTATAATAATAATATCATTTACCTTTAATTACCCTATTTACTTTTAACTATGTTAAATAAAAGTAAAAAGTTACTATTCACCCAAAATTATTTTCATCTTATTGAACAAAATTTTACTTACTAATATCAAATTTGTCTCTATTAATTTTTAAATTCAACTCATAGAAGTGGTAAAATTAAGTATTATGTGAATTTTCAAATGCTCCTAGGAGGTAGGAAAAAGATGGTAAAAAATTCAATTAAATTTTTATATATCTAAAATTATTATAAACTGACTCTAAAAAATTACATTGAACTTATATAGGTATTATGTTTTTATTTTCACCTAAACAAATTTATATAAAATAAATAATTATTTAAATAAAAATTTGGTTTTAAACTATAAATCAGTGGTTTTCAGTATTCATCAAAAACTGAAAGTCTTCAAAAAATACCAAAAATACACACTAAGCTAATTTAGATATTATTAATCCAAAAATGAAGTCCATTTTGAAAGAAAAAATTTCAAAAATTTCAAAAAAGTGGTATTAGTATTCATAATGGCTAGTTTAATTGGTTGTGGTGTGTTAAGACTCAAATTTGCGTACAACACACGCTATTGTATTATTCTAAGAGAAGCATACTATGGAAGCTTGGGGTGTTACAAAAGGGGGGGAACTCTAGGATGCTAAAAACATTGTTCAGCGATGAATCACCGACACAAGTCACCAACGCAACTCACTGATGACACCATTCACATCTTTCTCATCGATGACACCGTTCACATCTGTCTCACCGATGAAACTATTCACACACGTCTCACTAGTGAAACTGTTCATATCTGTATCATTGATAACACTGTTCACATCTCTCCCCCTGATGAAACTGTTCACATCTATCTCATTGATGACACAGTTCACGTATGTCTCACTGATGAAATTGTTCAGATCTGTCTCACTAATGACACAGTTCTCATCTATCTCTCTGATGACACTGTTCACATCTGTCCTACCGATTACAAAATTCATAGAACTGAAAATACTATTAATAGAACTATAAATTTTGCAACGTGTTGGAATAAGACACCTTGGTATCATAGAAGACATCGAACACTTGATTTTCACTATGGAATGGACCAAATAGGTTTGGTCCATTTCAACTCACAATTTAGAAGGAAAAATATTTTGGATACATCTAAACAAAAAAAAATTGGTTTTTTCTTTTGAAATAGAATGATTTATTTCATTCTATATGAGTGGATATTTTTGAAGTATAGATAATGTCTCATCTATTATAAAAAGATACAAATTGAATGCATACATGTTATGATATTGTGTTATTTAATTTAGTTTTTAATTTTTGTTGATTCTTTTATCATGTTACTGTATTTACTGAAGATCATTTTCAACTAAGATCTATTAAAATAGTTGTGTTCCAGAAAACTGTTATCTATATTTATTAAGATCCATTATAAATCATCTATTACTAAAAATGTTAGTTAAATCCATTTATCAATCAAATAAAATAATCTTGATTTGGTAAAGAATCAGTTTCTCATACTCTGACATTGGTGGAGCACCAACTTCTCATACTAAGCTGTTGATATTTCAGTTCTCTGTAAATGAACTTGAAGGCCTTGTAGAATCCTCTTTATAACAATCCAAACTCAATTGTGTAGGTCCTATGATAATATATCTATCTTAGTGAAAATCAACAAGCATAATGAGATAGAGTTGGTGGACTAGATTGGACTAGGGGATCTGTTTCCCCAAAATTACTATAAAATTGTTCTATTCTTCTTCTCTGTTTTTCCACTATAGAAATTTATTAATAAATTAAATACAGAATATCTTTATAAAATACAGGGAGGGATAAAATTTAATTTTTTAATGATGTTTAAAAGGAAAAAAATACACCCTCCATTTTGTGTATGTCAATATTATTCTGACATGAAAATTTTTATCAAAAGATTTATTATTAAAGAAGCATCATAATCTCTATAAAACTAGAGTAAAAATTCTATACAAAGATAAACGTTTATGAATGAATTAAAATAAGGAATTTCCACGATCCATTTTTTTGAATGAAAACAATTATGTGTGATGAAAAGATGAAATGATTATCTATTTCAGGAATATTGGATTTAAAGTGCATATGAAGATTGTAAAATCTTATGAAATCTCTAAAAACCTAAAACATGGGATGAAAAAAATGAATACGATTATGGTGTCAATTTATGATTCATGAATTTTATTAGATGTGTAATCGGTCCATATGAATTTAATCTTGTTTCTCAATGCACAAATGCCAATGATATATGGAATACTATAGCTTTTATTTATAAAATAACTGACAATGTATAGAAATTAGGCCCCGATACAAAAAATATAATAGTATAAAAATTCAAATTGCATGATGGTGAATGAATTTCACAAATGAATGGAATATTGAATTAAATAGTCAATGTTGTTGCTATAGTGGTAGATCCAAATAAACTACAAGATCATAATTAAAAACTTCTATCAGTTTTGGCCTCCAAATAGAATGGGATGTCTACTTAAATTATAAATTCTACTATACTATCCTAACTTACTATGAATGAATTGATTACAACACTAATCATATATGAATCAGAAAAAAATAATATGTTCAAGATCATAGGATGATTAAAAGGGAGAATATAACTCTTAATATTGATTAATTATAAATGAAATGAAATCAAAAGAGGATGTTGTATTATGAAATGATTTATAATGATTAGATTTTGTAATGGAATTGGAACATATAACTATAAAATTCTGTAAATTTTATAAGAATGATAAAGGATTTAAAATATCCATCAATAGTATATTGAAAAATAGTCTACGAATTAAAAAAGTACAACTCTAAGAATGAAAGTACATGGTACATTTCAGTCCAGATTTCCAATAAATAATAATGGGAATAGAAGAGTATAAAATAAAGAAAATATGAATCAGATGAGAACTGATTATTTGAAAAAAAGGTAAAAATGATATAAAGGATACTTAGAGAATCTCTAAGGAATCCAAAAACACTTCTACATTTGATACATAAAAATATCCAAACAATTTGGAAGAAAATATGTTCTTTTTGGCAAAATAAGAAGAGGATGTACAATATTACTTTTCTTTTCCTTCTAATTATTAATGATTTTATAATTAAAAATTAGTTGATTATTATTCAATTTTTGAAAAATAATAGTCATTATTCAGTAAAAAATAAGAAATCTATAAAATAATGTAATTGAATTTTAAATGAAAAATATTCCATTCTAAAATAACACATATAATTAAAATAAAATTTAAAAAAATCTACATCAAACTATACTCGTCATGAAAAACAGTTAATGAATTATAGGATTAAGTAGAGTAATTCCAAATTTCTACCAATATATTAAATAAGGGAGAAGAAACTCTAAATAATATTCCTAGAAAAAATATTTATGAAAAGGGGAATTATGGAATAGGTTATAATAAAGAAAAAAATTATGGAGAAATTATTTTTTACCTTGTTATATGAATAAAAAAACTAATATTATGGTATTTTTACTATGGAATTATATGCCATTATTCAAATAAATTGTTTATGAGAAATTTCTAAATCAGTCAAATAAAAAAGGATTTTTTTCTAAATTAATTTTACCACTACAAGTTTATAAATTTTGTAAAAAAGAAAATCCTGTTACACATATCATTACATGCTAACACATCATGACCTAAGAATTCTAGGGAAAAAACTATATTTTATTTGATTTGTTTTCTAGTAAAATGTCATTAGAACAAATATGTAGTTTGGAACATGGATAATGAATGCATTAGACATATGAGGACAGACTCTCCCAATTTTCAAACATTATGAAAAATGGTTTGAGGACTGGTTATCTTTGTGATGATGCAGATAGAAAAATAGTTATAGTTTGATTAGTTGGATATTGGAAATGAATTTCAATCAATAAATTAATTTATTTTCAAGGGTTAAATAATAATATGATAATTATCAATCAGTTTTGTGATTTTGGGGTTTTTAAAGATTTCATTTGTAGTTACTACTCTTTTTTTGAATGAACATCATATGTTTAGAGAACCAATAATATATAATGTTTATTCATTAGATGTTAATTAATTGGGAGGAAATGATAATTGTTTAATTACTAGGAAAATTTAATCCTAGATTTAGATTAGATGACTGTAACAGAATAATGTATTTAATTTGTATAAATTATCTAGGAAAGAATTAGTTTCAGATTTTCATAGTGTTAAATTTGATAATGTTATACTTTTAAATGAATTACAAATAGGAAATCATCACAATTCATCCTTCACATCTATTAAAAATGTTATTTTATCCAAACCACTAGAAACTATCTACCAGTATTTTTCTGTTCCATAAAATGTGGAAAGATTGGATATTAGATCTTATGTTTTTGTTGATGTTTTTTGGATTCACTTGGGTTTATTTCCTATAACATAAAAGTGATGATTTATTTTTTTAATCTTTTAGAAAAAAATAGAGTCGAAAAATGTTTAAAAACAATTTCACTATGCAGTGATCATGGTGGACAATTTTAGAATCAATAATTTAATTCTTCCTTCTTTGAACTAGGTATTGAACATATCCTCTTTTCTCCAAGAACACCTAAACCAAATAGAATTTCTTAATGAAGAAATATGACTATAAAATAATTTGAAATAATTATATTAAATGAATATAGTCTTCCTATTTATTTTAGAGAAGAGGATGTAAAATAGGTTTTACTTATTATGAATCAAAATTTAATAACCAAATTTCGTCAAAATAAACCTTATGAATTAAGGAACAAGGAAAAAACATAATGTGAGATAAATTAATGTGTTTGGATAAATGTAGTCTATCTTGAATTCTATATAAAATCATTGTATATGTTATCAAATGGAAAATAAAGGAATATTTCTAGGATATTCTACTAATTCTAAATTATATATAGTATATATTATGAATTTATGGACAGTTAAAAAGGTTATTGATGTGATTTTTAACTAAGGTGTCCCCTTTTATGACTTAAACTATAAAATAGATGATTTTACAAATTATTTCAACAACATGAGACTTGAATCTAATAAACATTATTTTTTAAGTAAATTATAATTTGATGAAATTCAGTTTTGTCTAGAAGAACCTAGAACTAATGAACCCAAAAGTGTCTTACCAAGACAAACTATAACTTTAAAGAATCTTCCTTTGGAAACTAAAATAGGAAATATAGGCACCATTGTTTAGATAATAAGTAATTTAGGAAATAAAGAAGTATTATCTTCTATTATATCTCAAGAGAAACCTAAAAACAGTGAAGAATCATTAGAGGATGAGTGTTGGATAATATCTATTTAGGAAGAGATAAGCCAGTTTAGTAGAAACAAAGTTTGAGAGATAGGTGATACACCATAAAATCATCTAGCAATATGAACCTTTTAGGTTTTTAAAATAATAATAATCTCCAAGGGATAATAATTATAAAAACGATAGTTTAGTAGAAAATGGAATAATTAGGATGAAGGAATATATTATGATGAAACCATTTCACCTGTTGCTAAATTGGAATATATTAGTATACTTTTTACTTATGCATCATATATGAATTTTAAATTATATCATGTAGATATAAAATTGGAATTTTTAAATGGATATATAATTGAGGAAGTTTTCTTTTAGCAACCACTATGTTTTGAAAATCCTCATCTAAAAAAATTAGATTTTGAATATACTAAATTGATTTATGGACTGAAAGATGCACTTAGATCTTGGTCTGAAGGACTATGGTCATATCTATTAAAAATATTATTTTTTAAAATAATTGGTAGATCCTAATATCTTTAGGAAAACTGTTAATTCAGATATTTTTTAGTATATATTTTTTATATATAATGTTATTTTTGTTTCATATAATAAAAAAAATTAATTGTTTTTCAATTCATATAAAAAAGGAATTTTAAATGATTATGATAGGAGATTTATTTTTCCTTCTCGTATATCAAATAAATTAAAAATATTATGGAAATGTATGATATAAAATAAAAAAAATTATCTATTTATTGAAAAGTTTGGACTACTAAATAGTAATACTTATAAAATTCCCAAGAGAAGCAATATAAAATTTGATTTGGATGAAGCGAAAAAACCAGTTAACAAAAAGTAATAAAGATAAATGATTTGAATTTATCTAAATCATACTACAAGTATACCATACATTTTGTTTTCTATATTTTTTTGTGAAACATTTCAATAAGATCCAAAGTAATCCAACCTCTCTACTTTTGGAATATTTTTTATCTATTTTAAATAAATTATTCTTCCATCTTTATCCAAATTAATATGATTTTAATATAATCTTATATTTAGATTCTAATTTTGGAGAATTTAGGTTAAATAGAAAGAATACTCTTGGAAATTATCAATTATTTCAGAAGTTATTATGTTCCAGGTCACATAAAAAGAAAATTTTAGTTTCTTTATAAAAATATGAGAGAAAATATATATTTTCTAAATATTGTTCTACATGGGTTCTTGCTAAGAAATACACACTACTGGACTTTGGATTCAATTTAGATAATTTTTCAATTTTTTGTGATTTTTTTTGAAATAAATATTTTGAAATTCTTATTAGTCATTCAATAATTAATCATATTTATATAAGTAATCATTTTATATGAGAACAAGTTCTAAAAAGGTTATATATTTAAAATAATTCTAATAATAAATATCAACATACTAATATTTTCACTATTAAATTTCCCACTACGGGTTTTGAATTTATTAGGGGGTTTATGGGTATTTAATCTCAAATAATGTTTCTACTTTTATATTTTGATGTTGTTTTATTAACTTAATAATACTTTATTTTTATATAATGTTTACTTTTTTATTTAATAAATTATTTTTTATTCTTATTTTAGAAAAAATTTCTAAACACAATTTAAATATATAATGATTATTCTTTGTAATTTGGACCAAGAAATAGATTTGACATCACAAAAATCAGAAACAACTCTCTCCATCTCACATACCATCAATCTTGAACACTTTCAAAAATTCAGAGCGCTCCATTTCTCTTAAAAAACATAAAATTCGAACCTGAAACCTTTAGATTTTATTAATTGAAAAGAAAAATAGAATAGAAGTTAGAGGCCCAAGAGAATATAAGTGCCAATTAACATCAGGAGAAAATTGGTATGTCCTTCAAGGGATGGTCATCATGGTTTTATGGTTATTCTAAGTAAACTTACTATTAATAAAATATCTCACTTTAGGGGTTTCAATTCATTATCATTATTGATAATATTGGGTATGTTTTCGAAAGAGAATAAAAATAGTTTAAGGAATATGCCTTGTTTAGTTTTGGAAACACATAGGACATTTTTATTTCAATGGTTAATGATATGGAGTTTTCCAAATCTTCATTATAAATATCCAAGGTTTGTCAATGTCCCCCTGAAGGGTTTTTATATTTTAGTATTCGATCTATTGGATATGAGAAGGATAAATCAAATGATATTATGTAATTTTTTTCTGGATCCACTATGGTATGATTTGTTTTGTAAAATATCTTTAATCTGGATAGATGTGCATTCTTAAATTTGTTCTGTCTTCAATTGTGGAAAGTATTTCCATGTCAGATAAAATTATTTCTTATGATACGTATATAATTTTTTTATATTAAGTCAAATGAAGTTAAATTTCAGTATATATATTGTTCTTTATATAAATAATTACTATATAAGGTTCATAGAATGTCTTTTTATCAATTTCGTAGAGTTATTAGATTTTCTATTATAATAATAAGATGAAAGATATTGCAATGGGAATTAGATGTCGACATAGTAATGTTATTTTAGATGAAGCATTTTTAAAATTTGGTTTCTTTTTTATCACCTCAAAAGGTAATATGATGCATGTTTGGGTTATTGACCAAAAATTATCTGGTGTTAATGCTTAGGGGGAGAAGCATACTCCGAAGTCAGTTGGATTAATAAATATTGTCAGTGATTAAGTTTGTGAATAATGAATAGATTATTTTGTTGAAGAAAATGGTAAAAGACTCAGGATTTATATTATTAATCCTCCTACTAGAATAGATATTCAACATTCATTTGAGGAACCCTTATGAGATGAAATCGATGAGGTTATTTTCACAATTCATATAAAAAGAGAAGAGATTGGGATTCATTATCTATAAGATGAATATTTAGAAATTTAACCACCATTATTTATAGCTCTATCAACTACTCATATAGAAAACCGAATTGATAATAGAAATTATCATGATGTTGATAAAGAAGGCACAGTGGAAAAAAATTCTTGTGATGGTTTTCAAGTGCAATAATTCATAGTTGAAATTACTAAAATAATTGAGAATTTTATAGTTTCTGAGTTTTTTACAATCCTTATAAAAGGATTATACATAATCTTGTGAGAAAAGAGAATGTGGTGGTTTTTTCACTATCACATAGTGAGGATTATAAACATCAGTACCTATCTATAGTTAAAGTAGGATAACAATATCGAATTTATGAAGCTGAATCCATTAATTATTTAAGTGTGATAATTGAATATTTGGTTATTAAATACAATCAGATGATAAAATAGAATTCAAAATTTCAACATGAGTATGAAGTAAATAGAAAATAATTTTAATATTTTGAAAGATAAATTGTTCCAAAAAGGATTCCAAATCTGATCAATCTCATTATATAACAATAGAGAAAATTATATTTGAAGAATAAATTATGATGCATTTATAAGTGAAATATCGGACTAGCTATGGATGCTCAAACAATAATCATTTTCAAATATAGTGTTTGTTGAAGTAAAAGAATACATGGGGGTAAATTTGAATCAATAAGATGTATCTCACGTCAAAAAAATGATTCTACCTCTATCCAATCAACTACTATGAGTTTACTATAATATATTTAATATCTTAATATAGTTTTATCTACAATAAATGATCGAATTCAATTTCATCAGGTCGAATTATTTCAATTCAATGGTTTTTTGGAAAATGAGAAATATCTTTTTGAAAAGATAACATATGATAATCCTAAAATAATAAACCATCGTAATCTGTTGAGTGAAATGTTTTCGAAGTTTGTGTTGTCCACAAATAATGTCCATGAGTTTTTATGGATATATTTAGTTGAAAACATAAAAATGGTACTTGGGAGAAACCTTTTTTGGAAGAAGTGTGAGAATATTTATAATCAAAATTTCAATTTAATGATAGAAAATATTATGAATTTTCATTAGGATATTTGATATTCATATACCATTATCACCTTATCTGAACTAGAACTTTCTCCCACCTCCAATCATACTTCATAACATATTTTCCATCCAAATATCTATTGTATTCATATTTTTTTTCATGATACTGTTTTCATCATTATAATTTTTTATATTTATATCTATTTATCCATCTACATATATTCACTAAATATGAATAGTTTTTTTATTACCTTAAAAAACATCTAATCTCATTTTTTTCTATATTAATTGTGTTATATAGAATTTTTTCACATCAATAAATTTTTATTTTAAAAAATGTGGGAGAAAATTTGTGTAAACCCAAATTTTTTTTGAATATTATATATTAAAAAATTTCATTATATTTAATTTATTATTTTAAATTTTTACTATAAATATCTTTAGTTTTTTTAAAACATGATATTTTTATAATATTATTCGTTTATTCATAGTTTATAAAATATTCAATGTTAACAACAATTTATAATTATATATATTTAAGATTATATTTTCTTTTTTTATACTGTCTCATTATTTTATATATGGTTTTAATATATGGGTATTGTAATCACCAAAAAGGGGGAGATTATTGGTCATGTATTATCTCAATAGCACACTATAAATTTTGATGATTTTGATGCTCATATATATCCTTATTTTTTTTACTAATAAAATTTGTTTTTTTTTCATGTTTACATTTATTAAAATAATTATACTATTATTTATGAGATAAATATTTTTTTCTAATTTTTTTTGCTTATATTTTTATTCAATCTGAAATATTTCTCATACCCTTCATTATTAAGTGGAACGTATAATCTTTAAACACTACGTTGAGAGTAAATATAGAGATCCAATATTATATACATTTTAAATAGTATGTATCAAGAACTATACATTTTTTTAGTAGCCAAATATTTATGAATCTAATGTATACGTCATCAATAGAATGTTTTGATCAAAATCGTTCATTGTCAACCGTATATTTAAACTGAACCTTATGTTTCACATAGTCAACTACATAAATTAAATTCAAGAGACTTTATAATACTTTTGCAGTGGATGTGATGGTATTATTTAATACACTTTATAGTTTCCTAAAGTATAATTAAAGGTATTATATTAAATAAATTGAATCATTCTGATTTCAAAGGGAAATTACAACATTATTTAAAATATTTAAAATTCAAATACTCACAATTTAGTATGAGATATGTTTGGATCCATTTAACAAAATATAATCAAGTTTATCTTCTTAAATAAAAATACTTATTTAATTCATGATGATAGAATATTTTTTAATATGAATGAATATCTATTCAATTTTAATGATATACGCATTAGAGACATACATGTTATGATCTTGTATTGTTTATCTATTTCTCTATTGTTGCGGCTGCTACTGTTTTGGGGATATATTCCATGTAGATAATTTTTTACCATGATATATTCAAAAATATTATTTATTTAATAATATATTCTATAAATAAGAATGTCCATTATATATAATTTTATTCTACAACTATGATCTAAATTTATTTCTCAATCAAATCAAATAATCTTGATTTTTTATAGTATCACCTGCTCGTACGGAGTCATTGGTGGAGCCTTAGCTTATCATAAGAATCTATGTAGATATTTGTTAAATATAAAAGGACTAAAAGAAACTATAAAAACTTTTTGATGTGTCAACTACTTGAACATATTTTTTGATGACTTTTTATAGGAGTACCTATATAGTGAGAATCACAATGGTTGATGAGAGATCATTAGTGGAGTGGACAAGTAGAACTTTTTTCCCTGAACCTTTATAAAAATTCATTTGATAATATTACCTATTTTTATGTTTTATACCATTATTAAACAACATAATTCATCCTATATTCATAACATAAAAATAGGGATAAAATTTAATAATTTAATCATTTGTAAAAGTACACAATTCAACCTCTCATATGTATGATCATATTATTCTGACCTAATATGCATTTTCACACATAATTTAAAATTAATTTTAACCAATTGTAGTTTTCTTTAAAAAAACATAAATTCTAGAATATCAATATAATATTTATCTTTGGGTGTTGTTTTGAATAATCTACAATGATTAATATTTTGATGAATAGTGAAAATTATAATTTTTATTGGAATCATCGTTTTATTTTAAACTGATTTCAATTTTAAATTACATTTTAAATTTTTTTAAGGTAATGTCATATCAATTATATTGAAATATAACTAATTTAGGTCATTTGTATCAATTTTAAATTTAATTTTTATATAAAAACATTTTAAACATCTTAATGTTTTCATTAGAAACCACTTTTTTCAAAACGTGTGTCGATTAAATTTTAAATTGAATAATGAAAGTACAAAAATTTTAATTTAGAAAAAATTATTATATATTTGGAATCATAAAAATATATAATATATAATTTTTGAAATTAATTTTTGACATTAATGAATAATAAAAAACAGTAAAAATTAATTACCACGGCTAATGTAAAAACTAATTTACCAGGGGTAAAACTAATAGGATAAGTATAAAAAATCACACATAACTATTATAATTCCTATTTTTTGGAAATATTAAGAACATAACTCCTCTAATTATTTTAAATTAACAATTTTTTATCTGTATGTCCCTAAAAGTGACATGGAATCATTTGAAAACATGGAAAATAACAAATTCATCCACTCAACTCATTTATAAAAGGACACCCCCTATCATCGTCTCATTACACTGCAAAAACCCATCACATAATCCAAAATGTACCTAAATTTCATACATAATTATATACCCTAATCAAATAATCCTTTGTGTGATCATAAATCCAACCTCAAATGGTTTAGGGTGAAAACCTAATGATGTTATATAAAGAAGAGGTAACATCCATAACTGAGCATTTTATTATTATTTATTCTTATACCTCATTAAAATATTACAAATCAGTTATGATATAATTACCATAGTATCTTATATATACTAAATATATTTTATTTTATGTTCATGTCATAAAACAACCTCCACCCCCCTAAAATGAGAAACAATATTGTTGATCAAGTGTATAGCGGACTACCACCTCATGATGTGACATAATTCATTTTCCATCACTACTTTTTATAGATTAATATAATGTTTTAGATAAATATAATTTATTATATTTATGATATAATTATACTTATATAATCATAATATCACCTATATATTCTAACATTTCATTCTATAATAAATTTGATAATGTCACTCAAATGTATGGTGGATTACCACAACACAAAGTGATGTGATTTTTTTTGCATACACCTTATAGGGAAGCTAATAAGGATTAATTTTATGAATATATATTATATTCAATACATATTAACCACTTTTGGAAAATTATTTTATCATATACATTATTATGAAACCATCCATTCAATAAATGATTACATCATTCTCATGGATGAAAGGATACCCCTTAGCCAAGCGATGTGATGTTTTTTATTACCACATCACATGGATGGTATGTGTATGGGTATTTAAAGAAATTATATTATATTTTTATAAAATTATAATACTATAAAGAAAAAATATCACAAAACCCTTTTCCAATATGATCATTGCAAAATGGAAATGTTAATCGTATGTACTTAGGACCTACTGTCTCCATGATTGTAACATTGTTTATTATTCATAAACATATTTCATTTTTGGTATTAAAAGTATAATTTATGCATAATAATTACTATTTTTTCAATATTAACATTATTTGTATTATTAAATAATAATATATTTTATCATAGTCAACATTACAATGAAATTTTGTACGTATGAGTCATTTATCATTAAAATATCTAACATGACATTAATTGGATATATAATTTAATATGATATTAAAAAAAATAAAAAAAATAAAAATGAATAAAGTTAGTAATTAAGTAAATATTTAATATAAGATTAATATTTAATAAGTGAAGTAACACAAATAATGATTTATACTCAAGGTATATGCTTACATCTCAAATCATCCATCTTTGAGATGAATTTACTTTTATACACCTAATTTCATTTATGTTGTGTATATACTGGCCAACTACATATGCTATCATAAATCCTTCATAATTCATATTATTTTATGTTATAATTTAGTTACTCCATTAATTTTTGTTATGATTGCAGTGTTACCAGAGTGGAAAGGGTATATTATTTAATCTCATTCTAATCATGATGGTTTATACTTGAATTTCCATAGAAGGATATTATTTGATCTTTTTATAATTAAACAAAATATATGTTTTTATTTTGTATTCATACATTTACTTTTCAATAATTCATAACGTTTTCCCTCCCTTTGGCCCAGAATTGTATTTTAAAAAAATTCTTAAAAGAAGAGTTTATTACTCTCTTCAGTCGATAATCCTTTTCTTAGATATCCTTGTTTTCTAGAAATATTTTCAAAACTATTTGTAAGATTTTCCGAATTAATAATTAAATAACAACTTACTGATGATTTAATTTTTAAAAATGTCTTGAAAAGAATTTTCTTTCCATTTTTTGAAGATGTTATTTTTTTACCGTTTTTACAATAGAGTGAAATGAATGTTTTCTAAAATATACTGTATTTATAAAATTACCTTCTACCAGGACCAATAAATTATCAAAATTTTCCTTTATAGTTTCGATGATAATTTTTAATGAAATTTTCTTATGAAATATTTCAAAAATTCAGTGTTTTTTAAAAGTTTTTTTCAAATAGTTAAGGTTATTTTCCCCATGATTGTTTTTAATATTTTAAAACTTTTTTCTATTAATCAATGAAATAATGAAAATTAATTTAATGAAATATGTCTAAATTATTTTTATATGTCTCTAAGATATATACCTATGTAAACCTACACTCTATTGATGGTGTGATGCATTCATCATGTTCACTTATCAAATTACTTCCTGTAGAAATATTTCATGATTACGACATGATGTAAGATTATGCAACCCATTTACTTTCTATGAGAAATTAATATGATTATTCTTTATGATCAATTTCTTTATGTTTCAAACATATTCATGAATATGAAATGAAATTGATAAGTGGGACTAGAATTGTATAAACCTTAAATGTATTGGGTAATGTTTTAGTCTGAGACATAAAGTATGGGGGTATGGAGTAAGCCTAATCCATTATGGGACTTTTTCCACCATGTGATGTTGTCTGGAAAGTTAGTATCGAATTATTCTTATTTAATGTTTAATACATCCAAGGATATAATTTTCCTATGACATTATAATCACTATGTTATTCTACAATGTTATTTAGTTATGCCTTTTCTCTTTTATGATATCATTTTATATATTTCAATGACATCTTATACTTCCTTATCATTCTTATTTCCATACTAAGAATTTAGGCAGACAACATTTTTTTTTTATTCCCTAGGTTATATTAATCATTTTGGGAGTTAAAATTGTTTTATGAGCTTAATGAGTACAAGAAAAAAAATTAATGATGCAATGTTTTAGTTTCCTTTAATGTATTATGATCACGGTCTTCCAAAGATAATAGGACTCATGATCATTGATTCTTAATTAATGGATTTTTATGTTAAAAACATGTAATAACATGTGTAAATTGTTGGAGTCTCTTTAGTTAGTATCATAGATAAGGATTCGTTTGTATTTTGATCTAATATGATTAAAACTTTTTAGAACCCTAGTGATGATTATAGGTATACTTCTAACTGAATGAAAATATGCTACAATATTAATAAAGTATAGTGTAAATGGTTTCTAATCAATCACATCCATGTGTGTGTACTAAAATTGGACATAATTATAGTTTTTAGGTATATATGGGTAACAACTCTAAAAAAGATGCATTGTGACTGACATTACTGTTACATGGTACACAATAATACCCCTTTCTTTGAACCTGTTTTGAAACTCCCAAGGGATATGCTTCGGAAATTCATGAAATCCGTATGAACTATTTTCAAGGACATGAAAGAATTTTAATTTTAAAAAATTTAATAGAATTCACTACCATTAATAATGTAGATTGAGACCTAGAGGCCTATAATTACTAATGTACTTATCATTTGTTCATTATTCCTTCAAGGTTTATAAATTTCCATTTGGTATTTTAATTCATTAGCATCTTTCATTTAATATTTTCAGTTAATGGTGGTAAATAGGTTAAAGAATTATAAAATTTAATGTGATGGTAAATGTTTGGATTTCAGTTATGATAATAATACAGTAGTGGGAATGGATTTTAGAAAAATTGTGATCTTTCTAAATGAGGTATCTCAACTTATGATCAACAATCAGAACAAAGTTGAATTTCCAAACACGCCAATGAAGAGAAGGACAATGCTCATGAAATTTCTTGTGATAAATAGGGTAAAGAACAAGAGATTAAACATATTTTATGTGTATAAAGAGGGAATAAGCACTTAGAATAATATCTCAACTTGATGGGAGTATGTTTTCATTGGGGAAATAAAGGGTATAAAGTAGTGGATTTCCAAGTAATTCGAAGTATTATTTATTTAGATCATTGGAAATATGCAAGTTAATGTTCTAAGCTAATGGTTGGAATTATGTTATATCAATAATTTAAGTGATGTATTTATGAATGGGGATCCTAGAATTATTATGTAGAGTTATATTTATCATAGGTATTTTGGTAATGAGATTCATTAAACTTCTTATGATCATTCTCTGGGAGTTTTTATTTTAGGATTCTAAAGAATATTTTGAATAGTAATATTGACCATGATTGGTGATTTAATGGTAAGGTGAATTTTTTTTGAAAATAATAACATATATAAGAAACCTTAGTTGTTAAAATATTATTTAATTATTAATGTTATTTTGAGTTTTTCATAACATTTTTGGGAATTTTATCAGAATTATGTTGATATTATTCTACAAAAAAAGGGAAACACACAAGTTAGGTAACTAACCATCACATGTTGTAAGGCCATTGTTATTGAACCCACAAAAAAAAGTGATATGGGTGAAATTAAAACCATTACCCTACATCATATACTAGTTATTATAACATTTTGTAACTTAAAAATTTTATGTAGAAACATTAAGTTCATTTGGAAAAAATATTAGAGGAAAAAACATTTTTGGATTTTTTAGATTATAAGCATAGTAATGATATTTTGAAAATCATTTTTCTAATTTATGATATATATATATATATCTAACCTCTATTTTGTATGAAAAATAATACATAAGAATAATTATATCATGTCTTTTGAGATGAAATTTGAATTGTTGGGGGATAATCATTAAGGTTAAAACCTTCATCTAGGTTGATGTTGTTGAAGTTATTTGAGATATAAGGTTATTTATTTAAGTAATTATCTATTTTAATCCATTGGATTCATTTTTTAATTTTTTATAGTAATATATTCATATTTATTTGAGGTATTTTAATCCCTTGGGAAAACAATGTTTATTTCATCAAGGAGAGGAGGAAGATATTATTACTATTTTATGGTTTTCAAGATATATTAAAAGCTAATTTTAGTGCTTTGGTAATAAAAGATCATATTGGATATTTATTTACATTGAGTAAGTGGTAATGTTGAAATTGATAAAATCATAATAAAAGGTTGACATTGTGATATCATGTAAGTATATTTTACGGTGTTCTCTTTCTTTAGAGAAAAATAATCCCTTAACACAAGGAAAATAAATTTAAAACAATTTTTTTTATATTAGATCAATGTCCAATTAATAATATATAAATTTAATAATGATTTATTTTTTTATGGTTGTTGATTTTTCATGATCATTCAATTTTTTATAATCAATGATCTCAACCACTATCCATAATTATTTATGAATGTCTTTCGTGTATATGTTTTCACTTCCCACCAATTTTACTAAACATGGAACCATAGATGTGTATTATAATACAATACCATGTAATCTCCCTTTCACCAATTTTAGTGGAACTTTTATTAAGCATTTTTGTGATGTGGGTTTTCTACAAGAAAATGTTTAAATGCTAATCCATAGATTACATAGTACATGTTCATATTAATAGAGAACAATTTTTTTAATGGTGTTAGAATACAACACCATAAAATGATAGAATATATTTATCTTTAAATTAGTTCAATATCATTAATATCATCTGATTCGTGGAACATTGAATTTAAATGAAAAGTGATACTCTCTTAAAATCTTATTATTTAAACAAGACCATTATAAACAAGCCATTATGTTTTGGGTATAGCTTGGTCTAAAACAATTATGAAACATATATGGTTCACAAATGTATAAAATAAATTCAATAGTTTTACACTGATAAGAAATAAAATAAGAACAATTTGAGTGAAAAAATGTTTTCAGAAAATCTATATTTTTATAAAATATGGTTTATCCGTGGTTTGTGGAGATAATAAAAAATTAATTCTTCAATTTTTTATAAGATTTATTTGAAATAAACATTTTTTAATAGATATTTTAGAATTATATTTGGTATAATTATTTAGAATATTTGAAATATTTAATTTTTTTATGAATAGTAAAAAATGTGATTTTTATTAAAAACTTATTTTTTATTGAAATTATTTATAAAGTTAAATTATATTATAAATTGTTTTTAAATTGAAATAACTTCTATAATATTAAAAATTTAATGATTTATTAATTCATAATCAATTTGAAATGGAGTTCTAATATAAACACGGTTTAAATTTTTTAATGTTTTCTTTCGAATATCTATTTTTTCAACGCATTTGGGGGTTTAATATTAAATTGAATTATTCCACTTATATGAAATAAATTTGATATATTAGATTAAGTATTTGGATTCATCATTATTTATATTATCTAATGTTTTCAACTTAAATTTTTACCAAAATCAATAATTAAAATAGTAAAAAGAAATTATCGTGATTAAGGTAAAATAAAGTTTATATGGGGTTAAACAAAACATATAATGGTAAAAAATGACCCAAAAATGTATAATTAACAAAATTTGGGAATATTTTAACCCTATATCTACATATTATATGAAATATATTGTTTTTGATCGTTATATCTAAGAATGTGACATGACATTAATGAGAATCATTCAAAATTATAATGTGTGTCACTCACATAAATTATAAAAGGCCATACCCACCTTTCTTCTCTTCGCACATCAAAAAACAATTATTTCAGAGTATATTTTACCTAAATACATACTTAAATAACTTATATTATTCTAATATCATTTTTCTTTTAATAAATAAATCTTATAAATTCTTTTGTTGTACACAAAATGATGTTATCTATTAAAGAGGTGGCGTTGTTAACTAATTATTTTATTTTATTTTGCTTTCACCTAAATAAAATGTTAATAAAGAAATATTATATAAAAATATCATTATATTACAAAAACAAATATGCTTTTATTTTTAATTTTATGTCATAAACCATATCCCCACTTCAAATTTGAAATTAAACTTTCGGGCATGTGTTCAGCGGACTACAGCCTTACGAACTGACATAAATCATTTTCCATCAGCACTTCTCATGGATTGATATAATTTTTTAAAAAATGATTATATATGATATATATGATATCATTACACTTCTTTAATTATAATATCACATATACCTTCTAAACTTCCATTCCTTAGAAATTAAGATAGTGTCGATCATGTGAATAGTCGATAACCACCTCGTGAAGCGATGTAATTCATTTTTCACATACGATTTTCAAGGATGGTAATAAATATTAATTTTATTTTTATATATCATATTAATTAAATATGTACAATTTTTGAAAATAATATATATAATATAATATCTTAACTTTCCATCCATTGAATTAATGATAACATAGTTTATCTGTACAGCAGGCTACTACCTCGCAAAGCGATGTGATTCATTTTTATTACTACATCACATGAATGATACGTGTGAGGGTATTTAATTAAATTACATGACATTTGAGATTTTATTATATTCAGGAAATTATAATCCAACACTCCCGGTCTTTCAATCATGATCATCAAAAAATGAAAATCTTAATCATACAGATGCACGACCCACCACATTTATGATTGTAACATTGTTTGTTTTTCATAACCATATTTCAGGGATGGTTTTAATACTGTAATTAATTTTAAAATTTATGATTATTTATTTTTTCTAATTCTTAAAATTTTTAAATAAATATTTCTTTGACCTTAGTAAACTTCCCATATAGATTTTTGACATATGAGTCGATTTTCATTAAAACATCTGATATTAACTTAATTTTTTAATTAATTTAATATTACATTGTAAAATATAATATAAAAGGAATACTAAAAATGAAATAGGTTATAAGGAAATTATATAATTAACATAATTTTATTATTAAGTAATATATAGAACATACATAATGATTCAGATTTGAGGTAGGGGTATTTGTCTCAAAACACATTTCTTTAAGAGGCATGTTATTTTATGCACCTAATTTATTTTATATAGTGATTATAATCCCAATTTAAATATTATATCATTAATACTTAATAATTAATGGTTTCTATATTTACAAATAACATACTTAATTTATGTTGGTTGGGATTTAAAATTTCCAAAAGCGGTAATGGCTTATGCTCCAATCCTATTTTAATTAGGATGGATCATTCATGAATTTACATTGAAGGAAGATATTTGATCATTGTATAAAAATTACAATAAATTTTATTCTCCTATGGTTATTAATTAAATTTTAAATAATTTTTACCATTATTCCTCACTTTGGTACTTAATTTTATTGAGAAAATGTTTTCAAGAAAAATAGACTTCTTTTCACTTTTCAGTCGAAAATCAATTTATTCTATACCCATGTTTCCAAAAAATGTCTTCAAAAATGCTCGTATTCGTATTAAAATTTTTTTTATAAAAAAATATCAATTTTTTTTATTTTAATTTTTTAATGAAATCATATTGTCATTTTCTAAATGAGGTACTTTTTAATAATTTTAAAATTTTGTAAAAATAAGGTTTTTTAACTTATGCTACATTTGAGAAATTTCCCACCATCATGACCAATAAATTATTTTAATATTACTCTAAATTTATATATGGTTATTTGTTATGAAATTTATTTCAATGATATGTTGGTAATTATATGTTTTTCAAAAGTTATTTTCAAAGTTGAATGTTTTTAGTTTTTTACAAATTTTTTTATTCATAAATGACAAAACATATCTTATTATAAAACGCTTAAAAATTATTTATTTGTGTATATTACATAAAAACCAATCTCACTATCCATTCCTTTGATGGGGTTAATTCTTTTCTTCTGATCAATTCTAAATTTCATTCATTAATAAATATCTTTTGATTATGATTTGAGGTAACATTATAAAACACATTTATTTCCATGGGTAATTATTAGGTTTGTGCCTTATGATTTACTTATTTTTATGGAACATATTTTCATGTAAATGAAGTGAATATGATAGGTGTAATTATAATTATATATCCCTCTAATGGATAGGGTAACATTTTATTCTCATGAGAAATCTTGTATTGGATTAGGGATAGAACCTAAACCATTATGAAGCTTTTTCCACCATGTGATATTATCTAGAATGTTTTCCTTTAATTATACTTATGTCATGTTTTATGTTGTTTCCACATTTCCTAAGATTACATGTTCTTGTTATACGATGATCGTTTTTTATCCCCCTATGTTATTCACTCACGAGACTTATCTTTTTTGATATCATGTCGCATTATTTACACACATGTTATGGTTACTTTTATTGTTTATTTTATTATTTATCCTTTTAGATAACCCCTTATTTTATATATTCCCTCAGTTATACAGTTATATTTAGGAGATGAAATAAATTTACGAGCTCACTAAGGAAAATAAAAAATTTAGGATACCCTATTTTAGTTTCCATAGAAATATTATGATCATAATATTCCAAAGATAGTAGTCCACGTGATTGTTGGGTTGAAATTAGATGTTTTTTAGGTTAAAAATAATGTAACAACATGTGTAAATGGTTTGGGTCACATTAAACATAGTATTGAAAGGTAATAATTATACAAATAAATTGAATAAGGATAAATAAAAAATCTCAGGTTTGTCCAAATATTTCTCACACCCACCTATTATTTGAATGAAGGAGGAAATATAAAAAATTAGATAGGAACCCCAAATTTATAGCTAAATATGAAAAACATTACATCATATTGTGATTAGGATTCATCGTGTTTCAACAAGACCAAATCTTAAGATCATGTATCAATATCCTCATGTTGATCCATTATTTAATCATGGTCAACAAACAGTTAATAAATAATAAAAAGTTGAGTCACAACATGGATCCTGGTATCACACACCCTAAAACGCTTCTAATTCCTGAATAAATTCATTGATTTCTCCCTCAGACCAATCAACTACAAACCAACCTCACAAGAAATTCTATGAACTATGGTGCAACGACTCCAAGTTGGATATATCCAAGGATCTCGACAACCAACACTTAATGGACCATCACCTATAATAACAGTGAAATTGATTTCCAGGTGATATAAAACCAATGTTAAACATAAACCATTCATGCCTTCACATAGTGAAAAGACTCTTCAACCCACAATAAATTTCAAATAGTAATTACTCTAGGTACATCGTGTAATATTAACCAATGAAAATAAACTTACATGATAACGACCCAAGATTCAAAAAAACCCTTCACATCAAAGATAATCACATGACATTGTAACCAATAATGCAACATTAAATAGTGAAAATCCAAACTCTCATGGGCTTAACCCCACACAAAATGTTATTCCACACATCAAAATACAAGCATCACAATCTGATACATTAGTAAAACTAGAAAAACTTCTTCCCTCACCCTCACATATACACCCATGAATACTCAAACAACTTTAGAACTTGAGAAATGAACAAATAAGGTGTTGTCAAAAATTTTTCCCTTATAATTTATCCTTAAAATTAAATGTTTTACATTAGTGTAGTAAATTTTTATTTATTTTTATTATGGGATGGATGTGACTTATTTAGACATCTACATATCAGTAATTTTATTTCATATAGAAATGGTTGGGTTGTTATATAAAGACCTATAATTTTATTTTAGATGATTTAAAAATACTATAAAATATAATCTTCAGACTAATATATGCTATAGTTTTGTCCTATGATGTGAATGAACATGGTAAAATAATCATATCACACTTTCTATGAATTATAAGATACTCATATACTTATATTGTGGTGTTATGATTATTAGGGAATTCTCCAACTAATTTCTATGATTTTATGAATGCATAACACATTTTTTAGTAACATGAGTTTGACATTTCATTGAATATCTTGTTGAATGTAGAGTAATTTCACAGTGATTTATAACATCGAATATGTTTATTATAATTATTTTTTATACTTCATATATTGATGATGAGGATTTATTGTGAGGAATTTCTGTTTATTTCCCCTAGTGGATTCAACCTATGAGAAGGGTAGTGTTGTAGGGGATATTCTTTAATATATATATATATATACACTATTTGATATATGATATTACCTTCAAATACAAGTAGTAAATGTTCTATGAATTATGGGGGCTATAAATTTGTAATGTTGATATGATGATTGTTATATTTGGTCTTTTATTATGTGAGATATATCATTTAAGTTATACATTATTTTATTTTGATATTATTTTAGTGATGAGTCTTACATTCCACATAAATTCACTAATTCAGTTTATTTTTTAATTTAATGACCCAAAATTCAGTCTTTGATCGGACTGACATGAAGACAGATTTGGAATTCCATCCCACATAGTAGTGGTTCATATTGGTCGGATATTGATTTGAGTGTAGGGGATTTATTATCGATATGTTTTTGTGTGGTTATGATGGATATGGGGTAATTAATATAGTTGGTTGGCGATGGTATGTTAGATATTACAAATGAATGTACTAGATGATGGGAGTAAGTTTTATTGGGACATTTCCATATTTGATGGTGTGTGTTATAGTATACATACCTTTTTCTCTTTAGAGTGATTCTATAACTGAAAAATGGAATCGAATACTCTGATGTAATTGGTATGTTTATAATGTTGAGTAAATATTTTGAAAATGAAAAATTTATGGGAATTATATTATAATATATTGATGATGAGATCATCTTTTAGATTATGCTTGACTTAGGTTACCTCAGTTTGGTATTGAGTGGTGTGGTTAGGAATTTGAATTATGATGTTAACATTTATTGTTATCTATGATATATATTGACCTATTTTCTCATAAATTTTAGATAAAATTCTAGGTATATAGATATAATAAACTTATATATAGTTATAAGTTTGCAATAATATGTTGGTAGAGCTGTTTGATAATGTTAAATTATTCGAACATATTGTTTAATATATATTAGAGGTTAACAAAATATCTAATAAACCAATAGGTTATAATATTACTTGGCAGTAATTTATGAGATTCATATTTTTGGGGTTCATTAGTTATTTTCTATTAATTATTTTTATTGAATATCTGGATGTCTAAAAAATCATTCATTTATTAGATTCATTATTATGGTTTGAGGTTTTTTCTTTGAGCCTATTTTTTAGATTTAAATTTCTATTATGTAATTATATTTTATTCTCTAGATGTTAATGCATTCCATTTTAGTGATTAAACCCTCAATAATAGCTATCAACCCTATAATAAATAAAAGATATGTTGATATGACACATTATTTTTCATGAATTATCTAAGGAGGAGCCTCATAATGGATAAATAATGTTAACACATTAGATTTATTTCATGTTGTAATAGTTTTATTTAGTATTGTATATTGAAACATGTATTATACCTCATGATTTAGTGTTTTCAATATATTTGGTTTATCAGTCATGATAAAATATTTTATAACTCTTAAAATAATACTTTACATTTTAAAATAAATTATAATAAAATATATATTTTATAAGAAAAAATAAATAAGATATTTAAAATTAAATTTAAAATAGAATAATATGATATTTTATTTCAAAAATATGATTAATTCTATATTAATGAGATATGTGTTATTTCATAATAAAAACAATTGTGAATAATGATTTAATTAATTAAATATCATACAACGTGATAATATAATGACATTAAAAAAAATGAGAACATAATTTTTAATATAAAAACATTTTTTTCTTTGGTATAGGTATAGAATATAGGTGGACTAACCATCCCCCTCTCTATAATGATAGTAATTTACCCATCAGAAATTATCTTCATTTATTTATATTGTTCTAAGGGATGTTATATATTTTTATTTGAAAGGAAATAAAATTTTTCCAACTAAAATTTTACTAAATTATATTTTTTTTCACACGATTTTCTTAAGATGTAATCCCATACATATCATGAAATAATGGTTTTTCCTATTAACTCCTATCTTCAATGAGTAGATTACCAAATGCCTAGAGGTCGTCCTATCCGTTCCTCCATGCTGTTCAAGAACCTTCCAGAAATTAACAACCCCTGATGTAAACACTACATCATGCATTACATTCCAGGTTCACAATGTATATACGGAAATCTATTTTATTTCTATCAACAAAACATTAAAACCCCAATAATTTTCCTCACTGTTTCTACTAAAACCAACACTATTTTGAGAAAAATGGAAGAAATTGAAGAATATGGTTGTGTTTTGAGTCATATGACTACACTATCATTAGATATTTAGTCTTCCCCACACCATATTTCTAGTTTTAAATCCAAAATACCATGAGAATTACATGAAAAATTTAGGTGAAACCATTTTGATAGAATATATAGATTATTCACCACCATTATAGGGGAAATGATTTTATAGTTTTCACAATTCAGTGAATATTTCCCTAAAATTAATTTTATACCCGATTTATTGATCCATACTATTGAAATGAAGAATTGGAAGTTTGGAATCCCAAGTGCCATAATAATATTTATTCCAAACATTGAAAATATGAATTTAGAACCATCGGCATACCATGGTCCTTTAGAATCCTCATAAATATTGTCATCTCATTTATTAACCTTGGTAATAAAAAAATCTTTATATCATTTATTTGTTTTTATAATATTATCAAAACATATTATGTATATATAATAAAATATTCACCAACCAATTTCTAAAAATATATAAACATTAAAAATAAAAATTTATAGAGAAATGTTTATGAATAATAAGAGAATCATTCTATTTAAACCAATACCTAGTTTAAACATCTCAAAGTGGTGTTAAATTTATAATTGATTAATAATTTAACAATTAATATTTATGCAACCAAAAGTGACAAAAAATATGTTGGTTCTGAGCACCAATAATTCTATCAATTTCATGCACCATGAAGGTTTTTATTTTGATTTAATAAATAAGTTTTAACATCATGATGAATAATAATGATGTCTAATGAATGCAACCTATGAAACTAGATGAATGGAATCCCGTAACAAAGAGTGGATATTTTCAAGAAAAAATTATATTTAATTTTATAACAGTAAATAACACATACTTAAGATTCTTTTAACAATGAATATATTGATCATTCAAACTCTATTTTAGTTTTATTATCATTATACTTTGACGTTTCGAAGTAAAATCCCTCAATCCCTATTCCAAATATTCCTAAAAAATGAAAGTATCGGTATTAGTAATATGTTTTATTAAAAAGTTGAATTTGTAGCTCTCTAATATTTTAATACATTATAACCATTAATAAATTATTTGTTTTGATAGGGGACTCTCTATGATATACTAAACATTAAAGAAACTACAGTGTATATAGATAAAAAGATTAATAGTATGTATGTCCATTAAAACCTAGTTATTAGATTATTTGGAATAAATATGCGCATATGATATATTCAAATTTTATATAACGGAATATAATTTTCACTTTTAATATCTTTTAAAATCATTTGATATAATTAAAACATCTAATATGATCAATATATGATGTAAACTTGTATTTTATTAAATAGCTTTGTTTTTTCATATAAAATTTTATTTTAAGAAACATGTGATTGTTGATTAGGACATATAATTTATTTAAATAGTAATTTAATAAAAATTTAGTTAGTAAATAAAAGGAAATATGAAACAGAATGTTGAATATTTTAAAAATAATTATTTTCTAATAAAAAAAATTTTTTCATTATGTATTATCATTTTAATTAAATGTAATATTTCAAATTTTTAGAATTTTTATATGATACAATAAACCTATTTTATGTCTTATTGTTTTAATATTACCTTAATATTAATGTTACATATTTTTAAAAAAAAATTATTTTATGGTGAATAATGTAATATTTTTTTTAAAAATATAGTGATTTTATGATATCACTAGTATATATAAAAATTTTAATACTTATTGTTAAATAAATATTTGTTTTATATGTAAAATTATACATTTTAAAATAATATGTTTAATTTAAAATCCTATATTTTATATTTTAGAAGTTTAGTTTCATGTTTTTCTAAATATTAGTTAATAAAATATACAATTAGTATTTTAGAATTATTTTCAACAAATTTATGAAATTTAATAAAATAAAATTTATATAAATTTTGAATAAGTAGTTTAAAATTTTATATGAATTAAAAAATTATTTTTATTCATAAAAGATTAATTACATAGGTAAAAAATATTTATTGCAGTAAGAGTAAATTAGTTTTAAAAGGGATAAACATAGAAAATAGGGATAAACAAGTTTGAAAGTTGCGTTATATTGTTTGGTTTAGGCCTCTATCAACATTAACTCTTCCCTATTTCGTCATTTCTTTATTTTTTATCCACACTCCTTAATAGTGAATTAAGATTACAAAAATGTAACTGGTATTTACAAAACTACCGTACATTCCCACTTATAAAAGGGGTATATCACAACCCCTTGATTACTGATCAAAAATATAAATTTCCCATTGAAAGAAATTATTATTTATTACTCCTTTAATACATGTTTTTTCATTATCATTTATTCAAAATATTTTATCCTGATATATCCCTTTCCAAATATTTCATTAAAGAAAACTCAATGTTCTTAACATGAGTAATCATTCTTCGTTAACTTCTGTGCTTTCTATCTAATAATAAAAATTATATTTTTCAAATACCAATATAATTAAATAATTATTTTTCATATGTTTAACATTATTATTCAAAAGGAATATCCATTTACCTCTTTTCCAATCTTTCATTGAGAAAAATGAAAATGTTATTCGTGGGTATGTACGAACTATTTCCTCTATAACAAAACATGTTTCTCTTTCACTTCTTTTCATGAATGATCCAAAAATGGAATTTAAAATATAATTATGATTTTTAATAATTATTTAATATTATTAAATTATTAACCACATTACTAATTTTTATCTTTTTATGAAAATGAAATTATCAGTCACGTGTATATAAAGACTACCTTCTGCATTGAACGATGCATTCCGTCTTGCATTATTACCATTCAGGGATGGTACTGTGAATTTTATTAATGAATAAATATGATTTTTATGATATCATTACGTTTTTGGTATACCTAATTGAATATAATACTAAATACATGATCAATAAAATATCATATTTAATTAAACCGTTTAAAACAAGTGTACTAAATGGAAAATCGTTATATTCATATTGTGTAATATTATAATATAAATTAATTCATCTTCAATATCTTAAAAATTATGATATAATATATCAATACCTTAAATAACATCTCCATTCTTATAGTAAAATAATATTATTACTGAACCACCCAAAAATCATTCATCACTCGTGGTATGATCCTGTTTGGGTCAGATTAACCACCTACAGGAACAATGCCCTGAATTTATATCATGTTTGACTATGCGAAACTAATTATTGGTATACTATGATATAATTATTTATATAATTATTATTTTTTGTTTTCTAATGTTACCATTTTTATTAAATTGATTACTTACTAAAACACCATTTGTTTTTCAGGAATCATTGGAGCATGATCATATCGATTTCATATTCATGGTTTGTAACCAAAATTATCATAAAATAGAATTATAACATTATAAATATCAAATAAAATAAATTATAATACATTTAATAGGATTTTATTGATGATAATATTATGAATAATTATTACCAATACTTTGTTTCTGGAACTAGTACAATTGATCATACATTAAACACTCGATGTGGGAATTTTTTTGAAACAAATAAGTAGAATGCATATAGAGAATTAATATATATGAAGTGTATAAATTAAAATAGACATTATTAAGTTTATTACTTTTTTGTATAAGATATCACTACTTGTTATACAGGAGGTTAATGTACATTTATGGAAGTTAGGACTATAAAGTCATCAATTTCAGTAGCCCAGGGCCGATAGATACCATTTTACATTAGGATAAAAAAACAATATTTCATATCTTGAAGGACAAAATAGTATATTAATCTTCATAAACTAGATTCATAATTGAATAATAAATTATATTTCAAAACATTAATTAAAATAATGTTAATATAAATATTCAACATCCTTGAACTCATTCAAATATTCCATCTCCATGTCACGGGGGAAGACATATATATAAGTGTAATCTTAGATGCTCTGTAAGGGATTCATGTAACTAAACAAATCAGAAATCAATAATAATAATAAAGATGGATGATAAATAACTAAAAAACTATAAATTTAATTAATAATTTTATCAAAAGTAAAATATGTTAGGATAGAATCAAGATCAAATAATTCCATATAAATGATCTCATGATCTCAAAGAAAATCAATGAATAATATCAATGTACTAATCACATGGATAATAATAACTGAATTATCAATGAAATAAATTATTAATATTATATTTAATGATCTTAAAAATTATGGTGTTAATGCCTCCTAGGCCATTAACCATGATTGTTTAAAGCTATGTGAAAAATCCCATTTAATTTTATATTAATGATTTTTCTCATGATACATATCATGGAAATTATGAGATATATAATTCATTCCCCAAGACATCCACACATTCCAAAATCATTCCTCACATATCGAATGATTTATTTAATTAATGAAAAATACGCCTTATAAATAAATGTATATATTTATTAGTGAATACAGAATATAAATATTTCCAATGTCAATCAAATAACATTCAACGTATAACTCCATATATAGAAACAATATACAGTTTTCTAAATAATCATATACAAGTTAAAAAATAATTGCATTTAAGGGAGATAAAATTTACAATGATTATAATAATATTAATGTTTCATGAAAAGGTAACATCCACAAAATTGATAAGAAATAAGAGACAATCATCACTTCACTAGGAATATAGATTTTTTAATAGAATCATTTACTTTCGAAGATTAAATCTAATGGAAGGGAAATCATAAAGTAAACTTTTAAAAACTGATTTTTATTTTAAATCATTTAGAAATTTTATTAGGGTCTAAATTTCGTAAAATAGTTACAGTAGAGGGGATGTCTGTTATCATCTTATACATTAAAAACTTCATCTGACTTTTTATTGATAAAGTATTATAAAATTCCTTTCAAAAAATATTAGGAATATTCCATTAAAAAAATTTACACATAAAGGGTATGTTAAATTATAGTTAATAAATCATTTTATTAAATTATTGATCTTTTTTAAAACAGTTTTCCAAAACATGAACATTGAAGAAATATATATGTGATTAACGGATATATAAAATCAGTTTTATTTATTTTAAAAAATGATTGCTTGATTAATTTAACAGAGAGGGTAAAATTAAGGTAAAAATATGTATAATCATTAAATATCTATTGGGTAATAAAATGATCATAGCATACGAATGATAAATGAAAATATTCCGTCAATGAAAATAAAAGGAATCATAAAATTATTGGAGTTTATAAAATAGATTCTTACCTCATTGGTAACTTTTACTTATATAATAGACATAAATTGAAACATTAATAATAATAAGTAAATAGTTATTCATGTTAAATACCTCAAAAAGGGATTATATACACCACATCAAAGTGAATATGTGTGTAATAATAAAATTTTTCTCTATTGAATAGAAATAAAGATGAAATCCATCATAATTATAATTCTATAGAAGTGGGGATTCATAAATTATTTTGTTATGTGTATCAAATTTAAAGCCTAAAAAAACTCTTAATAAAATATAATAATAATCCATTACATGCATAATATTATATTATCGAGTATAATGAGGATGTAATATAACCCAATGAAAATAAATTGAGTTACAAAATTCCATACCACTTGGTAATTTTAAATTAAAATATACAAGGATAAAATAATTTCAATTTAAGCTTTAAATACCATGATGTTTGAAGGATTTATTATATTACATGTAAAATATATTTTTATATACCATAAAATAAAATTTTGGGGCATAACATACAAACATTCCTTAAAGAAATAAAATTGATACGAAGACCCTTTCTTACATTTCTATTTAGTTTAAATTTGATAAAACTATAATATAATGGTTATAAAAAAGTTATTAAATTATAATAGATTCATATTCCTATATATAAAATTATATATAATTTTCTTATAAGATTTTATCTCATGTTCATTAATACTATTTCATTTTTAACATTTTATAGATGTTAACTACATTATTTTATCATGAATATTGTTTCATGTAATTTTTAGTTATTTTTAATATGATATTGATATATCATATAAAAAATAATATTATTGTTATAAATATAATATTTTTCCTTGGATACATTTTTAGAAACATTTTTTTAAATTTTTACATGGAAAATGAATTGATTTCCTTTGTTGAGACGGTAGGTCATACATTTGCACGTGTGAGGATATCATTACATTAAAGGGTGAAAGACTAAGGAATTGGATAATGAATTTTTTTAATAATATAATTTCATAAATATCATATATATTCATATTAACATTACTATTTCTATTTATTTGAGTTTTTTAATGGAATAAACATAAAATCAGTTTTCAATGTGCTAGTCCACTGTAAAAACGAGTGATGGATTTGTTTCCCTTTTGATAAAAAAAGTAATAGATTATTATTATGTGATATATATATTATATTATAATTATATTTTTATAATTTTGTTTTTCTAATTGTATTTTTAAATGTTAATTGGAGGTGGGAAAAGAATTATAAACAAGGAGATAAGTGAAGACTATTAGCTTCCCATAGAAGAACCTCCATTGGATATATTATTTAGGACCCTATGGTTGGTATTTGGGAAATAAATATATCTCTATAATGTGTCTGTGTAAGTTGTAGTGTGGGTTTGGTAGGGTTTTGTCAAGATAAAATGTTGGATAGGTGTGAAGAAGTGAGGGGAGGGATGCCATTTTGTAATTGAGGAATGACAGTTTTTAAAATTCACAAAAATTTCTGTAATAGGAAGTTACTCTCACCCAATGTGTCACAAAAATTTTTAAATGATGTATAATATCAATTTTAATATTTATAAAATCCTCAAAAAATAAACATGTTTAAATGATAGTATGTCTTTATCCTCTAAGTTTACTTTTACTAGTTTTCTTTTCTCCATGGTAATTTTTTTTTGCCTAAGTAATTTATCCATTAAGTATAAAATCAAATGACCCCGGTAATATATTTGGAATCAAATATTCTTATTATTAACTAATTATTATTAAATAAATATTCCATGTGTGTGGAAAGTTAATTTTAACACAAGCACATGTTACACACAAAACCCCATTTTAAATGTAATATTGTGAAATTAATCTCACTATATTTAGGAATAGTTTTGAACAAAAATTAAGTTGATCATATTATAAAATTTTAGTCATAATTATTACCAAAATGGAATAAATTTTATAGAATTAAATTCACATAAATTGTGTTATATTAATTAAAAATAAACCCTAAAAATATTTCCAAAATCAAGTTTTCAAGAAATTCATTTTTCAAATATAAGATGATATTGCGTTAACTATATGGATAATAATGATAATTATATGGATCTAAATTCATATATTTATATAAATAATCTATATATTTCATTTAAAATATTCTTCATTATGGATTATTTTAATTAACTAAAATTGTAAAACATTTTGTAATTAAATTTGTTTTTAAGAAAATGTATTTTTAAGGATAAAAATAAACTTATACAAAAATATAGTATAAATATGATAGAAATGATATTAATTATATTAAACATAACTATGTATTAATTATTTTACTTATTAATAAAATTTAAACCATAATGGGACTTTAAAATTACTAAATTAAAGGAAAATAAATAAGAGTATTTATGAAATTTTATTTTCAAATAATCATAGAAATTCAACCTTTTCAAGAAAATCTCATAATTTCACTATAAAAGAATTTTTACATAATTATTTAAATAATTATACCATTTATAAAATTACATTCTAAATGTTTCATAAATTAATCATATTTTCTGATAAATTACAATAAAACCCATTTCTTAAAAAATCATATTTTAAAAGGATAAAATGAATTTATAAAAAAATTGACAGATTATTTACAGTTAATTTATCAATAAATCATTACTAATTATGAGTGTCTATATATATATTATACTTTAGTAAATCCTATTCATAAAAACTAATTCAATTGTTTTCTTATAACAGGCACATTTAAATATTATATATATTTTTGGGTCATTTAGGCTCGATCTGTCACGCCTTATACAATATTGAAGAGACTTATTTTGTTATAAATTATTATATCATTACATTTTACGCACCATCAATATATATTTTCTCAAAATATGGATTTTTTAAGAGAAAAACGTTTTTTCCTTTGAAAATACTCTGTTGAAAACTGAAAATGTCAAAAGGGTTAATAAAGCATCTTCTTAAAAGGGGAAAGGGAGATATGAGGGTAATACGAAAAAACACATATGTTGATTTCCAAGTAGAGGAACATTTTGGGGATGTTAAAATATCGACATGGAAGAAAATAAATAATGATTATCAATTGTGATAAAGACCATTGATCTCAATAAAGTGAATGATCATGAGAAAGTTAATGAACAAAAACCCTGAATCTATGTTTTGTTAGAATAAAATATATTCATCATACATGAAGGTAATGAGATAATGTTTTTGTTTCAGTATCATTTTCCTTGAGTTGATGTATTCATTTAGAAAAACAAATGAGGTCACCATAAAATATACTTGATGTCTTATTATTTTATAGGTATTATTTAATCTCTCAGTTGTACTTCAATCAATTCCCACATAATATATTACTCAATGTAATTAATATCCAAGATTTATATGTTTATTCATGAAAAAATAACATTAACTTTTAGTGGATTATAAGATCTATAAATGGTAGTAAAGACCTCCACCATATCTCTAATTGTTTACCAAGACCAAAATGGTTAAAACATTTCATCCAATATAATAAATTGATCTGTAAACCTCAATAGAGTAACCAATTTTTTAGAAAAATATTTATTCTAAAATAATTTAAATAAAAAATTTCATATTTTATAGAACATCATGTAGTCCAGTGGAACGTGTTTCACCCTTTTTACCCTTCACTTGTGAGTTCAAACCTCATGTCCTCAATGGTTGCGATAGGTTGTAAGCTGTCATGAATGTTTTCCAATTTTATAAAGATATATTAATAAAATTATTATAAAATAAAAAAAAATTATGAACATTAACAAATATAACATTAGTTATCAAATCACTTTTTATACACAAGGGCTTTCTATATGAATTATTATTCTCCATAAAATAAAATAATCGTAATTGACTATGAATTATTTAAAATGAATGATAATATTTTCTATAATGGTTCTCAATTACAGTAAACTTATTAATATTTAATTATTCATAAAATAATAATTTATATTTAAGCTAATGTTTACACATACCAAAACACAATAAAATGTCTCCCAAGAAGTTCAATAATCACCTGAAAATACCATCATATAAAATCTCAAAATGGGTGTCTAAGACATTAAACTTCTTATCAACGTTAAACTCATAAACCCATGATGGTGTCAATAACTTTTGAGTTAATGTTAGATTACGACATATATAATTCCATAAAATTATAGAATCTTGTATATTTCAATATTCATATAACCAAAAAACCAATGATAAAAATACTTCTAAAACATAATTCTTGAATCCCAATATATAAATATATTAATAATAAAACTACATCAATTGTAAGGACATTAACCCTTCATTGGTCATGAAGTTGACCTTTATAAGATGAAATTGACTCAGATGATCCATAAGTTCCCCACATTTAGGAAAATGAACTATAAGTGTGTCCTTTGGATGAAATTAAAGTATATCCATTGAAATCATCACTTTTCGTCAAAAATTTATTACATTATTCCCTTATCTTCTAAAAATTACATTCAGACATTCTCCTAGGTATATCATTAAAAATTTACATAATAACAGATATTTATCCTTATTTCCTAAATGGTTTCTACCACTCAAGATCTCAACGAACATCACTCTTATCATCTTTAGTGATTTTGAGAAGTGATCATGATGTTGAATTTTAATGGTATATTATGTTAGTTGGTTAGGAATAATCATAATAACATTTTATATAGAAATCATGCAGTTTGGTTTTTATAATAAAAACATTGTCCATATTATTCAATGTAAACATGATTCCTTTAGGATTGAACAACAAAATGAAACAAAAAATAGATTGGAAAACATTATCCAATGTGGAAGACCATATAACCTTTTATATGATGTCTAAATCATGACACCATGATTTAAATAGATTACACCTTATATTTAACCTGGTCCATTCATTAATTTTTTTTAAAGGTTAGGGCCGAAGCCTCAATTTATTATTTAAAGAAAAGACCTCTTTAGACTGGGTAGAGGGTGACCCATTACATAACCCGAAGGCCCAAGGCCAAGTGGCCTGAAAACAAGGCTTGAAAGCCCATTTTTTGGCCCAAAGGACCCCTCGGTGAACAGTACTACTACAGTACCCACACTGCTATAGTACCTGCTACAGTAACTGCCCCTGCTACAGTCCCACCTCTACTACAGTATCACCGCTGCTACTGTTCCACTGCTGCTACAGTACTACTACAGTGCCCTACTACAGTACTGCTACATTTCCTTGCTACAGTAACCCAGAAAATCACCCATGCCCGGATTTGATCTCGAGTCATTTGGATGCCAAGCAGAAGCTTGTACCACTAGGGTACAAGCTCGTTGGCACCGAGTCCATTCATTATCACCACATATTCAAATCCATTATGATGGTTCATAATGAAATTTTGAATTAACATAATAATATACCATAGGAGTTCAAACCAAGTGTGCAACAAGTCCTGTTGTCTGACATTTGGTGATGATCAAGTAAAATACGAATGCGCCATTTTTAGAGTTATTACTCACAAGTGCATGTTTTCCAGAGCCACATTCCCTCATTATATGAATACAAGGATGTATTGTAAGGAAATATAAAGAATATATTTCTTACCAAAACTTTAGGATTCTACCCTATACATAGACATATCCTTAATGAAAATCATATGGTTATAGTCCCTTATCTATGTTTCACTAAATCTAGTTCCCAAGGATTATATTAAACTTTTTATCATACCAAATTTAAAGATCCTAACTCTAATAGACTATAAAAGGTGGTAAATTTATTAAATTTCCACAATAAACAAGATATTATCCCAAATGATTGAATATATTATTAGTATTTTTAACGAGATACATACATGAATCTTAAATTACATATGAAAACACAATCAAAATATGTTTATGTAAATATTATAAATCGGTGATATAATTCAAATATTCCTTACACATATCCCATGGAATAGGAAAAATAAGTTTGAACAAAGATGTTCATTATGGGTTACATATAATGGAATCAATTATGAATCAATCAGACATAATCAATATAGAAAGGTAAATAATTAAAAAACAAGACATTTAGTCAATAACTTGATCATAATGAGTAATACTGTATTAATGAATGATGATCAAATAGTTCCATACAAATAATCCTAAGATCCTGAATATAATCAATGGATAATATACATGCATTAATCTCTTGTATAAAAATAATTTAATTCTCAATGAAGAATTTTATTAGTATTATATTTCAAGATCTTAGCAATCTATATATCTATACTATCAGGATCTTTAACCAAGATAACTATAAACTATGGGTAAATACCTATTTTATGCCAATATAAAAAACTTTTCTCAATAGCCAAATCGATATATCTAGGGGATATGTACTTATGGGCCCCACCCTTTACTACATTTCCAAAAGCATTTTATATATATAATGATATATTTAACTAATAAAAAATATACATTATAAATAAAATTACTTATTGAATAATGAATACGAAACAACAATATTTTCATAGTCAATCAAATAACCTTCAAAGCATAACACCATATATAAAAATGATACATATTTTATGAAATAAGTATATCCTTGTAAAATAATATGGATATTTAATTTTAATTTAATCTATAATAATCAAAATAAAGTGAATATTTCAATTGAAGAAAGAGACAAAAAAATTAATATGTGATAAGGCATGACAATAAGTTCATAGGGAATATAAGTGTTTTATTAAAATCATTTCTTTTAGAATAATAATGTAATTTTAATTGAAATAATAAAATAAAATTTTGTAAAATAATTTTCCTTGAAAACCCATTTATTAATTATTTAATGAGATTAATTTCATAAAAATTTAATGTGTTGGGGAAGTCTACTACCATCATATACGTTAAATAAATTATCTTTTTACCATTTGTAAAGAAAGTCAAAAAGATCCATTTCATAAATCAATAGAAATATTCCATTCAAACCCTTTCTAAAATTCAAGGATTCTATAAAATATCTTTTAAAAATGAGTTGAGTAATTATAAGGACTTTTGTAAAATTATTTTTATAAGAAATGGAAATTAAAGAAAAATAATTCCAATTAGAAGATAAATGTAGTCATGTTTTCTATTAAAAATTTAATAAATGGATTAAATAAAAAAAAGAGCTCGAATGTTGAAATAAGATATGTAAAGAACAGAAATATCTAGTGGATAAGAAACTATTTGGATTTTAATAAGTATATATTATAATATTCTTTAAATGAAAATAATAGAAATTCAAAAAGAAAGTGATATTGTAAATTACATTCTTACAACTTCGGTAACTTTCAAATTGTTACCCTTTTAAAAAATATACTTGAATTGAATAATTAATATTCATGAATAAATAGGTATTCTTATGAAATACATTAAATGGGTAGTATATAGACCACAGAAAAGTGAGTAGGTGCATAATAAAAAATATGACTCAACAAAATGAGAATTGAGAAAAATTCCCTTACAAAGATCATACTATTTAAGTATGTAATAATCAATTAATTGATTATGTGTATTAAAATTAAATTCACATAATACAATTGGATATAAAATTTAATGAAAATAAATTACACACGTAAACTTTCAACATCAAATAAAATGAATATATAATATAACCGGTGAAAAGAAAATTGAGTTATAAATATTTTTACCACTTGATAAATTTCATTTTAAATCCCCTTGGATAAAATTATTTAAATTTAATCTTATAAAACCATTATGTATAATTTTTGTATGATATTAATTATAAAATTCGGTTATATACACTATATAATAGAAATTAGGTGCATGACATCAAAATATGCCACAGTGAATGTTAATTGAGGTGAAGTTCCTCACCTCACATTTCCCATCAGTTGAATGTAATTTAACATCATACATTACAATTTTAATAATTTTATTAACATATATAGTAACCATATTAATATTTATGATATCAAATTTGATCTTTTTATAACATATTATCACCTATTTGTTAATAATATTTCATTATTACAATTGTTTTAAGGGCTAACTACTTTGTTTTCTTAAGCATGTTCTGTAAGAGAAGATCCAATTCTTGTGATTATAATATTTATTTATCATCTCAAAAATTATAGTAATTATCTAAATTTAATAATGTTAAATTGGATACATTTTTATAAGCATTATTTTATTGATAATGTATGTCTTATATACCCAAGAGGGGTGACATTATTCCATTAATGTGTTAAAGGGTAAGGAATTGAAGGATTAATTCACTATATAGAATAAAAATCAGGAACGTTTTGTCATATATATTCGTTATTTAAATAATTATTATTTTCCATGTGTTTTGGTGATGGAAAACAAATTACATCACTTCTCAAGGAAATAACCCACCATATACACGAGCAATAGCTTTTTTCCCATTTGACAAAGAAGCAGATATATAAATATTCTTCCATTAACATAAAAAAAATTTGTTTATAGTAGATACTAATTGAATTAAACTTTAATTTTTAATACATAATAGAATGTGGGAGAAGAATAATTAAAATGTATGATAATTAAGGCAATAAACTTCTCTTATAAGAACAAGAAATAGATACGTTATTAAGGTCATAAACTCTTTTCAGCTACTATCTTATTACTTTTTTTTAATAAAAGATGTATTAGCTTACTTAAAAAATGTTTAGGGGTGATTTTGGTAGGAAATTTTCAAGTTAAATGAATTGATAGTTGGAAATAACTGATGGTAGGGGATTCCATTCTATAATTGATGAGTGGAATTTTTTTGTAAATATAAAAATCTATTAAATAATGAGAAGTCACTCTCACCCTAATATTCTATAAAATTGATAAATAACATATTTTTGGAAATTTAATGTTTTTACACACCTCCAACCAAAAAATATTAAGCATTTTATTGCCTTTATTTACTATGTTTACTAACTTGTACCTATTTATATTCCACCATGGTGATTTATTTTTTTAAGTAGGTAATTTATTCACTATGGATAACATAAAATGATGCTTATTAAATAATTTGACTTAATAGTTTCTTAATATTAAATAAAATTTATCAAATATAAATTCCATGTGTGTGTACGATTAATTCTAACAGAAGCGCATGTAACACATAAATCATTGCTTTATCTTTAAGCAGGGTAAATAAAATTTGAAGCCTTTAATGCTAATTGTGATCAAATATTAGTTTTAATTTATTATATAATAGGTATTTTTATAATTCCAAATATGGAATTGTTCTTTTGAAATTCAATTAACATAATTAGTATAAATTAATATTAAAATAATCTCACAGTACTCATTGAGAAACATGTTTTCAAGAAATGAAATTTGAATGTAGAAATGATATTACATTAACCATATTACATGTAATCATTATTATATGGGTTTAAATTAATATATATTTACATATAATATATATATTTAATATAAATAATTACTCATTTTTTGTTATTTAAAATATTTAAAATGGAGAAACGTCTTGTAATTTAAAACTGTTTTTAGAAAAAATGAATTTTTATGCCGAAATATAAACGTAAAAAATAATTTTCTATAAAGAAAATTCAGATGAAATTAATTAAATTAAATAAAACTAAATATTTTTATTTTTATTTTTATATAAAATTCCAAGAAAAAAATGGAATTTAAATTTACTTAATTCAATAAAAATAAATTATTGTATTTGAAAAATCAGTATTTTTGCCTATTGATTGGAAAATAATCTGTTTCAAAAATATATATATAAGTAAACCACAAAATAATTTTGATATTTTTATTTGAAAAATGATATACATTTTATAAAATTAAATTTATTAAAAATATGGAAATAAATAATATTTTATTTTAAAATGTAATAAAACCCATTTTTTAAAAAAAAATATTAGTGAAGCACAAAATGATGTTAAAAAAGACTGATCATTTAATATATTATTTCAAACAAAATATTGATTAGGAATTATGTTTATATATTTCATATTTCACATTATTTTATTGCTACACAATAATTAAATTCTTAGGTTATAACGATAATATTTAAACAACATATTTTGTGGGTCATTTAGGCTCAGTGTTCTGTGTCGTACACATCATATAACTTGATGTTTTTCTTTTAAAATGTTATGATTGTTACTAGGAAAAGTGGTAAGGGTCTTACTAGCCTCAACTCTAATTCTTTGAGACATAATACTTTTTACACACCATGATGTCCTTTTATGTTGTATTTACTACACATGAATGTATTTCTATTAAGATTATTTTATATTCCCCTAGGTATATTAACCCATAATATGTTCCGTCCATCAAATGGATATTGGTTCAATTATAACACTATTAGTAATGACTTTTGGTAACTGAACTTATTTTAATTGAGTTATGATCATTTCCCAAACTTATTTCACATAAGTTGGGGATATTATACCAACACAACATTTTATTATATAATATTTTATAACCATATTTTAGAAAATTTTGTTCTAAAAAATGATTGTTTTGTTAAAATTATCACTATATGGATATTCAAAATATGTAATTTAAAATTATTAAAAATTATTTGTTCATAATGAAATGATTTATCTTTATCTATACATTTCCAATAGAATGAATTATGGGATTTTCCAGGATCCATTATCAGAAATTATTTTTAAACATTATTGTTTTTATAATATTTTAATTCACCTTTCCAATATTTACTTTTGAAGTTGAAATGTATGTCTATATGTTAAATTAATGTTGAAAATTATTTCTAAAATAAATATTAATTTTTCAACATAATTTCCCTTTTTATATTCAAAATGAGTTACATTCATGGGATTTAGGTTACAGAGTTTATTCTCTAATAAATATATAAATATTTATTGAAATAATAGTTTCAAAATATTAGATTCTTGATCCCATACTTTGTTATATCATTAAAATTATACTTTTTAAATGATGTTTTTCATGTATGTAAAAAATATATGTTTTCTTTGTTACACTGAGGATATGTTATTTTGGAACCACCCACCTTATTTATCTGTATATCTTAGGTAATGTACTTTTCTATGGACAATATGATTAATAACTCTCTTTTTATTTACAATCCATCCACCATGAATAGGAATGAAATCTCATTAAAAATAATTAATTTTTAGATACACTATTTTATATTACTTTGTTTGAAGAGTGTCCACCTACATTCTATATGTTGATTGATTAGAGAAATTTTTAACATAACCATAAACCATTAGTCTATATGGTTGTAGTTCAAGGGGTGTATATGTAAAAAGTTAGTTAATTTATTGATTGGTGAACAATTAAAAATATATATATTTTATATTCTGATCTGGATGTTTACAGATGACCGAAGCCAAATGAATATGTATTCTTATCCATCTACTGTTTATTAATAGATGGTTTATGACCTTGTGACCCCTTTCATATCTTTTCATTATAATAATTTTAGTATAATATGGTTAAATTCAATGAAGGGGGGTTATTAGGGTATGATATAAAAATAAATTTTCCCATGTGTATCTTGTTTCACTGTTAAACAAAGAAACATTCCCTCCCATTCCTGTAGTAATTTATGAGCCGAAATGAAAGAAATAATGAGACACATCAAATTTACTTGGTGTACTATCACTGGGCTAAATCTAGTGATTATACATTTTCTACATTCAAATTTACCAAATCTATTAAGTATATTTATAATATAATTTTATGATTAAACTCATTATCCCTCCTAATTTATAAGAAATCACAATTTTATAGCTCAATGTCATCTCAATTGAAGTGAGCTCAGTGATCCTTCATAAGAATATTTCATTGATCACTTGAATCAATATAATTAACACATCATTGTGTGAATCATTAAGATATAATGTTTTTTACCAGATTACTACCTCTTTACCACATAATTATTAGGAAAATACTTTTGGTCTACATAAGATTCACTTTTGTGAAAATCTCTCTCGTGTTTTATGAAACTACCAATTTTTGTTAAGATTTTAAAACCTTCATGATACATTTCAAATATTTACAAAACTCTTCCTTTTATTAAACTCACCAAATTTTTTTAAACATTATATGTTTTCTAAAAATAACCTTCCTTCATAAAAAATATTTTCTTATAACTCCTTCCAACAAGAAAATTAGAAATGAAATACCATAGTGAATTGATAGACATCAAATTTTTTAAGGATTTATCACTTCAAATGAGTGGGGTAGATACCTATTTATAGAAGTTTTCTCTAGTCATGTGAACATCAAGATCACTACCTCATTTTCATGAAACTCTTTATTTTATTTATGAAATTCCCCATCTTAGTAAAAATTTAGATAAATTTTCCATTCATGAAACTTCTAATAATCATGTTAGAAAAAACATTTTTTTTCATGGATCAATTTTCCTTCATGAGAACTTATTTCATGAATCAATAAACCTTAAAAATACAAAATTTTCTTCAAATACATTCAACTTCCATATTTTCATGAGAATTTCTCAAAATAAATCATTTTTATGCTTGTACATTCCACCAAATTCTGGACACCAAAAATCTATCTAACACTTGGAATTGAAGCCACCTTATATATGGATTTATTTTATGACTTATAGATCCCTAATACTATTTTATTTAATCATAATAAACATACCAGGTCAATAATTATCCCATAATCCAACGAATTACCTTGCCAAACTTATTTATTAATAAACACAATCAACCCAAGAACACTACAAAGTTACATTGTGGGATTTTACCAATAAATAAGAATGATTATTAGAAAGCATGATTATTTATTTTTTACTTTTTAACTAATATTATGAGTTCATTGGATGTAAATATTTTATGGGTCGGGCCCAATATTATATAACCTCTCAATGAACCAGTAGATCTCACGAGACACATATATTTATAAATTTTCTATATTACTACACAATTAAGTATGATGTCTAGACTATGGTATTGATTATAATAATGTTTTCTTGTAAACTATCATGATGGAAATAATGATGTATTGGATAATACACTGAAAATGTGATCAAGATATCTAGCATTGTCCACTTTATAACCAAAAACATAGATATTTTTATCCATTTGGGTATTTTAATTTTAATTTCTATCCATAGATATATTTGGTTCTTAGTTTCTATTAAATATAGATTTATAATGGTTACTTAGTCCTTCTATAATACTTATTTCATGTTTATTCCCTAAATTCATCACTTTTATGTTTTATCATATTGAACTTTTGACCTCACCCCCTTCATATGATTTTATTTCCTTAGGTTATGAAGAAAATTATTACCTAGGATATTCAAAACAAGATAGCTTGTTTGAATAATTTTTGGAGGGGAGTCAAAGACTTTTTACAAATTAAGTTGTTTCTAAGTTAAATAATGTCAATTATTTGAGAAAGACATCAAATTTATGATTTTATGAATTTTATGATTTATATAAATATATGAACCTAAAAGGGCATGAAAATATATTCAATCTAATATTTTAATTACCTTATATAATTATAGGATAATTATATGTTGGAATCTATAGCTAGTACCATAACCCATATGTAAAGTCTGTGTTTTTGGAAGTGGTTCTAAGAGTGTGGGTACGAGGCATGTAAATTATTATTAGAGAAACTTGTAGATAAAACTAGTTATTTTTATGTTATCTGTTAATGATTTAAATTTCATTACGGAGATATTAATTAAGGTTTTATAAAATTAGAAATTTATTGATAACCCTTAAGGATTGGTTGACATAGTATTTGATTCTTGTTTTTTTAGGAATATCATACGATTACATCATTAAAATTAATATGGGTACATATAAAAATGAATTATAATTATACGATAATGTCCACCTGTTTTTTTAGTATTGATAGTATGATTCTCCTAGAAATTATGCCTATGTACAAATACTTCAAGTGGATGTAGTCGTTGGCATAGATTTATGTAGTAGTAATCACCCCAAATATGGAGGGTTTGGTATTAACTAAATCATCAAATTGTGCATGAAAAATAAGCCTAACTACGTTGTAGTTTTTACACTATAAGGAATGATTAATTTTTGAATCACATTCATTTATAATCCATTATAAATGATTAATTATGTTAAGTAATTGGGATAATACTTATGATTAGACCTAACCTAAAGAAACCAAGATTGAATTGAGAGTAAATTAAGATGATTTGAAATCAAAAGTATTAATTTTCAAGAGGGATAACTTTTTTTGGATGAATTTATCAGATGTGATATAATTTTTTTTATGGTGTTACTTTTTCCTCAGTCATGATTAACTCTTGGTTATTTTATAAATATATTATTATTTAAAGAACAAATATTACAATGGATTCCATAGATAATTCATAGATTTTCCTAACAAGAAACCTTATTGGTTAGGATATAGAGCTAGAATAATTATAATTCAGAAAAAATGGATATCAAGAATTATGATTAATAATATAAACCTAGTTTAAATTCCAAAAAATGAAATTAACTGAAGGAGGGAGTCTCAAGGATTTTTGAATATTGAATGTGATGAAGGAAAAAAAATTCAATCTCATTGATGTTAGAAATGTGGGGAAAATTACCTTGGGAAATGTATTCAAGGAAATATAAAATTTTTAATGTGTGAAAAAAAAGATAATATATAGTAACTAATTATGTATAAAAATTAAGAGATTGGTTAACATGATTGAGGAGTAAAATATGTTTTATTGTCATCGTTTCCTTTAGAAAGATGTGGATGGTTCCCCATGTTTAAGAGATATGATCCCAATGCATATAAAGATTCAGTTATTCTTTTATTACATGTTTTCACACTAGTTTAATAATTTTTTCATTTCCTGAAAAACTGGTATGAACACTGACGATTGATTATGGGGGGGGGGGGGGGGGGTCAAGTATGTTTTCACTATCATTCGCATTGGGTTTACAATTTTCCTCTTTCATAAAATCTCAAAATAGTTCCCACATCCATAACTAGGTACAAAACTACATTCTAAAGGAATGTGTTCATTTGGGTATTCAAACCCAATGATGATTATGAAATCTCAATTGTCGAGATGTTGAGAGGTCAGTCTCATCAATCCCATTTTGGGGAAATTATTTCATTTTTCAGGTCTATCTTATAGATTTATAATATGTCTATGAATCTCTTCCAAAACTTGATATGGGATTGGTTACCCTAATAAAATGACTTGTTAATGAATCATTATGTGTGTAAATGGGGTTCTATTGAAGATATCATCTGTTTTGGGTAGACACTTCTATTTTGAAGCCATATAACTAGGAAGTATGGAGCTTACATACCTCTAGGTAGTCAATTGTTGTTTATAGGAATAGATTTGACATTCATGAGGTATCCAACATGTCCTGTTTAAAATATGAATAAAAACCATTTTATTTTGTTTTAGTTGAGACTATTTAGTTTAGCATCCTACGTAAATGATATATATATATATGGGAACTTTGGAACCGGGTATGGTGCTTGATCCTTAAGAAGGATTCCTATATATCCTAATTTTAATAGGAATCAGAGTCAGTATAGTTTGATTTATCATTAAATCATTGATAGGTGGTGATAGATAATTAATGATGGAGACAGTTATTTTACCAAATTTTAGTAACATGTTAAAGAATTAGGGAATCACACCATAGTGGATTACCATTTATATAGGTAGTCATGTCATGTCACGTAACATGGAATACATACTGAGTTTTCCCTACATGGTGTAAATTTATGATTTATGTGATATGATAATTGAAAATTTATAATCCCACATGAGTGATTCTTAGTTTGAGAAACAATGGATAACATGTGACTAGAATCACTACATATGGATACGAGACTAATGCACTATGGAAACCATAATTGTGTGTTTGATATAGAGATCGAGCCTTAGGAAGGAACCAACATATCATGCATATATCACGAATCAGATTCATCACTGTTTAATCCATTTTCGAGCCCATAAATGGGTTTCAAATGGGTGATTACACTAAAATAAATTATTTTTATACGAGAGGTTTATGAATGTGAGGGGCATAAACTAATATGCAGGTCCATTGAAACATATTTTACCGTTAACCTCTAATGGATAAAGGTTAGGAATAATGAGTGGATAGGAATGAATTTTAAGATTGAATTTGGATCCCATTGAACCCACATGATTTCATAAGTATCCATTTTTAACCCATTTTGGACACACTACTTATGAAAGGGTAATTTACAACCAAATCCCTAGGGTTTGTGGCACACATGGTTCTAGGGAACTTGCCCATTAACTTCTGCAGGACTTGGATAAAATTTATGGGTTTTCTCCTTGTAATTCCCTGATTATCCACCTTATATGCCTAGGGAGTTATCTTGAAATGTCCAGGGTTTCATCCAATCATTTCCTATGCATCTTACTCAAACGTCTTCAGTGTCTTCCTCACAAGGATGGCATGTACGCGGGTGTTGTGCATGAACAAATTTAACATTTCAATGGTATTTGACATGAAAATTATAATATGTATGAGGTTATTTTATGATCAATGAAGTCATTTATAGGTCCATCTGTGTGATCATGTGTGACATGTTGGAGGGCTGCCACATGATCTGGATGACATGTCTAGAGGGATGTCACATGGCATAACTAACATGTCAGGTGGACATCACAGGACATGGATGACATATCTGATGGTTATCTCATGATTCAATTGATCTATCTATAGAGTCATCACTTCATAAAAATAGAAACATATAATGGTGTTTCATGATCGAGGATGACATGTTTCGAGGACATCACATGAATTGGATGAAATGTTCGGAGGACTTCACATGGCTCAGATGACATGTCTGCCGGTGTCCACATGATTTGGCTGACATGTCAAAAGGATGGTCGCAAGACCTAGATGACATGTATGGGTTTTATCGCATGACAAATTAATGGGTCTCATGAAGCGCATGATCCCATCACATGAAATTTTGTGTATCCATATTTCCCTATGGTTTATTTGTTTTTCATCTATTGTTGCATAAATTCATCAATGTTTGTTAGGAATTATCCTCTTGAGATGTCATGCCTCCAAGTCAATATGATGAAACTAATTTGCATAATCTGTATGGAACCCAATATTTTCTTAATATGACCAATATTTTGATCATGTTACGTGTATATACATTCCATATAATCCCATATGTCATTCCTTGGGTTTACCTTCTGTATGACCCTTATGATTGCTTGGGGTTACGCTCTGAGATGTCCATTATATCTTTTGTGTTCCCATGTGTTTGTGTATTATTGTTGAGTGTGATGAATTAATTGGAATTACCAATATGAATCTATAATTATCTATAGGACATGTATATCCTAGATATGGCCTTGAGTCGGTTGAGCATCACATGTTTCACATGAACCTGCTGCAATTTATCCATGGAATAAACTTTGGGTTCCCTGATAAATAGAAACAGTGAGACCACTCATTTTCCTCAATATTTATTAGATAAATGGATTTTTAATTTGATTTCACTTATTGAAAATGACTTGTTAGAGGTCCCTCACAATATCAAACTAATATTTTCAGGAGACTTTTCAAGATTAGGGCATCTATAGAAGAGTATATCACATGACCAAGGGAAACCTACCTACTTCCCTTCATGAGATCGAGTTGGCCCATCGGAGTTCTATCACAAGATCAAACTAGAATGTCAAATATAATATGTGTTATTAATGGGATAATCTCACTTGGCCTAGAATTTCTTCTTATAAAAATAGTTTACTCTTCATCGAATGATTTTATTTACTTTTCAGTATTTATACTTTATTTTAAATGAATTTTTCAATTTGCACATTGATTTTCTATCAGGGAATCACATGAGGTAATAGACACATCTAAAGTCCTTTGAATGATAAAGGATACATGTCATGTTGAATTTGGAAGAAAAATCTAACATTTTCCTCAGGATTTCACACTATCACAGGAATGATCACATAGACTACATAAAACCTTTGTCTGAAGATAATGTTACTTCACTTCACATCAGGCTTCCTACTTTTCAAGTATTCTATTTTCAATTTCCCAAGACTTCAAATTATTCTCATTATTTTTTCATAATTTCATTACATGATCAATAATGGATCTAACAATAGAATGTGATCACTTTCATGGATAGTCGATCCCATTATTTGTGGTGTGTTGTGTGATCAATGTTGGTTCCTTCAGAGACATGTGATTATTTTCACAGATAGTCTCTCTGGTTGTTAATAGATCCAAATGGGAATCAAATTTTAGAATTGAAAAGCCCGAGGGCCTTTACACGATGAAGGTGACATACCTAAATATTTTTGTGTGACATATATTTGGATCTGACATGATGGTTGAATAGATCATATGAACTATATCACCCCTTCACATAAAAATCAATAAAAATTCCACTACATGAATATTAGGACTTCTAAAAAATTATTTTAGAAGTTTCCTTGGATATTTGGATAGAATTTTATAAATGAAATGTCTTTGGATTTAAAGAACTCATCTAGAAGAAATTTTCATGGTCATGATGATTTTTTGGAATGTATTCACATGATCAAGAAGTCTGTCTAATTGGGATATGTAAGAAAAGAAGAACTATAAGAAAGGGATTCATGGGATAATTTTAAAATCACATAAAATTCATGATTCAAAATCATAAATTTAATAATTTTATGAAATATTTATTCCTCCTTGATGTTACCTGATCTGTGCAACCCAGCCACCTAATGTCTATTTAGCCACACTGATCCTTCCTCTCTTTTTGAAAAATATAATACATATTATTCAAGTACTTATTTGATCCAAAAATTTACAATTATCATTTTCTATGAATCAATAAATTTCCCCTTCATGAGAGGGGTTTTCAAGGATAATTGCTTGGTTATGATTAATCTAAATTCCCCCCAACGTCGTTTGGTCTCCCACTAGTCCATGTTCCATGTTGTTGTCAGTATTTCAGGTGAATTTTATTATTATTCAAGTCGGTGTTCTAGGTGGATTTCATTATTTTGTGTTACCTTTGGTATTCTTTGGGAAACTCTATAAATTGAGAAGCAAGGTGTGATTCATTTCACTAATGACTCGGACCATTATAAATTATGTGATCTCCTCTTTCAAATGACTGATTCAATATTCATTTTGTAATCTTATTGTAGAGAAAATTCTTGATATATGATCACATGATCTGATCAAATGTTTTCTTAATATGATCACCTTTTATCGATGACTTAGGAAGAAAACCTTCTAATCATTCAATGGTAAGTCTCTTGAGGTTTGATGCACATCTTTGACTATAGGGTAGCTTCGTATGAATGATATGATCTACTAGAGCTAAATTATTTCTTGGTTCAAAATTATAATTTATATAAATATTTATAAGAATGAAAGTTACCTAAATTCTTCCACTATTAGTGCACTTAGAAAGCATATCATGATTTTCTAGAGGAAAAAATTCATATCTATGCATGCTCTGTATCTTTATTTTGTACCCAAACCTTTTAAAAAATACTCAAGTATGGAAATTGTAGTGGGTGTGGACATGGATTTTTCTCATTCTTACATTTTATGTGGTTTCAACCCATCAAGTTTTAGGCATGTTCCATTTTATAATATTTCAATATTTCTTGGATCACAAAAATATCCTAACTAGTGAGAGGATAAAAAAACTTTTTACTAGTGTTCCCCTTTTGGGTTTCTAACATGGTGAGCATTGTGCCTCTCACAATTGGATTCATAAAGTCATGTAGTCCATACTGTAGCGGTAGTCAAGTGTAACATAACAACTTCTAATAGAGGTATGGGAAATTTTTAAATATAAATAACTATCATTTATATCTATTTGGTGGATAAAATGTCTAGGTAATGGTTTTGGAGAGTACGAGGATCATTCGGATCACTGAGTTCTAGGAAATTGGAAAGAAGATTGATCCTCAAAGTTAGTGCACAGTTAGTGGAAACCATAAGACTCAACCGTGCAGTGAACATAGTGTATAGGGTAAGCAACACATTTTTTCTAAAACCATGCAGTGGGGGCCACACTCCCATAATAGATTTTATACCTCTTTTGTGGAGGAAAATATTTTGGTCTAGGCATGGTTTGTTAAATCATGCACCTAGCCCATGCGAGGAATGTTCATAGGAAAGGGATGGTGCATCGTTAGAATACATTTTTGGAAACCATGTATCCAAAATGTGTGACCCATATTTTAAAAGGGAAATTGAATTATTTTCCCTATTATGTTATAATACCTCAAAACCCTTTTCTCCCACTTATTTACATCAAACCACTGAAAGGGGGATTATATTTTTCTCCTTGATATGGATTTTTAATTCATCCTCCGTATTTCTTATATTTCCTTAGCTACTAGATGTATTGGAAAGATAATATTAAACAATTTAATCCTAATCCTTCTCTTTCTAGTTTATATTCCCATCTATTGCACAATTTTAGTAAGAGGTTACTCGTTATATTTCTAGGTATATTTTCTGTTATTCCAATTTATCATGTTCTATTTCAATTGAAGGGACGAAACTAGATAAGGATGGAATTATGAACCTAAGGTAGGTGATACAAATTATTTTCCTATGTTCTCATTGCATTTATATTTTTTCCCATCATTCTTCATTTCTATCCATTCTGGTGACACATCATAAAAGTGAAATTAACTAAATATCTTGATGTACTATCCTTATTACACTTATTGTGACCTATGAGTGATGTCGTAGGTCAGTCTCCCTAATGTGATACACCCCATGGGTGTTCCCTACATTAACTTCATAGTTTTCCATTTGTTATAAGCTGATAAAGAACACATTTTAGTGTTTTTTCCTTTTAATTTATAAACGTTAGGTTACGAGGTAATCCAAATAATTGAATGGTCATGAGTTAATCCCTTATTATTAATGCCTTATTCTATATGATTTGAACCTTATGAATTATGACATATAATGTATTCCATATTTGAAATGAATGAGTTAAATGATTTGTAAAACTTTTTTTTGGACATTATAAATCCATTTCCTTATTATAATGGTATGTGATCTTGGTAGTTAAATCACACATTAATGTCAATCTGAGAGCGATACGAGTGTCCCGATTTAAGGAATCCATGGAGGGGATCACCAAGATATCTTCTTAGAATATGTAATAGTTTTACAGATATTGGGAGAGATACATGTATTTTATTTTGGATAGGATCACTGGGAGGTTTACATTATCATGGGACATACAAGTTCCCTAAGAGAGACACAATTGATAGGATCATTGGAATATTTATTACACCAAGTGATAGTCAATCCCCTAAATGAGATACATGGGATAGGTTCAGAGGTTCATCATTTACCCCAACATAGTGTGATACATGGGATTCATTACAGATCTCCTTGGGTGGACTCCACAGTGTTGTGTATTTTTAGTGCTTTAGGTACAATACTCGGGTTCCTTATATATTTCTCATTGTACTGGCCCAGGTTGTTTATTGAAAAAAATATATTGATTCCTTATTCTAAATCATTATTATTTAAAAATGATTTGTTATAGAATATATTCAATGAAAAATAAAATTCTTGGGTTCAGGTCGTTCATGATAAATTATTCATTTTTGATCCAAGTAAACACCTTAACATCATGGTAGAGGTTTAACATGGTTTGGAAAAACAGATTAGGCTATAGTTGGCAATGTTAGTTGGGTATTCATTAGGAAACTAATTAAATATGTTTATTTATTTATTATTTCTTTTCTTAAATTTTTTTTGGTACACTACTCATTGTATATGTATGTAATAGATTGATCAATAGTTTTTTTATGCTGACCTACTGAGTGTATCTCAGGCCCTACCTAGGCCACCCTTGGTACCCGAGTAGACATCATGCTTAAAGGTGTAGAAAATTGGAAGCATCCAAATTTTGATTCTTGATTTATAGTAGTAGGATGGAGTAAAAGAGAAGAGGATCGAGCCTACACTAGAGATGATAGAAGTTTCATATTTTGGATTATTTATTTTTTTATAGGTATAAGGCATCATAATCATCATTATATTTTATCTATTTATTATTCAGCTTCACCATGTTGTTTATTTATATTGATGATTTATATTAATTATTCTGCTACTGAATGATATTACCTATCTCCACTACTTATCTATATTGTTTACCATTGTGATTCAATATGACCCACGATGGAATAGTATCTCCATTGACACACCCTAATCCATTGATAATATGTTATGGCCTCTGGAATACTACAAGGTTCACTTGAGATCATGTTGATAACCATTCAAGGATACCTCTTAGTGTATCCCATGGTGGGACACTACAATGTTGTATTAGGGTGGTCTTTTTACCTTTTTAATGCTACTATGGAAGATGAGGATTTATCATAATTTTTTATGATCTTTTGGATGGGATATGATAAACCATGTAGAGGGGAAGCCCAACATACATGGGATGGGTTATTGGTGTTATTGGTTGCGCTTGTTATAGAATTATGGATTTCACCATTAGTTGATATACATTATTTATGATAATATTTATGTTGATATTATTATGATGAATATTCTTTTACTTGGACCCGATGAGATTTTGGAATATAAAAATTCATGCATCATTCTAAGAACCATATGAAGAACATGTAATGGACTATTCCATGCAATATCTATATTTCTATGTGATTTACCTAAAATGTATGTGACTTTTTCATGTACCTTGATTGATTTAGATACATTTAAAGGTTCTAATATTTCTTTATGAATGAAATAATTATATTAATTAATGTTACTATATTAATACGATTGGTCTTTTCCTAAATTGTTAGATACAGACACCCTAATTAACAAATTATGCTTCATTTGATCCATGAACCACTTTTGATGAATGTCAATGTTAATTTATGATAAATTAACTTTATTAAATTGAGAATGGTAGTCATTAAGTCAAATAAATATTCATGACTTGTTAAATTCTGATACCAGACATACAAGTCAGGCCATAGTTACATTATGTGACAATTTTTTTTATAGAGTATTGGAATTTTTAAATTTTGAATTGGTGAAACAATAAGCTATATTGAGATATATAGATATATTTAAATTATAATAAAGATTAATAAAATAATATTTTAATATGAAATGGTTACCACTAAATGGGATACAAATTGCATCGTAAAGGGTGTTTTTTCAAAACCTTTCAAGTTACACTTCATATACTAGAATCTCTCCTTTATTATGTCAGACATTAAAACTTACCTGACCATCATAGTGGGATGTTGTACCTTTATCCCATGATCTTTTATAACCTTTCAAACAACCTAATCCAGGATTTTGGAGTAGGTTGAGAGGTGTGGCTCATTTTTGGAGGACTTGTATCATTCCTTCTTTATGGTCACTAGTATATCTGTTGTTAAAAAAATTTTAAGGAGTGTGATTGAGAATTATATAGTTCTTATACCATGTTCACCTATAATTATTCTATAACACCCCAATATTTCATAGTAAAATATCACTTTAATTTAATTCAATAGCTTGCGATACACGCTACACCGAGATCGAACGCACCACGACTTACCAAACTAGCAGTTGAAAAAGTAGTTATGAATAGTATTAACTACCTTTTGAATTTTATATATTCCATATAATTTTAGAAACCATATTATGTGTTTTTTAGATATAATATAAGAACAAATCCATTTTTTTAGATAAAAGAAGTATTTTTCATAAAAAATAGAATTTTACCGGCTTTTAATGGAGAACCCTTTTCAAATCCAATATTTGGAACTATAATATATTAAATTTAAATAAATTAAATTATTCCTTAGAAGAGGAACATAAAAAATCATTTTTCATAAATTTTGGGTACTTTTCTGATAACTTTCATATTTAGATAAATAGTGAATATACTAAATTTTAATTGAAAACATCTTTTTTAATCAAAATAATCTATATTATAAAATTCTGAATTTTAGTGGTTTTAAAGTATAATAAGATTATATTTTTATCATTAAATATAATTTAATTCATTGTATGTAAATTAAAATTAAAATTGTACATAAACATAAGTAAATCTTCTGAATGTTTTATTTTCATAAAAACCTGCTGTCTGGTTTTGAAAATGAAGATTAATTTTAAATTAATTAATGCAACTTAACTGTTTTGAATATGGTAAAATAGACATCATTTTTGGAATCATAATTTCAAAATAATATTTTGGTGATGTTTTTGTATTTTTTGAAAAACATTCAACTTTTTGATGAATAGTGAAAATCAATGCGTTAATGCTTAAAACTGACATTTATTTAAATAATTATTATTTTTATTTAAATTTATTTTAAAGTCAAAATAGATACATAATACCTATATTAGTTTAATTCAATTCATTGGAAACATTTTATAATAAGATTAGTTGTATAAAGTTTTATTGAATTTTTAACTACTTTTACCCACCTTCTAGGAACATTTACAAATTTGCATAAAACAAAATTTTACAGCTTCTGTGAATTGAATTTAACAAATTGGAGAGATTTTATTGACATAATTAAGTAAAATATAGTACAATAAGATGAAAATAATTTCTGGTTAACAGTAACTTTTGAATTTTATTTACCACAACTAAAAGTAAACAAGGTAATTAAAGGTAAAAAATGATATTATAATTACCCCAATACATGTCCTAATTCTATTGTAAAAGTGTATTTAGACCAAAATTAACCTTATAAATAATATATGATCCTTTCTATCCACTTAAATTAGATTATGACATTTATTATTAAATTATTTATAGAAGAGTTGAAAGTGTCAAATTAAGATTTTCATAACTAAAACATTTTTTATATTGTCTTATACATAAGGTAAATTAGACTATAAATATTCACTATAAGTATAAGAATATTTAATACATAATGGTATTTTATTTATAATTTTTATAGATTAAATAATTCAATTTATTTGTGACACAATGATGATGTAGTAATTACCTTATTAATGAATGATTAAAATAATTGATATTATAAATAAACAAGTAAATAAAAATTGAGAATTTTTATGAATTGAACTAATTTTATAGGTTTATATGACATGTTAGGATTGATTTAATTTATTTTTTATAAAAAATATAGTTTTTTTACTTTTACAAAAACCAAATACTAAATAGTGTCAAAATTGACATATATGAGTTTTTGAAACAAAGGCTATATTGTTAAATGATATAATATTCCTAAAACTCTTTGTTTTTTTCCAAAGGAATTAAATAATTATATATATAATTAATAAAAAACTTGTGGTTCTCTTTCCATTTTATAGTAATATTATTAACCTTATAATATAAAACTACCAGGAGACTTGGTAAATGTCAAACTATTTAACTAAGAGTTAAATCTAAAATATAAAGTTAATATGGGGACCTAAACATGTCTGAAACCTATTGGTTGAGAATATTTAGACCCATAACCACATTATAATCTAAATAAATTCATTTTTATCCGTTATAAAACTAAAATTATTTTATAATTAAATAATATTTCCAGAATTGTTTAATGTGCCCCAAACCTCTCTTATAAAAGGGTACTTCCCCTTCTCGAAAATTCACATCACTGAAGCCATTCGGCTCAGCCAAAACCTGCTCCAATATCCTCCAAACTACCCTTAATTCAACCTAGATTCCATAATTTGATCATAAAGTCAACCAATGGATCCCTTTTTATCAAATCAAAAGGAAGAACCTGAAGAAGAGGTTATTATTTCATCACCTCTTTCAAAGTTCCTTTCTTCTTCCACATCCTATTTCTTTGTGGTTTCCATAAAAAAATAATAACTAAAATACCTTATACATACAGAGATGTTATTATAAATATGGTACAACCATATTCATTATTCTATCCATCCTATGAATAACTAATTCACCATACGTGCGTATGTACGACTTACCATCTCCATGTTTCTGGTGTAGTTTCTTATTATACAATTCATTACTTATATGAGTATAATAATGAGTATAATTTATCTAAATATTAAATATAAAATGTTAATGATTATTTAAATATAATATACCATATAATTATATATCATTTCACCATTAATAGAATGATATCTTCGCTCATGCGTACATACGTCTTACTGTCTTCATGACGCGATGTGATTCATTTCCACATTCCCCACTCATAGATGATTATAAATATATATATTATTAATAAGTATGTAATATATGACATAATAATGATTCTAGATATATATATGTATATGTATATTTATGTAATTACATATATCTCATTCACTTACTTCCGTTCAATATGATATGAAAACAGAAACAACATTTATGCATATGTACGGCCCACCGTCTCTATAAAGGTGTTTTCTATTTCATATATCTATCTATTATACAATTTTATATTCTTAATATATATGATACATAAATAATTTTTTATATTCATAAAGTAATTAAATCATTATGTAAGTGATAAGATCAAGAATAAAATGTTAAAACATGTACGATAAAGAAAGAAATTATTACCAGAAATATTATTTTAACATGGAAATTATTATTAAATGGTTAGTAAAAAGTTATAAATGAATCAATTATGATATCATAAATATTAATATGGTTCTGTTATAATTTAATAACATACTATGGTAATTATATAAGAGGTTAGACATACCCCCAACCAAAGGAACGTACAAGGGAAGGGTCAATTCCCCAATCTCATTAATATTTGAGATTGTTTATATGTATGTATATACTGGGACATATTTATAATAGATGACCATGTTTCAAAAATAATGTTTTCAAAAGGAATTTTTTATGGTTTTATGGAAGGTAATATTTAGCTATATCATCATTTTAAATGTTTTAAATATTTATTTTTGAAATCTATTTAATTAATGTCCATGTTTTCAAAATGAATTTAATGATTTATTCATATGTAAATAATTGTTTTAAAATGTTAATTCCTTTCAAAAGATTCAAAGTGTTATGGGACACTTTGATTTAGAAATCGCATTTATATGACTTAATTTATAAATTGTGATACTTTAAAATGATTTCATGAAAAAGGGGTATTTATATCAATGCATTTTACTGATCGTTTTCAACTATGTCAACATCCTTTACTAGAATTTATTCTTGATTGAGGTTTTTTTGTTATTATAAAATATTCCATATTGTATTAAAGAAGTTATGATATGTTTTAATATCCATGAGTTATTTTAATACCATTCATAGTTTATGGTTAATGTACTGACATTCCATATGCTAGTTTTAATATGAATGTTATTGTTATGTTTCTCCCATTTCATTTGAGGAATGCATTGGACTTAGTAAGTGATGGGTGGAGCCCACTATAGCTCTTTGATGCATCGGTAGGTCTCATTAGACAATCTAGTGTCTTGGTACAAGGCCTTAACAAAAAATTTATTTTATTATTGGCACTAGACCATGAATATATGGTTATGATGTCCCACATTATGAATTCCCTCATTATGAAATTAGTTATTACATGTGATTATTGGAATAGTAGAGTATCCATGTGCCTGTTTATATGGTATTGTTTGATTTATTTTTTTTCATATTATGTTCATGTTTAGGTTTAAAAAGGCAGTTGTTTTTATTATACATCTTGTCTTAAATGTTTATAGATTCCGCTAAATTATTTACCCTTACTGAGAATCTGATCTCAGCCCTTTCTTATGTTTTATTTTCCCAGGATGTGAAAAAGAGTGTTATGATTGATAAGCAAGGTTATTCTAGGGGAATAATGGTGTTCTAAAAGGATTATTTATGTTTTGTTTTATTTTATAAATTATAATGTAACGTTCATATATTAATCTATTTTTAAATCATGTTAAACTGATTGGTTCTTTAGGAATTGATTCGTTGTAATCATGCCAACGTTACTTTTGACTTTTATTTAACACGATTAAAAGGAAATACAGTAATTTGAGGTAAAAAATGATAATATAATTACCCTAACACATGTCCTAATTCTATTGGATAAGTGTATTTAGAAAAAAATAAACCTCAGGAATAACACATGATCCTTTTGATCCACTTTTATTAGATTAAAAAATTTATTATAATTTTATTTAAATAATAATTAAAAGTGTTGAATTCTAATTTTCATAACTAAAACATTTTTAAAATAGGGTTATACATATGATAAATTTGACTATCAATATTAATTAGAAAGATAAAACGATTTTATACATAATTTTATTTTATTTATAATTTTTAGACATTAAATAATTTAATTTATTTATGACACAATGATGATGCAGTAATTACCTTATTAATGAAATAATAAAATAATTGATATTATAAATATACAAATAAATTTAAATTGAGACTATTGATGAATTAAACTAATTTTATTGGTTAATATGACATTTTAGTATTGATTTAATTTATTTTTGTTTGAAGTAATCATGTTTTCATGACTTTCACAGAAACTAAATACTAAATAGCGTCAAAATTGACATAAATGAGTTTTTAAAACAAATACTATATTATTAAATGATATAATATTCCTAAAAATCTATGGTTCGGCAAAAAGACTTCAATAATTATATATATGTCATTAATGAACAAATTAAGGTTCTCTTGGAATTTTATTGTATGTTTATTAACCATATAATATAAAAATAAAAGAGACATGGTAAATGTCAAACTATTTAACTAAGAGTTATATCTAAAGGATAAGGTTAGTATGGGGACCTAAACTAGTCTAAAACCTATTTTTTGAGAATATTTCGACCCATCCCCACCTTATACTCTAAATAAATTTATTTTTATACATTAGAAACAGAAAGGTATTTTATAATAAAAAAATATTTCATGCTTTTCCTAATGTTCCCCTCACCACTCTTATAAAAGGGTACATCCCCTTCTCTAAAATTTACAACTCAAAACCATTTTTATCTGCCAAAACCTATTCAAATATCTTCGCAACTAATCTCAATGCAACCTGGAGGCCTTAAATGTATCATAAATCCAACCTAAGGATCCCATTTGAGAAACTCAAAAAGAAGATCCTGAATAAAAGGTAATTATTTCATCACCTCTTTCAAAGTTATTTTATTCTTCCACTTACTCTTTCATTGTTGTTTCCATTGAATGATAATTAATCCAATACCTTATACATATTGGGATGTTATTATAATTACATTACATACATATTTATTATTCTATATGTCTTATGAATTACAAAGTCACCAAACATGCGTACGTACGACTCACCGTCTGCACATTGTGGTGTAGTTTGTTATTCATCGCTTTATTATTTGGATGAGTATAATAATGAGTATAATTTATTTAAATAATAAATATAAAATAGTAATTATTCTTTAGATATAATATACCATACAATTATGTACTATTTCACCATCAATAGAATGATATAGTCATTTGTGCGTTTGTACAGCTTAACGTCTCCTCCACGCGATGAGATTCATTTCCACGTTCACCATTCAATGATGGATATAAAAATATATATTTTTAATAAGTATGTAATATATGACATTATAATTAGACTCAAAATATATTTTTTTTGTGTGTGTGTATTTACATATATCTCTTTCACTAACCTCCATTAATACGATATGAAAACGGAAACAACATTTAAGCATTTGTACGGCCTACCATCCCCATAACTGGTGTTTTCCATTTCATAAATATATCTATTATACATATTTATATTATGAATATATATGATACATAAATAATGTTTTATATTCTGTAAGCAATTAAATCAGGATATAAGTGATACAGTCAAGAATAACAAGTTGAAACTTGTACGATAAAGAAAGCGATTATTACCCAAAATTTTATTTTAACATGAAAATTATTATTAAATGGGTAGTATAAAGTCATAAATGAATCAAGTATGATATCATATATATTAATATGGTTCTGTTATAATTTAATAACATACTATGGTCATTATACAGGAGGTTAAACGTACCCTCGACCAAAAGAATATACAATGTAAGGGTTAATTCCTTGATCTCATTATTATTTGAGATTGTTTATATGTATGTATATACTAGGACATATTTATCATCCACATCCAGGTTTCATACAAATGTATTGAAAAGGCATATTTTAAGGTTTTATGGAAGGGAATCTATAACTATATCATCATTTTAAATGTTTTAAATATTTACTTTCGAAATCTATTTAATTGATGTCCATGTTTTCAAAATGTTTTTAAGGATTTATTCATATGGACATAATTGGTTAAAAATGATAATTAATTTTAGCAGCTTCAAAGTGGTATGGGACACTTTGATTCAAAAATATATTTTAAATTACTTACATTATAAATTGTGATCATTTTAAATGATTTCCTTTAGAAGGGGTATTTCTCTCAAAGCGTTTTACTAATAGTTTTCAATTATATCCACATACATTACTGGATATTATTCATGATTGAGAATGTTTTATTATGATAAAATATCCCATATTGTATTTAATGATTTAAGATATGTTTTGCTGTTTCTATTCTATTTTTATACCATTCATGGTTTATGGTAAAAATATTGACAATTCGTATGCTAGTTTTAATACGAAGGATTATGTTATGTTTCACCCTTTTTATATGAGGAATGCATTGGACTTAGTAATTGATGGTTGGAGCCCTATATAGCTGCTCGATGCATCAGTATGTCTCATAAGACAAACAAGTGCCTTGTCACAAGGCTATGACAAACTTTTTATTTTTAGTCTAGGAATGAGGACTTGACTATGTGGTTATGATGCCTGCCATTATGCATTCCTTCATTATGAAATTAGTTATTACATGTGATTATTTGACAAGTAGAATATCCATGTGCATGTTTATATGGTAATGTTTGATTTATTTTTTCCATTTTATGTTCAAATTGATGTTTAAAAAGGATTTTTTTACTACACATATTTCCTTAAAAGTTTATAGCTTATGTTGTATTATTTAAACTTAATGAGTATCTGAGCTCACCCCTTTCTTGTGATTTATTTTCCTAGGATGTGAGGAAATGTGTTATGGTTGATATGGAGGGTTAAGCTAGGTGAATAATGGAGTTTTCAATAGATCATTTTTGTTTTATTTTATTTTTTTAATTGTAATGTAATGTTCATATATGTAATCTATTTTCCAAGACTGCTAAATTGATCAGTCCTTCAGGACTTGATTCCTTGAAATCACGCCAATGTATTCAAACAATGCACCGACTCTGTTTAACTGTGATGGGGGCATAACATTTTACCTTGGATGGTATAGAAGATCATGCTTCAATGGTGGTGGGCCCTAATCCACCAGTATTAAATTATATAGTTTCACCTAAGACACCTCTTATTGATCTTACATTTGGTGTTGATGCTCAGTTCTGTGATATCTTCTTGCTCTTTATATAGTCCAATTAGAGTGCACCAGGGCCTGCCCCTAATATGGAAGAATTAACATGGGAGTTCCAGTAGTAGAATCCTCCCACATTTTTTGGAGATGGTGGTTCTCGGGTTACATAGGCATGGATAGAGTCCATGGTGTATATCTTTGTTCATATGAAGATTCCTCTGAAGAGGAGTATCAATATCTCCACATACATGCTTTATGAATCCACCAAGCATTTTGTGGATATCATAACTTAGGTTGATGATCATCGGGGTATTGTCTTGGAAGAATTCTAGATAACCTTCTATGAAAACTTATAACTAAAATATTTGAGGGTGGTATATTCTAGTGAGTTCATGAATCTACAGTAGGGTGTTGTGTATGTGTTAGAGTATGGAACACATTTGACTGAGCTACAAAATTTTAGACCGACCTTGACCGATGATGAGATGATGAATACGTGACAAATTGATGATGGTTTACTATACTCCATCCACTAATAGGAAAATGTGTTCTAACACACCACCATGACTAAGATAGTGAATAATTCCCTCAATTTACAATGGAACCTAAGGGAAGGTGGAAACATAAGCCATGGTGGTTCAACTTCTCGGAAGGGTGGAGGTTTCTCTAGTGGAATGAAATGACATTTTGTGGTTGCATGTGCGTGATTTCATATCCAGAAAAATCATACCAACAACTATGTGGTGTGTCACTAGTAAGGATGGATATGCCATAAAAATCATCAGTGACCAAGGAATCCAATCATGTAAAATGATTTTGGATGGATGGTACACAATCAGCGCTTATGTTGATCCTTTCCTATTGTATCTAGTAAGAGGGGAACTGTGCCGACACTGCATTCAAGTACAAGATTGGAATCTCTATGTCATGTTGGTAGTTGGTATTCTACTAGTTGAAAAGGGCTACTAGGTGGTCGTTCCTGAGGAAGTAAGATATTTAAGGCTTAGATATATCATAGTGGTCCTTCCCTAGTTAGCTAGGTTTCTTATTAGGGTCATATTTCAGACCATATATATACAATGCAGCCTAAGCATGTGGTTCATAGTCTAGATACTGCTATAGTTAGAGGTACTATTCTGGTAGCTTCTACTTTAGTGTGTTCCATTTTTTTGTATAAGTGGATCATACACTTTTATATCTACTACAATTATGGAAAGTCTAGGCCCTGAAATGGAGTACTTATGTGGGGTTATGACTCTTGAAACCCCATTTGGAGTTTCATCAATGTGTATATTCATGTAAAAAATATTTAATCTTAAAATAGGTTGCTATTGATTCTTAAATATCTTTCTTTCCCTTGAGTTGATTAGTTTCAACATTATCCTTATAATGGACTGGATAGTGATGTATCATGGCCATGTTTATTTCTACCTTTGTTGGGTGTCGTTTACATCAACCGAGGATATAACATATATTAAGAAGGGATAATGTGATATCTACAAGATTTGATCTAGACCCAAGAATCATGGGATGGGTGGAGTAGTAACCTATATGGGTAGTCTCTTTTTTTAGAAATCATGGAATGTGGATTATAGAATTCTATCTTGTTGTAGATTGTTTCATGGACATATTCCCTGATGATTTCTCTAGTTCATCTCCTATGGGAGAGGTGTAGTTTTGTATTCATATAGTTCCATGTATGATAACAGTGTCCATTCCTCCCTTTAAGATGGAACCTATGATGCTCTAGGAACCCAAGAAGTAGTTGGAAGGCATGGAGGAAAATGGTTTCTTCTAACCCAGCACTCCGCTGTGGGGTTCGCCTGAACTTTTCACCAAGAAGGAGGATGGTACCCACAGGTTTTTCATGGATTATAGATTGTTGAACCAAATTATGGTGAAGAATAATTTCCTCATATGGAGGACCTGTTTGACCACCTCTCAGGAGAGAAAATTTCCTCTATGATCGATTTGAGGTCGTGCTATGATAAATTTCATCTTAAATCATCATACATACTTGTACAAAAATCCATAGTAGATACATATTTTATGAATATCTTGTTATATCATTTAGTATTACGAATTTTATATAAATCTTTATGTTGTACAAGAATAAATTTTTCCATCCACAAATGGATTCATTTTTTATGGTCTTCATTGTTGACTTGTTGGTGTATTGTCGCACTAGACCCGACCATGTCAACCATATTGAGATCATGTTAAATACACTAAGATAAAACCACATATATGTGAATAATATAAAATTTCACTTTTGGTTCGATATGGTTCTCATAATGGGTCATATCATTTTAGAGGAAGGGGTATCATTCGTCCCAGAAAATGTGACCACTGTGATTTTCTTGGAGTGGCCTAAGAATGTGTTTGATATAAAAATATTCTTACGGTGTGATGTGATTTATAGTTGATTAATTATGGATTTCTCATTATTGGAATTTTCTCTTATGGTATTGACTAAAATGGGTGAAAACTTAATCTCATCAAGATCTTGTGAGACAACATTCTAGGAGTTAAAGGAGGGACTGAATTTAGCTCTGATCACGATTCATTTAGATATAGGAAGGTGCTATAATGTATAGTGTGATGGTTTAGGGATTGGTGTCAGAGGGGTTTTGATGAAGGGTGATTGATCTATGGTGTTCGGTTCTTGCCAGCTAAGATCGCGTGAGAAGAAATACACTATGAACATCCTCGAGCAAGCAACTGTGGTTCATTATTTATGCTATTGGGGGAATTATATATTGGTAGAGTGGTTTGTTGTTTACATGAATCATAAAAGTATCAAATAAATTTCCACAGAATGAGAGTTGAATATCAATTATTGAAGGTGGGTAAAATACATATATACATTCGTCTTTGACCTTTCTTATACATCTGAGAAGGGTAATGCTATAGCTAACACCATAAGCTGAATGACGCAAATAGAGACAGTTTAGGAGGCCAGTAGTGAGTGGTAGTTAATGGATTTCCTTTTTAAGATGAAAACAGAGGTTCATGAATGTCATGGGACACCCATTCTTACATCCTTAACAGTGACATACACCCATATAGAATGGGTGTGGATGAGACATTTTTCTGATCCCGGAGGCTTAGTCCTAAGGGAGAGGGACTTTGGGGAGAACCCACCACTTCATTAGTGTGTTGGTGAGTATGAGATTCTACTCTTCAATGGGAAAGTATGTGAGAAATTAGATATACATGAAATGTTTATGATGGAATATCATTCCTCTTTTTGAGAAGTTAACACAGGCATTACTAAGATGTATCATGATGTATGTTGTCAGTATTGGTTGTCAGGTATAAATATGTTGATTGAAGGTTTCATAATGAGATTTTACACCTCTGAGCAGGTGAAGGCAGAGCACTAGTGACCTGCTGAACATCTAAATCCTCCATACATTCTTGAGAGGAAATGAAATGTACCCATTATTGTTTTTTTGATAGGATTTATAAGATCCCTTCGAGGCAGTGATGTAGTATGGGTGATCATTCAAATGTGGACCAAGGTCACAAAATGTTTTTCGATATGCGATCCCTTTAGAGATAATGATATTGGAAGGATTTATATTTAAGAGTCTGTGAACCTTCACTATGTTCCCCATTCTATCATATCAGACCGAGATACCCATTTTACCTTGTCATTTTGCCAGGGGCTGTAGATTCCCCTATTTTTATAGGATCTCTTGAGTGAAGTGTATCATACTAAGACAAGAGGGATGTCCAAGAGAACAATTTGGTTGTCAGAACAAATACTATGAGCATGTAATCACGATTTTTGGATGTTCATGATAGAGAAATATACCTCTCGTTGAGTCTGTTTACAATAATATTTTTAATCTAATAATTCAGATATCTTTCTATAAAACCCATTACATTATGTTTGTTCATTAACCCATTTATAGGTTTGCAGAAGGTGAGGTAGCCCTATTGGGTCCTCATCTCGTTTAGGATAAATCAGAACAATTTCAGTAGATTCAGAAGCATATGGATAAACCTCATTTGATGAATATAACTTATATCGATTGTCACCATCGACCCATGGATTACAACATGGGACATTGGAACTTTCAGCGAATATCACTTAGATTGGTTCAAAGATGGATTTTGATATAGGAAAACCTATCAAAATATTTTTTTCGTGAATTTTGAGATAGTGGAGGGATTGAGTCCAGTGGGATATCAATCGAAACTACCTCAGAGGTACCAGGTTATATAAAATGTCTTCCACATATCGTAACGTCATCATTATCATATTGAAACACCGCATTGATTTAACCCAAAATACATTGAGTTGGAGTAAGATGCATCATTAGAATATAATATGATATGTATCATTAATCATAGCTTGAAGGATCTCTGAGGTATGTCAAATCCACTTGTCTATGACTATGGTAGCACGACCATGTATAGTTCGAGAACTAGGTGTGAGAAGTAGATATATGTTCATAGTGGCCATAATGGTTCTCAAATGATGTATTACCATCCTAGGAGTAGAAAATCTGGGACTTTTTATTTTAACACTACCAAAAAATAGACCTTTAACTGCACTTGATATTAACATTGCTAGCAAAAATCACTGATAAAGGTGACATTTATCAACACTAAAAAGATCTCTGATAAAGGGTACTTTTTATCCGTAATAAAAACGGCACTGATAATAGGTAACCATTGTAGATACCCGAAGCTTGACGTACATGGACATTACATTACTTTAGCGGAATACTTAATACCTAAAAAAAACAGTCACACAAGGACCGTAATAGTTTAGTGTCTTTGGAAACTTCGAACATAATCTTCTAATCGTGGTGAAAGATCTTCAACATCTCCCATAAAGATCTTCCCCTTTTTTTCTTACCTAAAACCTTTCTTTATATACTGGGGAAAAGAAAACATAAAAAGGGTGAGCTGAAATGCTCAGTAAGGGTAAGCATGGATAAAATAAAACATACCATATACATTTGAACTTAAAATCATGAACATAATGTTTAAACATCAAAATCTTGAGAAATGACATAAAACATGGAAGTACGTAAGGCATAGATCATAAAGAAACATTAAGAATGATAAAGTAGCATGGGAATAAAACATGTAATTATGGCAACCATTAAGCACATGATATGATTTCCATAATAGCCAAGGCATTGCTGCCAAGACCATCTTAGTGGACAAAGTCCCTTTCTGAATCGATTTCACTCCTCATTCCAGTCATTGATTACTGAACCGGTTTAACTTTCCATTCTAGCCATATCTATCTCATGAGATATAAATCTTTACCCAATACATTGGAGGGAGATATAGGTCCCACCCATCTCATAATGAAATCATTCTTACTTGTTCCACAAAATAAATATAAATCATTCAGAATAACCCAATAAATAAAATGGGTTTCATAGACATCATCCCAACATTACATAATCCATATAAAAGAAATAGATATCATTTCATAATAAGGAAAGTGAAACCATTTAAATCATAGAGAAATTATACTTGAAACATACACATATGAAAATAATGTCATCTTAGATGGAAAATGGTCTTGATAAAATACTTGAAATGAATTCTTGAGGAAAATATCTTTTTTTCTTCAAAATCATTTTCTTTTCCAAAAAATTCATGCAATTTTAAAAGAAAAGGATTTTTTTTGAAAATAGTCATGAAATATTTTGGAGGAAGCTTCATGAAAATATGGATTTATAAAACTGTAAGAATCCATTCATGCCGTATAAGTTAAAAAACATTCTTCTCGTACTTTTACCGGAAAAGTCAAAAAGTACCTCATAACGTAAACAAAAGAAAGATTCCTTACATAACATGTTGTAAAAGTCAAAATGGGTAAAAAGGACATTAAAAATACATAAAAACACTTTTATAAGACATGGACATTGATGATAACAATAACCCCAGTAAATACTTACGTATAAGGAATCTCAAATAAACAAAAAATGAGATTTGCGAAATTATCCCTTACCTTAGGTATGATATGCTTCGTACGTATCCGAAACTTTTATATAATGATTTAAATAATGTTATTGACTTATTATAGAATCATATTAATTGTTATTATACTATAAATGGTTCACTTATGACTTTATATTACCAGTTCTTTTGTAAATTCCATATTAAAGGGTGTTTTGGCTAAAATCGTTTCATTTGCCGTCCGTGTTTTGACTTGTGATTATTCATATGATTACTTAGATCATGATTACTTACATCCAGAATGTAAAACATGATTTATATATAATATATATTCAGAATATACATATATATAATAGATCGATAAATGGAAAGAAATACACCGTTCATGGAGACGGTAGGCTGTACGTACGCATGAACGTTGTTTTCATTTCCTCATTGAATTGAATAGAATTAATTGGATGACATAAGTATATATATATATAAATAAATCCAGTATCATTATTGTGTCATATATTTCATTATTACTTATTATATATTCTTTATAATCATTTATGAATGTTTAATCATTGAGAATGAATCTCATCGCGTCGTGGAGACGGTATTCCATACGTACGCACGAGCGATGATATCGTTCCCATGATCGTGGAATTTTATTGGAGTGTATGTATACTATTACAGAATAAATACCACTTTATAATAATCATATATAGTTATTATTTACACCATTATACCCATCCAAGTAAGGTGGTGGTGGAAAATAGATTACACCACGGCGTGGAGACGGTATTCCGTACGTACGCACGCGCGGTGATTTCGTTTTCCGTAGGATGAATAGATGGTGAAATAGAGGTGTTTCATATTTATAATAACATATAAGTATATGAGTGATACAGATGTTATTACTTCATAATGAAACAACCTAATAAGAAGAAGTGGAAGAAGAAATAAAGGTGAAAGAATCGGTAATGGAAATTACCTCTTCTTTGAAGCGCCTCTTTGAGACCTCCTCTTAGGGCACTAAAATTGGTATTTGAAGAAAACCAGCACCTCTAGGTTGTTTCTAGGGAAGTGTGGAAGAGAACTGGTCAGGGTTTGGACGAGCTTGAAGGCTCAAAGTGGTGTGTGGAAGAGAGGGAGGAGGTGCCCTTTTATAAGGGAGGAGAGGGGCACCTTTGGAATTCTTAAAAATATTAATTTATAATAAATCTAACCCCACTTAAAAACCTCCAAAAATGACTCATATTCAAATATTAGATGACATAGGGTTGTAATGTCATCATCCAATCAAATTTATACATGTTTGGATATTATTTTAAACCTTATCATTTTGATTTATCCTTATTTAATCTATTTAAGTTTATTTGTGGTAATAAAATTATAAATTTTAAATTATAACAAATAATTACTTATTTGTTGTGAATTTTCCATACATGGTTACTTTATAACCTTATAGACCATATAAATTTAGATTTATACTATTTAAATATTTTTTTTATTTTTAAACAATTTTATAATATGTTATTTTTATAAAATAACAACAGTGTCAATTTTCACCCTATTCATTTATTTGAATTTAAATAAAATATATACAGAAGATATGTTCAAAATAAAAGCTTTAATAGATTTATAAAAGGTCATATGTATCTATAAAATTAGTGGAACACATTAAATAGTTCATATAATATATATTTTATTATTTTTAAAACCATTTATATGGTTTATCTCTTAATAAAATAATTACTACATCATTTTTGTATAATTATTTAATATACTGATTTGTAGAATAAAAATTAAAAATAAAATCCTATGATGAAGATAAATCTATTAACTTTCACAATAATACAATTACTGGAATTTATCATCTTAAAATCACAATATTTAAATTGTTATATTTATTAAATTATGAAGGTGACAACTTTGGCATCATTTGAAATAAAATAATATAAGTGTCATAATCACTTTTATAAGGATCCAAACGGTTATATATTAGGTCATTGGATGATTAAGGTGTAGATATACACTACCAATAAGTTTTGGTCAGGTTTGTGGGCTTCTTAATGGGTATTATTATTTCAATAAAAACTATATTACTTATTTTTCAATTAATAAATAATTTATGTATCATTAATGTATCACCATTAATGACAATTATTTAATCCCTAAAAATTCTAAATAAATTATCATGATTTAGATAATGTTATTAGATTTCTGTATACTATTCATTTTAGAAGTTTTATGATGTTTATCACTAAATTACAATTATTATACTTATAAGATTTAAGAGAGTGACATGTTGTCACTTTCTTTGGTTTTAATAATAATTAAATTATTTTCATGGTCACAAGTCCATAAAAATTATCTAAACCGACTCTTAGGTTATATGGGTCTACTTTTAGCCATCCAATAGAATTTTGGCATGTGTTAGGGTAATTTTATAATATTATATTTACCATTAATTACTCGATTTACCTTTAACTATGGTAAATAAAATTTACCGTAGTTACTATTCATAATTCCCAAAAATAAAAAGTAGCTTATTAACATAATATGAACCAACTGATTCCAAATATGGAATCCATTTTTCCAAATTCAATACACAAAATTTTCAGAAATTAAATTAAAATTAATCCCATTGTCGAAAGAAAATGGGTTTTTCTTTAAAACATTGCAAAAGATTGAATTGATTTAACCTAAGAATTTAATGTAAAATCAATGCTAATGACATACATTATATTAAATGGTAAAAATATATTATATTTATACTTTAAAACCATTCAATATTATAATTTAACCATATAAATTATTGCGATGACAAAAGTTGTTTTTTATTAAAATATAGTGTGTTTTTACTATTCATCAAAATATGAAAGTTACCAGAATAATATGAAAAATTTATCCAAAGTAAATTTTTATTTCTTGATTCCAAAGAAGAATTTTATTTTGTCAAATTGAACTTATATATATGTCAAAAACTATATTTAAAGTGGGTGCACCATCAAAAGGCGGCAAAACTGCATTTTTTTGAAATACTTATTTTACCTGAAAATTTTATTTTGTTCTTATACCATGTTCTAGAAAATGTGTAAGATGAATAATAATGTTATAAAATTCCAAATTTAGTTAATACTATTCATAACAGCTAGTTTATAATAATATTATAGTAATATATCATTGTTTAGTAAAACCCGGTATTGCGTACAACACATGCTATCGAGGAAGGTCGTGATTGCGTGTAATGCAAGCCAAGTCAGGGTTGCGTGTTGTGAAAGAATCCTTCGTTGTTTCGTATAACAGAGTCCAACCATATTTAATTTATACATTGAATATATATATATATATATATATATATATATATGCTCAATGTTGCGTAGAATAACTATTATCAAAAGTGTCTGTAACACGATCCAAGAATAGTGTTGCGTATACTACAAGCTAATACGGTGTTGCGTATAGCACAAGGTAATCATGGTGTAGCATAAAACACAAGACATTAATAAAATTAAAAGAATATTTTTCATAAAATCTCGGGGTGTTACATTCTACCCCCCTTAAAATGAATTTCGCCCTCAAAATTTGTTGGGGTTATAAATGATTTACTACTCGAAAGTTTGTTTAATAGAAACCAACATCGTAAAAAGGAATACCAAAACATGGATTTAAAAACTAAAGTATGAAATGTAACGGTTACCCCAATTTACTTGTCACTGGGTTTCCACATAGGAGAACATAGGTGAAAATATGGGTATGGAAGAAAAATCTACCCATCAAGTTCTGATGGAGAGTGGTAGAGAACATGGCTATGAAAAAACCAACAATCACAAAGCTATAGATTTGTGATGATCTAAGGTACCATCTGATCCATCGGATATAAGGGAACTTGGACAACATTTTTGGTTTTCAAGATCATTTCCCTAAAGTTGATGAATTAAAAGAAATACTTGCCTGATTTTGGTACAATCTCACTGTTGTTCGTGAATTGAACAATTTCCACTTCATCCCTTAAAGAAATGAAGTTGAATTTGTTATTCGTGATGTGTTAGCAGATCATGTGATAGAACTATGGGTCATTTCATCTCTTTCAAACAAAAGGTTAGCAAAAGTTATAAGTCCATATTATGGTTAGATTAATCGTATATGGTTCCAAAAATGAACCTATACTTCATATATAATACCGCTTAATAAAATAAAACTAGTTTCTACTAACCAGGGACTTCCTGTAGGCCAGTGGTAGGCGATAAAGGCCAGTCGCACTTCGGTTGTGTGTTTGATTCCCACAGCCTTGTCCGACGCGATGGGATGTCGCCCGTCCGTCAGGTTGTCCTTTTTCAAAAACTATATTACTATAACATCCCATCAATAATATTGAAAAAAAACTTCTATCCTTAAACAATACTAACTTATGTCCAACATAATCCATTCCAATCTTTAGGCTTATCCGTAATACTGCAGTCCATTCTCATAATATAGTGAAAATGATTACCAGAGATTTAATACCATCTTTGATCCCCATATATCATAAGATATGTCTTCTTGGTCACATTACCCACATTCCAAGGCCTTAATCATGTATTCTCTTGAAAAATGAATACTCATTGAACCTTAGTGAACACATGAATGCAGTTAAAAGTTAACACTTTCCACATACCAAAATCCTCAAAATTATATATACTCAAACCATGATATCACTTAGTCCTTATATCAATCATGAGCTCATGAATACAATAAAACATCTCATTCTCTTCTTATTCCTTCATTATGTGCATATCAACTACTTTACAAAAATATCTGAATAACCTTCCATGGTTACTGGTACCATTCAACATATACTTTTAAATAAATTTAGGAAAAACAATTGTGTAGCAATCCTTAGATGATTCTTTATTCCATAGTACCATTAACTATACAACATAACTCTCAATAAACATACAATCATTCCACTACCTTCTAAAACAACTGACTGAGCTTCAACAATTCTTTTAGCTCATATATCATTTGTAGTCTCCTCATCATCATCCACATAAATACTACCCATATGAACATGCTGATTCTCTTCATGAGATTTTCTATTAGGGCATTGGTTTTCATAATGCCCATACATTCCACATTTAAAACATCTAATCATTTTTTATGTCGTAGAAATACCATTATCCTTGTCCATGGTGTTAACTGAACTTTTTCCTTTGCACTTACTGGCTTTGTGTCCTTATTTTCCACACCCAAAGCATCTTCCAGTTCCTTTGAAACAATCTCCCTGATGCCTCTTCCCACATGATATACATGATGGAAATTGAACTTTATTTCCTCTATGATCATAATGAAACTCCATCTTTCTCTTATTATCTGAGTCGGGAAACTTACCAAATTTGATATTATTGATCATATTTTGAGATTTCTGATTAGGCATAATAACGATTTTTGGACTTCCAGATCCCATTTAATTTGTTTTCTCTTGAAGAAAATCATTCCATTTTCTAGCATATCCTCCATTATCGTGAATCCTCCTGTTTCCAGCCATTTTCTAAAACCCAAAAAGAATAGTGTGAGAGGCAAAAATCATGCTAGGGAAAACAACATAATAAAGGGGTAGTACCTTCAATATCTAACATCTTAGGTTTAATTCTAATAACGTTAGCGTAATTATAGGACTATAACCTATACTTATACATAACCTTAGGGACATACCTAGACATACCTTAGAAATATATCTAGGGTTCTCACTAAAGTTCTCACATCCTAGTTTCCAAAGGTTGACTAAACCTTTCCTCTGATACCAACTATTGATACCCGAAGCTTGACGTACATGGACATTACATTACATTATCAGAATAATTAATACATAACAAAAATAGACACATAAGGACCGTAATAGTTTATTGTCTTTGGAAACTTGGAATGTAATCTTCTAATCGTGGTAAAAGATATTCAACATCCCCATAAAGATCTTCCCCTTTTTTTCTTACCTAAAACCTTTCATTATATCCTGGGGAAAAGAAAACATAAAAAGAGTGAGCTCAAATGCTCAGTAAGGGTAGGAATGGATAAAATAAAGCATACCATATACATTTGAACTTAAAAACATAAACATAATGTTTAAACATCAAAAGCTTGAGAAATGACATAAAACATGGAAGTACGTATGGCATAGATCATAAAGAAACATTAAGAATGATAAAATAGCTTGGGAATAAAACATGTAATTGTGGCAACCATTAAGCACATGATATGATTTCCATAATAGCCAAGGAATTTCTGCCAAGACCATCTTAGTGGACAAAGTCCCTTTCTGAATCGAGTTCACTCCTCATTCCAGTCCTGTATTACTAAACCGGTTTAACTTTCCATTCCAGCCATTTCTATATCATGAGGTATAAGTCTTTACCCAATTCATTGGAGGGAGATATAGGTCCCACCCATCTCATAATGAAATCATTCTTACTTGTGCCACAAAATAAACATACATCATTCAAAATAACCCAATAAATAAAATGGGTTTCATAGACATCATCCCATCATTACATAATCCATATAAAAGAAATAGATATCATTTCATAATAAGGAATGTGAAACCATTTAAATCATAGAGACATTATAATTGAAACATACACATATGAAAATAATGTCATCTTAGATGGAAAATGGTTTTCATAAAACACTTGAAATGAATTCTTGAGGAAAATATCTTTTTTTCCACAAAATTATTTTCTTTTTACAAAATGTCATGCAATTTTAAAAGAAAAAGATTTTGTTGAAAATAGTCATGAAATCTTTTGGAGGAATCTTCATGAAAATATGGCTTTATAAAACCATAAAAATCCATTCTTGCCGTATAAGTAAAAAAAACATTCTTCTGGTACTTTTACCGGAAAAGTCAAAAAGTACCTCATAACGTAAACAAAAGAAAGATTCCTTACATACCATGTAGTAAAAGTCAAAATGGGTAAAAAGGAAATTAAACATACATAAAAACACTTTTATAAAACATGAAAATTGTTGATAACAATAACCCCAGTAAATACTTACGTATAAGCAATCTCGGATAAACAAAAAATGAGATTTGCAAAATTATCCCTTACCTTAGGTTCGATATACTTCGTACGTATCCGAACCTCCTATATAAATATTTAAATAATGTTATTGACTTATTACAGAATCATATTAATTGTTATGATATTATATATGGTTCACTTATGAGTTTATATTACCCGTTCTTTTGTAAATTCCATATTAAAGAGCGTTTCGGGTAAAATCGTTTCATTTATCGTCCGTGTTTTGACTTGTAATTATTCATATGATTACTTAGATCATGATTAATTACATCCAGAATGTAAAACATGATTTATATATAATATATATTCAGAATATACATATATATAATAGATCGATAAATTGAAAGAAATACACCGTTCATGGAGACGGTAGGCCGTACGTACGCATAAACGTTGTTTTCGTTTCCTCGTTGAATTGAATGGAATTAATTGGATGACATACATATATATAAATAAATAAATCCAGTATCATTATTGTGTAATATATTTCATGATTACTTATTATATATACTTTATAATCATATATGAATGGATAATCATTGAGAATGAATCTCATCGCGTCGTGGAGACGGTATTCCGTACGTACGCATGGGCGATGATATCGTTCCCATGATCGTGGAATTTTATTAGAGTGTATGTATACTATTACAGAATCAATATCACTTTAAAATAATTATATATAGTTATTATTTACACCATTATACCCATCCATGTAAGGTGGTGGTGAAAAATAGATTACACCACGGCGTGGAGACGGTATTCCGTACGTACGCACGCGTGGTGATTTCGTTTTCCGTAGGATGGATAGATGGTGAAATAGAGTTGTTTCATACTTATAATAACATATCATTATATGAGTGATAATTAATTTATTACTTCATAATGAAAAAACCTAAGAAGAAGAAGTGGAAGAAGAAATAAAGGTGAAAGAATCGGTAACGGAAATAACCTCTTCTTTGAAGCGCCTCTTTGAGACCTCCTCTTAGGGAACTGAAATTGGTCTTTGAAGAAGACCAGGACCTCTAGGATGTTTCTAGGGAAGTGGAGAAGTAAATTTGTCAGGGGTTGGCCGAGCTTGAAGGCTCAAAGTGGTGTGTGGAAGAGAGGGAGGAGGTGCCCTTTTATAAGGGAGGAGAGGGGCACCTTTGGAATTCTTAAAAATATTAATTTATAATAAATTTAACCCCACTTAGAAACCTCCAAAAATGACACATATCTGAATATTAGATGCGATAGGGTTGTAATCTCATCATCCAATCAAATTTAGACATATTTGGATCTTATTTTAAACCTTATCATTTTGATTTATCCTTATTTAATCTATTTAAGTTTATTTGTGGTAATAAAATTCTAAATTTTAAATTATAATAAATAATTACTTATTTGTTGTGAATTTTCCATAATTGGTTACTTTATAACATTATAGACCAAATAAAGTTAAATTTATACTTTTTAAATATTTTTGTGATTTTTAAAAAATTTTATAATATGTTATTTTTATAAAATAACAACAGTGTCAATTTTGACACTATTCATTTATTTGAATTTCAATAAAATATATACAAAATATATGTTCTAACTAAAAGCTTTAATAGATTTATAAAATATCATATGTATCTATAAAATTAGTGGATCACATTAAATAGTTCATATAATATTTATTTTATTATTTTTAAAACCATTTATTTGGTTTGTCTCTTAATAAAATAATTACTACAACATTTGTGTATAATTATTTAATATACTGATTTGTTGCATAAAAATTAAAAAACAAATCCTATGATGAAGATAAATATATTAACTTTCACAATAATACTCTTACTCGAATTTATCATCTTAAAATCACAATATTTAAATTGTTATATTTATTAAATTATGAAGGTGACAACATTGGTATCATTTAAAATAAAATAATATAAGTGTCATAATCACTTTTATAAGGATCCAAACGGTTATATATTAGGTAATTGGATGCTTAAGGTATAGATATACACTACCAATAAGTTTTGGTCAGGTTTGTGGGCTTTTTAATGGGTATTATTATTTCAATAAAAACTATATTACTTATTTTTCACTTAATAAATAATTTATGTATCATTAATGTATCACCATTAATGACAATTATTTAATCCCTAAAAAGTCTAGATAAATTATCATGATGTAGATAATTTTAGTATCTTTCTGGAGACTATTCATGTTCTACGTTTTATGATTTTTATCACTAAATTAAAATTATTATACTTATAAGATTTAAGAGAGTGACATGTTGTCACTTTCTTTGGTTTTAATAATAATTAAATTATTTTCATGGTCAAAAGTCCATAAAATTAATCTAATCCGACCCTTAGGTTATATGGGTATACTTTTATCCATCCAATAGAATTTTGGCTTGTGTTAGGGTAATTTTATAATATTATATTTACCATTAATTACTCGATTTACCTTTAACTATGGTAAATAAAATTTACCGTAGTTACTATTCATAATTCCCAAAAATAAAAAGTATCTTATTAAAATAATTTGGACACACTGATTCCAAATATGGAATCCATTTTTCCAAAATAAATACGCAAAAGTTGAATAAATTAAATTAAAATTAATCCCGTTGTCGAAAGAAAACGGGTTTTTCTTTAAAACATTGCAAAAGATTGAATTGATTTAACCTACGAATTTAATGTAAAATCAATGCTAATGACATACATTATATTAAATGGTAAAAATATATTCTATTTATACTTTAAAACCATTAAATATTATAATTTAACCATATAAATTATTGTGATGACAAAAGTTTTTTTTTAATTAAAATATAGCATGTTTTTACTATTCATCAAAATATGAAAGTTACCAGAATAATATGAAAAATTTATTCAAAGTAAATTTTTATTTCATGATTCCAATGAAGAATTTTATTTTGTCAAGTTTAACTTATAAACATGTCAAAAACTATATTTAAAGTGGGTGCGCCATCAAAAGGCGGCAAAACTACATTTTTTGAAAAATACTTATTTTACCCGAAAAATTTATTTTGTTCTTATATCATGTTCTAGAAAATGTGTAAGATGAATAATAATGTTATAAAATTAAAACTTTAGTTAATACTATTGATAAAGACTAGTTCATAATAATATTATAATAATATATCGTTGTTTAGTAAAACCCGGTATTGCGTACAACACACGCTATCGAGGAAGGTCGCGATTGCGTGTAATGCAAGCTAAGTCAGGGTTGTGTGTTATGCAAGAATCCTTCATTGTTTCTTATAACATAATCCAACCATATTTCATTTATACATTGAATATATATATATATATACTCAATGTTGCGTAGAATAACTATTATCAAAATTTTGTGTAACACGATCCAAGAATAGTGTCGCGTATACTGCAAGCTAATACGGTGTTGCGTATAGCGCAAGGTAATCTTGGTGTAGCATACAACACAAGACATTAATGCAATTAAAAGAATATTTTTCATAAAATCTCGGGGTGTTACAACCATTATAATATCTTTTTGTAGCACTGATAATGGGTATCCTTTATCCACATTTTTTTAGTTCTCATAAAAAGAACCATTTATTAGTGCTTTAATTTTAGCACTGATAAAGGGTAGTATCTATCAGCGCTATATTTTTAGATATGATGAAGGGTAGACTTTACACTTTTATTAGATCAGATAAAGGTCCAAAATAAAATGAAATAATTAAATAAATAATTTTTTTAAAAAATAGTAATAATGCTATTAATTAAATAATTATTGATAAAAATGAATAAATTGAATAAAAATTTATAAAAATTATAAAAAATTATAATGAATATATATTAAATATGTAAGATATGTAAAGTCAATAAATTTAAATAATCAAATAAAAAAGTGTAAATGAAGAAAAATATTAAGCATTTTATTAAATAAATAATTATTGTTAAACATGAGTAAATTTAATATATATATATATATATATATTTATATGATAAATATTTATAAATATTACATATTAAAAATATATTTATAAAAAGAAAAAATTGTAGTAATTAAACAAGACAATGTTAAAAACAAAAAATATATAATTAATAAAATAATTAAAATTCAATAAATTTAAAAAAAAATATTTAAAAAATATTAATGAAAAATTTATTAATAAAAATGAATAAGTATTATACAAATATAAATTAATTATATATATAAATAAATAAAATATTTTAATTATAAACATATAGAAAATGAATAAAATGTAATAATTTGAAAAATATTAAAGTCTTATTCATTTTTAATGTTGTTTTATTTTTCAATTTAACAAATATCAAACTTCTGTTACATTAATTTCACATACATATACATAATTAATGCATTTTTATATAAAACATGCACACATACACAAAATATTTTGCATTTATAAAAATCTTATATAGAAATATTCACCTAATATTTATGTAATTTACCCCAATTTTAGTTTAATTTAGAATTTTATTAATAAAGGATACATTTTTTTTATTCAATGTCACTCCATTTTTTATTTTTGAAAATGATCGAGGACTAACAGTCCCTTTTATTATGAAAATAATAGAATATTTACAATATATCCTAAAAGCATTAGAATTCCAAATGGAAATCCAAACAAAGACAAGTGAAAATTTTAGGAGCACGAGTCTGGGTGCACATTATATGGAGCGAGGAACGTCAAACCCTTATGCAGGGGCCTCCCCCTTATCCATGTTTTTTACTTTCACCCATGGTCTTCTTTCATCATCTCGGAGTCCAGCATCAATGACTTTATTAATTTCGTCATCTCTAGTAGAATGATTATGTTCCTATCCATCCTCCTCCCTGCTTCCAGATGCAAGTTGATGAAAAGAGTTATGTGTGGTTACTTTATAAAGAAAAGTTTATTTTTTCCAATTGGGATATATCAAGAGTATTTATGGAGACAACATGTATTTTTACGGAACCTCTTCCCTTAGTATACGAAGAGGCTAGACAAAAATTTGGTCGATGAATGTCAACATTAGGAGTTTTTAACATTCCCAAGTCTTTCACAAAACCAATATAGTGTTTTTTCGAGACCTCCAGAGCACAAAATACACTTGTAGACTCTATTCTAGGAAGGATTTCAATAGTAGAATCAAATTTTAAACACATACCATGAGAATTTTCTAAAAACTTTGGTTGAGGTGATTCGGTAGTAGCTTTATTGGCTTCTAATTGACCTGAATCTAAATCAGGAGGATGATCCAGGTATGACTTATCATATTATCGGGGTTCTTGAGAGCACGAAGATGATTCAACAATGTTCAAATCCCTACGATTAACAATTTCATCCCCCCTACAAGCAACATGGAGTTATCCAACACTATTTTTTGGAAAAAATTTATGCCAACATGAACCTCCATATATATTTACTTCATTACCGAGATTAATTTTCTTGGTTACACCTTATCAAAAGATGATATTTTGTTTTTTGTATTTCAAATGGATAACATCCTCAAGTTTTTCCTAACCACTCACACCCTTAGAGGAATTCATCTTCAATTGCTCCCACATTACAAAATTGTTGGACTCACTTGTTTTGATAATCCCAAATCATGTTTCATCAATATAATAATCATATTTCATTAGTGTTTATAGTTTTATCTTGTAAAAATTATGTATTTTCAATCTCAAAACATTCTTTATTAAGTTCACAATGTAACATTTTCTATGTAAAATGTCACAAGTATGAAGGTCTCTATTAAGAGCCTTCGTTTTAAGTCATCTGTTGAGGTTACCACTAGAGGTTACTACTAGAGATTACCGCTGGAAGGTTACTGCTAGAGGATACCGCTAGAGGTCACCACTGGAATGTTAGTACTAGAGGTTACTGGTTAAATCTTAATGAAGTCACCACTAAGAGGTTACTATTATAAGGTTACCATTTTAAGCTTACTACTGATACGTCTACCGATGAAGCCTACGGTTGCAAGGCTACGACTGATAAGATTAATATTGTGAAGGCTATTGTTCAGAAGCTACTATTGAGAAGGCTATGACTACCAATATACTGATATCTATACCCTTCTACTCTATACTTTTTCAATTTTCATAGGATTATTATAATGGTCCAAATTTGTAAAATTAATTGGTTTGGATTTAATCATTGTTAGAAATATCTAGAGATTGTACGAGGTATGATGAAGAATTCATGGGGTTTGATCATTACTTTTAGTGGACCTCATGATTATAAAATAGAATATAAGATATAGATAAAAAAAATTAAGGATGAGATTGAGTTAGACATTTACACAAGACAGACCTGAAGAATGAGGAGAACACACCATCAATTACTCTGTGAACCCAAAAGCTTCACGAAGACCATTTTGGAGGAAACATTCCACACTGACTTGCTGTGCTTCATCAAATCTCTCTCAAACCAAGAATTTGAACACCTCAGTACCTGGAAGCCATAACCAGAAGTTACAAAATACTGTTTTGGAGACAACTTCTCAATAAGGACTCAAACTGCAATTTCTTCAAACTAAGGACTCTAATGATTAACTACAAACACATTGAGACTTCTAAAATAAATCCTAATAATGTTATCTCTATTGTGTTCTTTATTTTACATTCCTTAGTACTGTGTTTTCATCTGTTACACACACACTGTCTCCTATGCTTAAACTGGAGGATATGAAAAATCGTCACACCAAACACTTCTTACAGTTTTTTACCACATATAACTATTGAAGAGTTTGTGTGTCACGACCCATCCTTGGGACTTGTGTCATGACTACCCCAAGCCCGCCTCCCATAGGCCAGGGACTGGCAACTAGCACCAAGGTGTAAATCCTGACAAAAAGGGGAAGGCATTGCCATTTTAAAGTAAACAAACACCACAAAGCAAGCAAACAGAAGTATACACTAAGTAAAACTGGGTACAATAGTAAGTGCGGATAGTAAATGGGCCAAAATACAAACCCAAACTGAATGTAAAGTAAAACTGGAAAGAAAGTATAGCAACTGAAAGTAAAGCAGCAACGACGAGCCGTCCACTGGACGTCCCACCTGAAGGGTGGGTACAGATAGCCTCCTCAGCTCCTCAGGTCCAGCCGTCCGCTTCGTGTACGTCCCGCCCAGTGGTCCACCTCCAAGTACCAAATTGCTCCACAATCCTCAACCACGATCAGCATTGTCTGTCGTATGCATCCAACACAACGTAGTGCGGGCATATCCCGTGCAGGGGTTAGTATACCCTACTTAGTAGGGACCCCGAGACCCCCGAAGGTCATCCATAATCCACAAAGGATAATCCACAAAGGAAATATACAATCACTAAGTAACACCCAACACTAATTAGGTATATGCTCATACATATACCTAAGTCGTCAATTCCAGTTCGGCTCCAACATCTGAGCCCAAGTTCGATCACGTCCACACATGATAGTACAACCCAATCCACACAGGAAAGCAAGTCAATCTTTTCTAAGATAATGATTGAAAGTCCAGACTCATCTCACACAGGTATAATTCTTCGTATGGTGATAGAGATGATCAGATGTAGCCACTGATTCATCTAAGCTGGTACCCATGTAGGATACAAAAACCAACTACTCTTCCAGATCCACGGTGGAGACAAGAACAGAGTCAAACACTACCAGACCCATGTAGGATACACGAACAGTAGTACTTCCAGACCCACGTAGGATACAAGAACAGTAGTCATCGCCGTCGAACCCACGAAGGATTTCAGTAAGGTCTTCGTCGATGCCGAACCCACGGAGAATTTCAGTGAAGTCTTCATCGCTGCCGAACCCACAGAGGATTTCAGTGCTGTCGTCATCGCTACCGAACCCGCGGAGGATTTTAGTACAGTCTTAATCTCTGCCGAACCCATGGAGGATTTCAGTGCAGTCTTCATCGCTGCCGAACCCACGGAGGATTTTTCAGTGCAGTCTTTATCGTCATCACAGTCGCAGCTAGCTCTAGGGTTCCCACACACAGCATGCTCGATTCTGGGAGGGTCCGCTCCATGAGCCAAGGGGGTCGATACATCAACTGACACGTAGTCTGGAGTTTATGTATCCCAAAGTTCCGTCTCGACAAAAGGAACTCAATGTGACAGACGGCGCGTCCATCGGACGCCCAGTCTGAGAGTTATTAACTTTTTCGTTCATGGGCCCCGGTTGGTTTTTAAGTCAAAACCAATCCGACCACACTCCAAATGCATCCAAACCTTGAGTAGATTAATCTAAAAGGTCCTTCTCACTAAGAGGAATCCAAAAAAGTTGACGGCACGTCAATCAGACGTCCGGAGCTCAAGTTATAAGCGTTTCCGCTCTAAGGGCCCGGTTGGTTTCGTGCTCGAACTAACCCGGCCATACCCAATGTTCTCCGAAACCTTGAGTGTAATATAAACAAATAACCTTCTCGATCCAAGGATCGTATCTCACCTAACGGTGCGTCGATCGGAGGTCTATAGCCCAAGATATGGGCAAAAGAACGAACCTGTCCGGTTTTAGGGGGTTTTGGGCCCGGACCGACCCGGCCCGAGACCCCCTGGGTCGGCCTGAACCTGGTCGACCCGACCCGGGTCCGGGTCCGGCCCAAAAGGTCGCGGCCAAGCCTGACTAGCATGGCCCAGCGCGGCCGGTTCGCCTGGCGTGGGCGCGGCCTGCATGGCCAGCTCGGCGCTGGCCGAGCCGTCGTGGAAAGGGGGGTGTGCTGCCCCCTTGATTGAGAAACGGCCTCCCATGAGGGGGGCACCATTTTCCGGCCAGGGGTAACGACCCCCGGATTTCGTGGAAACCGGCCCGCCAAGCTGGCCGGTGTGTCACTGCAGGACCCCCTGCGGGTCCCGCCCTCCTTGCACCGGCGGCCGGTGGTTCCGGCTGCCGCTCCTCGCAGCACTGCGGCCATAGGCCGGGGTCTTGTCCAACCGGTGCAGCGTGACGACGTTGCGCCCCTTCGTCGCGGCCCCGCTCTGATCATGGCTTCTTCATGGTTCTCCAGCATGGCGCGACGGCGGCACGGCTTTGTTCGGCCTCAACGGTGCGGCGCGACGGCGCCGCGCATCTTAGTACGTTCCTCTTGCTTCTGCATGGTGTCGTTGCACCGCGCTGCCTTTGCTCGTGCCGCAACAAGTACAAAATCAAATGGGGAGGAGGGTCGGTCGTGTTCGTGCGGTCCGACCTCCTCCCTTTATTACGATAACAGGCGTCCCAATATAAATGTCTATGAACGGCAAAGAAAACACGAACAAAAATTAACCCCTACCTTGATGAAGTCGTCGAACGAGGTTCGTCGCGGAAAAAAAAGACATCGTGGAAGACGGTGTCACAGAAGGAGGCTCTGTAAGCGTCATCGATGTCACGGTACATGGCGTCGTGGAGAAGAGGATCTTCAGCATCGCAGTACACGGCATCGCGTCGTCGATCTCCGAGGAATTAGCGTCCTTCTTCGTCCTTCGTCGGATGTCGACGTTCTTCGTCGGTGTCGGTGCGTTCTTCCTGTTCTTCAAGGGGGAAGATGAAGTTCTTCGTGGAACTCTCCCTCTCAACACAATGAAGCAACCCCTAATGAAATAAGACTTTGTCTTATTTAATTAACACACACAAGACAACATTTCATTTGAAATTCAAAATAATTCATTCAGTTAATTGAATTAATTGAAGAGTCTTAACAGTCCATTTAATGTGAGAGTTGACTTCGCTTTTATTAAGGGGGTGCGGGTGTGTTACAAAATAATGGGGGGTTGAGGAAGTTGAAAAGTTGGGGCCCGTGTGGGTCCATCCTCACTAATATCCTATTAAGAGGGGTTAGGATATAGTGGGTCCCACCTCAACTTCCATAAGCAAGTTTAAACTACTTACAACATAAAATAAAAATTGTTGCACAACATTAATTTTATTCATTAGTTAACCCTTTTCTTTAAATAACCACACCCGATAAAACGCAACTCCAGAAAAGGTGTTCCTAAGAAATTACTGGCGCTATGGTTTCATTGGTGCCCTCGGATTTCGATTCCGAGAAACGGTTCAAAATTTAGGAAAACCCACTCGTTCGTTCACAGAACGTACCCGAGCTAAACTTCGGAAATTGATTCTGGGCACACCGGGCCACGGAATCAGGTGCCGTTAGAAACTGCATTCTTGTAAAATCACAAAGAAAATTAAGAAACAATTTCCCTTGAAATTTATGGGTCTTTACATTACTCCCACCTCAGGGCTTTACATCTCCGTTAAGATACATCATAAACTAGGGGAACAAATGTGGGTACTGTGCACGCATCTGAGCCTCCTGCTCCCAAGTGCTCTCCTGGAGGTTCCAGTGCTACCACCTGATGCAAACTAGAGGAATCGAATGCCCACATCGGACCCGCTCCTGTCGATCCTTGATCTGGATCGGGACCTCAGAAAAAGTCACCCCATCGTCAATGTCCAACTCCCCATGGTCGATGATATGTGTCGGGTCATGCACGTATCTCCTCAGCTGAGATATGTGGAAGACGTCGTGAACCCGGTGCAACTGAGGTGGTAGAGCTAGGCGATAAGCCACCTCGCCTATCCGGCTAAGAACCTGGAACGGTCTGGTGGAGCGCGGAGATAACTTTCCACCCCGGCCAAATCTATGTAATCCACATCGAGGTGAGACCCACAAGAAAATGTGGTCGCCATCCTCGAACTTCGGTGGCCTCTGCCTCTTGTCAACATTAGACTTCTGTCGGCTATGAGCTGTCCTCATCCGCTCCTGGATGACCAGGACCTTCTCTATCGTGTCCTGGACCATTTCTGGTCGCACAAGTGCTGACTCCCCAAGGTCTGTCCAGCACAGAGGTGATCTGCAAAGTTGGGCATACAATGCCTCGTATGGTGCCATCCCGATGGTGGAGTGGTAGCTTTTGTTGTACGCGAACTCCACCATGGGTAGGTGGTCCTCCCAGCTTCGACCAAAGTCGAGGACACATGCACAGAGCATGTACTCGAGAGTCTGAATGGTCCTCTCCGTCTGACCATCCGTCTGAGGGTGGAAGGCGGTTCTCAGACGTAGCTCCATCCCGAATGCCTCCTGCAACCCCTTCCAAAGCTAGGAAGTAAAGTGGGCATCTCGATCAGAGACTATAGATGATGGCACACCATGAAGCCGTACAATCTCCTGAATGTAGAGGCATCCCAGGATCTCCACTAAGCCCTGCTCTCTGATGGGTAAGAATTGGGCCGACTTGGTGAGTCTGTCGACAATAACTCAAATAGAGTCGTGACCTCTAGAAGTACGTGGAAGTCCAGTCACGAAATCTATAGATATCCCGTCCCACATCCATTCCGGGACCTCCAAGGGCTACACCATGCCTGCTGGTACCTGGTGCTCCACCTTCACCTGCTAACAGGTGAGGCATTGATAAACGAACTCAGCTACAACCTGCTTCATACCTGGCCACCAGTGCTGTCGTCTGAGATCCTGGTACATCTTCGCCACTCATGGATGTACCGCTAAAGGGGATGTGTGAAACTCCCTCAACACCTCCTCCTGTAAAGAATCTACTACCATGGTACGTCCTCTGAAAAGGACGACATGATATCCTCACATAGATAATCCATCAGGTGCCTGTACTGAGGAAATCTGTGCACGCTGCGTCTCACAGTCAACGTCCCCACGCTGCGCCTCTCGGACCCGCTGAAGAAGTGGAGGAGTGACTGTGAGTGACTGAATAAAGGATTCTCCATCTCTATCCACGAAGGATATCTGCAAAGCGACTAGGTGCTCTGTCGCCTCCCTGAGTAGCTGAATGCTCATCCTCCTGCTGAGAGCATCGGCTACTATGTTCCCCTTCCAAGGAGTACAGAATATCTCAAAGACATAGTCCTGGAGCAACTCGATCCATCGCCACTGTCTCATATTCAGGTCCTTCTGCGAGAAGATATACCGGAGACGCTAGTGGTCAGAGTAGACTGTAAAGCGCTCTCCCATCAGATAGTGCCGCCACATCTTCAGAGTGAAGACCACTACTTCTAACTCCAGGTCATGGGTAGCGTAGTTCTGCTCATGCTACCTCAACTGACATGATCCATAGGCGATCACGTCCCGCTCCTGTATCAGGACACATCCATGTCTGGTCCCTGATTCATCGCAGTAGACTACGTACCCTACTCCCTCCTCCAGTAGCCTCAAGATAGGTGCGCTGCTAAATCTCTGTCTTAGCTCATGGAAGCTCTACTGACATCTATCTGACCACACGAAGGGTTTCCCCTTCTTTTTCATAGCCGAAAGTGGTGCCGCAACTCTGGAAAAGTCTGGCACAAACCTCCGATAGTACCCATCTATACCCAAGAATCTCTGCACCTCCGTCACACTCCTGGGTGGCTCCCAAGCTAGCACTGCCTCGATCTTCTCCAGATCCACCGCGACTCCCACCTCAGAGATGACGTGTCCCAAGAAGTGGACCTCACATAACTAGAACTGACACTTTGAGAGCTTACCATGAAGCTGGTGCTCTCGGATTGTGTCTAGTACAACCCACAAGTGGTAGGCGTGCTCCTCCTCAGTGGTCGAGTATATCAATAGGTCATCGATGAAGACCACGACAAATCGATCGAGGTGTGGCTGAAACATCCTATTCATGAGACTCATGAACACTGCTGGATTGTTGGTTATGCCGAAAGGCATAACAAAGAACACTTAGTGGCCATATCAACATCTGAAGGTCGTCTTCTGCACGTCCTCTTCCTGAACTCTGAGCTGATGATAGCCTGACCTGAGGTCTATCTTCGAGAACCATAGTGCTCCCTTGAGATGATCGAAGAGGTCGTCAATCCTCGGTAGCGGATACATGTTCCTCACAGTCACCTGGTTCAGGTGAGGATAGTCGACACACACTCGCAAGCTCCCGTCTTCCTTCCTGGCGAACAAAATCGGGGAAGCCCAGGGTGAAACACTGGGCCAGACAAATCCCTTTCCCTACAAATCCTCCAACTGTACCCGTAGCTCTCGATGCTCGGTGGGAGCCATCCAATATGATGGGGTGGATATCAGGGTTGTCCCGGGGTACATGTCAATATAAAAGTCTACCTCTCTGTGAGGAGGTAGTCCTGGAACATCTTCTTGAAAAACTTATGCATACTGATCCACCACTACAGGAAATCTCGGACTCCGTACGTCAACTGCTCCTAGGATGAGGCTAGCCAACTGGTGAGTGATGGGTTTTCCTCTCCTCTACGTGAGTCCATCGTGTGCTGCAAAGGCTCTCTTCTCGCCGGTGAAGGTGAACATTCTCCCATCGGTGCGAACATACCGCACCTTGGGCCTAATATAGTCGATCTGAGCATGGACTGTAGATAACCAATCCATGCCCAAGATGACGTCATAAGGCCTCGACGCTGCTACAAGAATATCACAGCCGAAGCTCTCTCCTCCTAGAGTAAGCTCACACTACCGGAACCAGTTTGTAATCGTCCAGTCTACTCCCGTAGGAGTATCTAGCCGTAAGGATCGAGCCAACAGCTCAGTCGGAATCTCCGAGCACCGAACAAGGGCAGCGGGAATAAAATAATGACTCCCTCCTATGTCTATAAGAACTGCAGCATGGGTGAAGTAGACACAGATAGTACCTCAAATCGTCTCTGGCGTGCCGTGGTCGTAGGCCTATACTACCTGAATCTAGGCCTGCCTCTGCCTGCTAGCTCCCTGTGGTCGGGGTGGACCTCTTGGTGGTGGTGGTGGTAAAGCCTCAAAGCGTCGCCCACCACCTGCTGCTAGACCAGCTCCCCTGCCTCGTCCACCTGCTCTCAGCGGACAACCATGGTTGACCCTCTGCCTCTACCTGGGTGGCCCCTCAACTGTCTGCTACTCCTTTGCATGGCGGGTCAGGCAGTCTCGAGCCATGAGACCCTGCCCGCCGCATGCGTAGCACTATCTGCTCCTCAGATGGCTGGCTCTATGTCGCATGTCCCGCACCTCTGAGCCAGTGTCCAGAGGTCGTCTTCCTGAAGGTCTGGTCTGCCTGGACCCCTATGACGTCCGTCGACTAACAACAATAGACGACTCTGCTACGTGCCTCTCTGTGGTAGGTCTCGCTGCTAGTGTAGGATCAGCAAGGAAAATCTCTTTGAGAAGGGCTCTCTCCAGTACTCCTGCCTTTGTCGGACTGATTACGGAGAGCATCGATGCCCTGATCTCATGCCTCAGTCCATTCTCAAAGGTCCGGGGCTGAAATAATAGGTGTCGTACCATGTCTGTCAAATAACATGAGAGATTAGTAAATCTCGCCGAGTACTGGGTGACCATCATGCTTCCCTGTCGCAGCTGTAGTAGATCCTGGATGCGCACCACACGGAGGGTGGCTGCGACGAACTCCGAGCGGAAGAGGCTCTCAAAGTCTGTCCAGAGGAGAGATGCCTCGTCGTGCACCTGGAGCATCAAGCTCCTCCATTTTCCTACTGCCGCGTGCAGGATGCTCGCTGCAAGGATCATCATGAGGTCAGCCGGTGTCCCATGTTACCTGAAAACTCAAACTACAGCCTCTATCCAATCCTCGGCTGCCTGAGGGTCCGTCTCCCCACGAAACCTGGGTGGTCTCTGACGCTGAAACCCATGCAGTGCACTAAGGTGACGTGCACTCTCAGCGGCTGGGGCTGGTAGCATCGGTGGCTCGGCGGGTAGAGGTACCGTCGGTGCCTCCACTGAAAAAGGTTCCTGCACCGAGGCCTCGTCGCTCGGTGGGCTGTCGTCTCGCACAAAACTCGGAACCCTAGCTGGCTGTCGTCGTGGGGCCATCCTGAAAAGCAACAGGTGCACCATGGTCAAAATAGTATACCTGGTGAGCTGACACAATGTAATCACGAAGAAAACTTTTTAAACACACATCCTATCAATGTTTTCGTGCATTGAGTCAGAAATTAGAGGTCAGGGACCTAGTGTACGGATACGTTGGCCGCCGCACCAACACTAGACTCCTAGGACTGATAACCACACTCAATACCCTTAACATTATTTCTTCACATAGAAGAAAGATCAGATTCCTGAGTTTTGCAGTAGAACCGAACTCCTCTGATACCAATTTGTCACGAGTCATCCTCGGGACTCGTGCCGTCACTACCCCAAGCCTGCCTCCCATAGGCTAGGGGCTGGCGACTAGAACCAAGGCGTAAATCCCGACAAAAAGAGGAAGGCTTTGCCTTTGTAAAGTAAAAAAACACCATAGAGTAAACAAACAGATGTATACACTAAGTAAAACTGGATACAATAGTATGTGCGGAAAGTAAATGGGCCAGAATACAAACCCAAACTGAAAGTAAAGTACAACTGGAAAGAAAGTATAGCAACTGAAAGTAAAGCAGCAACGTCGAGCTGTCCATTGGAAGTCCCACCTGAAGGGTGGGTACAGGTTTCCACCTCATCTCCTCAGGTCTAGCCGTCTGCTCCATGTACGTCCTACCCAGTGGTCCACCTCCAGGTACCGACTTTCTCCACAAGCCCCAACCATGATCAGTGATGTCCGTCGTCTATATCCAACACAACGTAGTGCGGGCATAGCCCGTGCAGGGGTGATTATACGCTACTCATTAGGGACCCTAAGACCCCCGAAGGTCTCCCAGAATCCAGAAAGGATAATCCACAATAGAAAGATACAATCACGAAGTAACACCCAACACTACTTAGGTATATGCCCATACATATACCTAAGTCATCAATTCCAGTTCGGCTCCAACATCCAAGCCCAAGTTCGATCACGTCCACACAGGATAGTACAATCCAATCCACACAGGAAAGCAAGTAAATCATATCGAAGATAATTACTGAAAGTCAAGACTCAGCTCGCACATGTATACTTCTTCGTAAAGTGATAGAGATGATCAGATGTAGCCACTGATTCATCTATGCTGGGACCCATGTAGGATACAAGAATCAGCTACTCTGCCAGACCCATGTAGGATACAAGAACAAAGTCAAACACATCCGGACACACATAGGATACACGAACAGTAGTACTGCCAGACCCACGTAGGATACAAGAACAGTAGTCATCATCGTCGAACCCATGGAGGATTTCAGTACGGTCTTCGTCGCTACTGAACCCACAGAGGATTTCAGTGCAGTAGTCATCGCTGCCAAACCCATGGAGGATTTCAGTATAGTCTTCATCGTTGCTGAACCCACAGAGGATTTCAGTGCAGTCTTCATCGCTGCCAAACCCATGGAGGATTTTAGTGCAGTCTTCATTGTCGTCGTAGTCACAGCCAACTCTAGGGTTCCCGAACACAGCATGATCGATTCCGGGAGGGTCCGCTCCACGATCCAAGGGGGTCGATACATCAACTGACACGTAGTCTGGAGTTGATGTATCCCAAAGTTCCATCTCGAAAAAAGGAACTTAACGTGACAGACGGCACGTCAATCGGATGCCCGGTCTGAGAGTTATTGGCCTTTTCGTTCCAGGGGCCTGGTTGGTTTTTAAGTCAAAACCAATCCAACCGCACTCCAACTATGATCAAACCTCAAGCGGAGTAATCCAAAAGGCATGTCTCACTAAGTGTAATCCAACAATGTCGACGGCACGTCAATCGGACGTCCAGATCTCAAGTTATAAGCGATTCCGCTCCGAGGGGCCGGTTGGTTTCGTGCTCAGACCAACCTGGATGTATCAAAAGTTTTCCGAAACCTTAAGTTTAATATACCAAAAATACCATCTTGATCCAAGGATCACATCGCAACTGACGGTGCGTCGATCAGAGGTCAATAACCCAAGATATGGGAAAAAGAACGAACCTGTCCGGTTTTATGGGGTTTTGGGCTCGGACCGACCCGGCCCAAGACCCCCTAGGTCGGCCCGAACCGGGTCGACCCGACCCGAGTCTGGGTCTGGCCCAAAAGTGTGCAGCCCGGCCCTGCCGGCGCGACCTGGTCCGGCCGGCATGGCTCGGCCCGGCCTGGGCTACCCGGCCCGGTGCGGCCGGTTGGCCTAGCACGGGTGCGGCCCACATAGCCAGCTCGGCGCTGGCCGAGCCGTCGCGGAAGGGGGGGGGCGCTGCCCCCCTGATTGAGAAACGACCCCCCACGAGGGGGGGGGGGCGCCATTCTCCAGTCGGGGGTTGTGAGCCCCAGCTTTCCCAGAAACCATCCGGCCATGTCGGCCGGTGTGTCACCGCAGGACCCCCCGCAGGTCCTGCCCTCCTTGCACCGGTGGCCAGCGGTTCTGGCCGACGCTCCCCACACCACCGCGGATCGACGATGCCACGTCCCTCCACCGCAGCCACACTCTAGCCACAGCTTCATCGTGGATCTCTGGCGCGGCGCGACGGCGCCGCGCATTTTCGCCTGTTCCTCTTGCTTCCGCGCGGTGCCGTTGCACCGCGCTGCCATTGCTCGTGCCGCAACAAGTACAACATCAAAGGGGGAGGAGGGTCGGCCGTGTTTGTGTGGTCGGACCACCTCCCGTTATTACGATAAGAGGAATCCTAATAAAAATGTTGATGATCGACAAGGAAAACACGAACAAAAATTATCCCCTACCTCGATGTAGTCGTCGATCGAGGTTCGTCGCGGAAAAAAAAAAGACGTCGCGGAAGACGGCGTCGCGGAAGGAGGATCTGTAAGCATCATCGATGTCTCGGTACACGGTTTCACGGAGAAGAGGATCGCCAGTATCGTGGTACATGGCGTCGCATCTTCGATCTCCAAGGAATTAGCATTCTTCGTCGTCCTTCGTCGGAGGTCGGCATTCTTCATCGGTGTCGGTGCGTTCTTCACGTTCTTCAAGGAGGAAGATGAAGTTCTTCATGGAACTCTCCCTCTCAACATAACGAAGCAAACCCCTAATGAAATAAGACTGTGTCTTATTTAATTAACACACACAAGACAACATTCCATTTGAAATTCAAAAGAATTCATTAAATTAATTAAATTAATTGAAGAGTCTTAACAGTCAAATTAATGTGAGAGTTGACTTGGCATTTAATAAGGGGGTGCAGGTGTGTTACAAAATAATGGGGTTTTGAGGAAGTTGAAAAGGTGGGGCTAGTGTGGGGCCCACCTACCTAATATCCTATAAAGAGGGGTTAGGATATAGTGGGTCCCACCTCAACTTCCATAAGTAGGTTTAAACTACTTAGAACATAAAATAAAAATTGTTGGACAACTTCTATTTTATTCATTAGTTAACCCTTTTTTTAAATAACCACACCTGAGAAAATGAAACTCCAGAAAAGTTGTTCCTAATCAATTACCGGTGCTTTGGTTTCATTGGTGCCCTCAGATTTCGATTCCGAGCACCGGTTCAAAAGTTAGGAAAATCCGCTCGTTTGTTCACTGAACGTACCCGAGCTAAACTTCGGAAATTGATTCCGGGCACACCGGGCCTCGGAATCAGGTGCCATCAGAAACTGCATTCTTGTAAAATCCCAAAAAAAATTAAGAAAAAATTTTCCTTGAATTTTATGGGTCTTTACATTGTGTGTGTCCTGTTTTTTTGTTTTCTCCATGAATAATTGTGGTAGAGGTTGTTAGACCTGGACAGTTTGTGAAAACTACTATTAATCCTGATACAGCGAGTGTATCAAGATTATTGTCAATATAAACAGCTTGGTGGTAGGTGATCACCAAGTGGATAGTATTATGTCTTCGCTTGAGATTGAACATATCATTTTATTCTACTGTGTAATTTATTTTATATTACTCTATTTTTTTTATTTTCCACTACTTATAATTTCAAAAATAGAAAATTGTATTACCTTAACTCTAATAGTTAGTTTTGGTTTTTTTATATAGGTATTTAATTTCTTAAAACTGTTTCAAAAGTTGTATAAGTGTTCTTACAGGGATTTTACTAAGGACTAATCATCCTTTGACAAAATGGATCAGAAATTGAAAATTTATATCTCTATTGGATTAATAAGCTGGGATGTTTCAAAGTGGGGATTTAATTATATAGTTTTCACCAAACATTTAAGTGGGAACTCAATTCACCCCCCTCGTGAGTTTTCACCTTGACCAACATTTGGTATTAGAGGTTTTTTTATTAAAATCATCAAAAACGTTTTTCAAGTTTTTCAAATTCCTCTTAACAGTGATTTTAGTTGTATCTTAGTGATCATAAAGTTTCTGTCATATCGAAATTCTCAGTTCTTTAAATTCTAATTAACTATGGATAACCAAGAAGAGGGTGAGGCTACCAACAGTGCACCTTTATTAAATGGTAATAATTATTCCCAGTGGAAATTGAAAACGAAAATGTATCCAGAGATCATGTGTCCTGAAATCTGGGACACAGTTGAAGAACAACATGGATTACCTGCTACTACTAGGGAAACAAGGTCTCAGTTGACTAAAGCTAGGTATAAAACAACTGTAATGAAATTAATGCATTTTACTATGTTCTAAGTGATGAATAATTTAATATCACATCTTCCTATAAAATTGCATATTAAATTTTGGATACTATGGTTGTTTCCCATGAGGTAACAATCAATGTTAATGAAATGAGATTAAATAATTATACTATTAAATATAAATTTTTTAAAATGAATCATGATGAACCTATCTTTGAAATGTATAACTGGTTAAATGAAATACAAAATACAATGAGTCTATTTGGAAAACTAGTGGATAGTGGGGATCAGATTGTGAGATTGCTTCGATGCCTACCACACAGATGGAGAGGAACTTCTATTTCTATCCGAGAATCATGTGACATAAGCAAGCTACCAGTGAAAGAACTAATTGGAAAACTAATGATTTATTGAGAAGATATTAAGGTGAATCAAGAAGTACAAGAATAAACAATAAAGACATTCATAGCATTCAAGACTTATACCACAAACATCAAATACAAGTAAGAGGTTCAAGTTCCTGTAGACAGTTCTACCAGTGAAGACTAAAAATATGATAGTGATGAAGAGATGACTAATATTTCTAGAAGATTCAAAAGGTTCTACTAAAAGAATAACTTATTTAAAAATTCAAACTATAGAGGAAGGTATGATAGTAAAGAACATTAGAAAAATGACAGAAAATGGAATCACAACACAAATGAGATAATCTGCTATGAGTGTAAATGTAAATGTCTTGTGAAGGCTAATTTCCCCAATCTGAAATTCAAGATGAAATATGAGTACAAGGGAAAGGGATATAAAAATCCTATGAAATAAACATGGAGTGCTTCAGAAGACACCTCCAGTGGATGTGAATCTTTTTATACTAAACAAAAAAATCATGAAAACATATGTTTTATAACAGAAACATCTAAGGTAACACTTAATTCTCCTATACATATTGCTTACTATTTTGGGAATTAATGTGAATCAAATAATGATGAAAATATGACTAAGGATGAACTATTTGAATACTGTGTAATGCTTGAGGATACCTTTAAGGAGCTCAAGGATAAATAGAAATAATTGAAATGACAACATGTTTTAAATTCCAATTATATGTCTGGTTTGGATATAGGAAAGGAAAAAATTTCTCAATTGTTAAAAAAAAATACTGAACTTAAATTATCAAATTAACAATTAAAAAGAGATCTTGATAATTTTAATACTAGTAGGGATACCTTGACCCAGTTTATAGGAAAACAAATTTCACAAAAACACACAACAAGTCTAGCATATCAACCATGATAGAAAACGATTATGAAAAACAAAACATTCCAAATTATGGATGGTTTACTACTAGTTCATGTTATGGATAATATATCAAAAAACAATTTTCTAAAGGAGAAAAAACATATTTTATGTCTCAAAACATGTCTGTTGATTATAGGAAACCTATAAGATAGATATGGGTTCCCAAACTTTACTTGTTAACCTTTCTGGCCCCCTGAAAATTGGGTTAACAAAGTTACCCTATGCTTAATCTGTTTTGAAGGTAAATTGTCTAAAGAGTTCCTATAAAACCCTATGTTACATGGATATTCGATGTTTAAGACATATAATAAGAGACTATTCATGCTTCAAAAGCCTAATCAAAGTTTATGGTGAACATGTTACATTTGGTGTAATGATAAGGGAAAGATTGTATGTTTAGGCCAAATTGGTAACCCTAATACTATATTAATTTCAAGAGTACTTTTGGTTGATGGGTTAAAGTACAATCTACTTGGTATATCTCTGCTGGGTGATGATGGTTGTAATTTAAGATTTGAAAATTATGAATGAAATGATTTTAATTCTAAAAATATTTTAATATTCACTGCTCGTAGAAATGAAAATGTATATGTTTTTGATTTAAAATCTTTAGCTAACAGAAATGTTTCTTGTTTAAATGTTTTTCATAAGAAATATTGGTTATGGAACCAAAACTTTGGACACTAAAATGTACACTCATTTTGGAAAATAACAATGAAAAGTTTAGTTAGAGAAATACCTAAATTGGAATTCCCACTTAACATTATTTGTAATCCTTGTCAAAAGGGAAAACAACATAAAGTTTTTTTCAAACCAAAGAAAGAAGTTTAAACTTCTCAACCGCTTGAGTTTGTTCACATGGATTTTTTGGACCATCTAGAGTTTCAAGTTTAAATTGGAAGAAATATGTTTATGTTCTTATATATGACTTTTCTAGATACACTTGGGTAAACTTTCCAGCTCAAAAAATTGAAGCATTTTCTTACTTCATTAAATATTCCAAGTCTGTAGAAAATTAACGTGGACTTAGAATTAAGATAGTGAAGAAGTGATCATGGCCTTGAGTTTGAAAATTAGGAGTTCAAAACTTTTTGTTCATATAATGGCTATAATCACAATTTCTCTACTCCTAGAACACCTAAAAAATGGAGTTGTAGAACGAATAAATAGGAAACTTCAAGAGTTTTCCCAGACTATGCTTAATGAGTAAAACATGCCAGTCTATTTTTGGGTTGAAGCTATTAGTTCAACTTATTAGATCATTAATAGACTTTTAATTAGAATTGTTCTTAAGAATAATATTAATGAGCTATGGAACTATAGGAAGCCTAAGGTCAATTACTTTATAGTTCTTGGTTGTAATGTTTTTATCCTTAACACTAGGGATAATCTTGAAAAAGTTTCTTCCAAAAGTGATGACGTAATTTTCTTAGGGTACTCAATATCTAGTAAAGCCTATAGTGTATTCAATAAGTGAACCAAATGTGTGGAAGAATAATTTCATGTCAAATTTGATGAGATTGATCCACAGTAACCTAAAACCTCTCTTGAATATCTCAAGAAAGATATGTCAATTCTAGACCTTAATGATAAAAATAGTGAACCCCCTGTGAAAACAACTAGTTCTGGAAATTTTAATGAATCTGAGACTTTTGAATATGACTATATAGACAACCATGAAAATTCTAGTCCAACCCTTCATAGAGGTATCATAACTCCCAAGAATCATCTTTTAGATGTTGTAGTGGGTGATCTAAATAGAAGAACACAAACTATATCTTTTCTGAGAAACCAGGTTGAACATCAAGATTTACTTTGATAGCTTGAACCCAAAAATAATAATGACTCTATCAATGATGAATTTTGGGTGATATCTATTCAAGAAGAATAAAATTTGGTTGAAAGAAATAATTTTTGGTAATTAGTACAATGACCATGGGACACTTCGACCATATGCTCTAAATGGGTTTTTAGAAACAAATTTGATGTGTCTGGAAATATAGTTAGAAACAAGGATATATTAGTTGCACAAGGATATATTAAAGAATAGTGAATAGAATATGAGGAATCCTTTGCTCCTTTATCTAGACTAGAAGCCATTAGGATACTACGTGATAATACAGCTCATCTGAATTTCAAACATTATCAAATGGATGTCAAAAGTGTATATCTAAATGGTTATATAGTTTAGGATGTGTTTATTGAAGAAACCCCTTGCTTTAAAAATACCCATGTTTAAAATCATGTTTTTAAACACTATAAAACATTATATGGTCTAAAATAAGATCCTAGAGCTTGGTACAATAGACTCAGTTATTTTCATATTTCAAAAGGTTTTACTAAAGGGATAGTTGATCCTACTCATTTTATTAAATGGATTCTCAAAGATGTTTTAAAAGTACAGATTTATGTAGATGACATTATTTTTGGATACTTTAATAATTATTTTTGTATTTATTTTTCAAAGATGATGAAAAATGAATTTGAAATGAGAATAATGGGGGAACATATATTTTTCATTGGACTTTAAATTTATCAAAATAAAAATGGTGTTATTTTGAATCAGTGTAAATATACTAAGGATATTATAAAATGTTTTGGTTTTGATAGTAATAATGGTTGTGATACAACTATGATTACCACATGTATGTTGGATGCTGATGAAACTTGTAAACTAGTGGATCAAACAAACTAAAAAGGAATGATTGGGAGTTTTTTCTAACTTACTAATAGCTGACCTGATATCATGTTCATTATATGTATGTGTTCTCATTTTCAATCCAATCCCAAAGAATCTAATTTAACTGTTGTCAAAAGGAATTGTAAAAATATCAATTATACTGCCAACTTAGGACTATTTTATCCAAGAGGAAAATCATTTGATTGGATAAGTTATTTAGATTCTAAATTTGCTGGTTGCAAGTCAGATTGAAAGATCACCTCTAGAACATGTTACATTTTGGGCAAGTCACTAGTATCATGGTATAGTAGGAAATAGTATTCTGATGCATTATCCACAACCAAAGCTGAATATATAGCTTCTTTTAGTTGTTTTGGTGAGATTATATGGATGAAACACACTTTACTAGACTATGAATATCAATTCAAACTTGTCTCTATAAATTTTGATAATACAAATGCTATTAAAAACTCTAAAAATCTAGTATCTCAATTTTGGACAATGAACTTTGATGTGATACATCGCTTTTTCAGAGATCATTATCAAAGAGGTGATATCAATCTTGAATTCATTGGCACTATGCATCAATTAGATGATATATTCACAATGTCATTGAATTTGGAGAGGTTAAATTACATCAAAATTGAGTTAGGTATGATGGATTTTAGTTAAGGACCTCACCGTTAGGAAACATCACCATTGGACCTCACCATTATAACACCTCACCATTGGACCTCACTATTGGACCTCACTATTAGCACACCACACCGTTCGACCTCACCATAAGGACAGATCGCCATTGGACCTCACCGTTTGGCCACCTCACCGTTGGACCTCACTGTTAAGACACCTCACCATTGGACCTCACTGTTAGGAAACCTTATTGTTGGACCTGATAGATAGACCTTACTGTAATCTCCATACAACTTGTAGACCATACTGATAGGTCTAGACTTCATTTTTTCTGTTGGAATCTAAAACATTATAATTTTATTCATTTCATTTACTCACTTTGTTTTCAATACCTAAATGATAAAAACAAAGTACAAGTCACATTTCAATCCACATCAATCCTCTCCCAACCCTTTTTCTCCTAAATCCTAAAATCCAGCATTCTTCTATAATCCTAGAACCGCATAAGATTACAATGGAAAGAATGAAGAGACTTATGATTGGTGATGAAGGGGGTACACCAAACCCTAAGAGACCTCAAACTAGAAGTAGTGGTGGAATTGAGGTTGTGGTAAAGCAGATCAATCCTCATTTTTCAAAGAGGGAAATTGTGGTCGAAAAGAAATTAAGTTCAGAGTGGTTGTTCTCAAGAAAATATCTAGTGTTGAAGGCACTCGAAGCTCATGATTGGGTACAATTATTCACAAAAACAATGTAATATATTACCTGAAGCTAGTAAAGGAGATTTACGAGTTTCTGATGTTTGAAATGTCCGAGGATGAGAACCGAATGATTTCTAAGGTAAGTGGAATAATTTTGATATTCTATAATATTCAATGGGTTGAATGATTAAGAGTCCCAAATAAATTCATATTAAACTATTATTTTGTAGTGATGCCTCCCACTAATGAGTTTTTTTCTATGAAGAGGCTCTGACCAAACTGACAAGGAGTGGAATCCCAAAGAAGGTAATCGCTGCTGAGATGGATGGGAAAAATATGTTACTCTATAAATTTTTCGAACATGTCTTGAGTCCCCAGAGATGGGACATTGCTACATTGAAATATCAGTACATATTTGTTCTATAATTATTAAGGCATGTACAAAGTATAAACCTTTGAATACTTTTTGTGGTTCATTTAGAGGATATTACAAGGCCTTGTTCCAAGTCGACTGCATTACATTATGCAAATTTGATATCATTGATGTGTAATGTGGAAGGTTTTGCTGGGAATAAGGAAGAAACCATTGTTTTAAAAGACAATTTCTGTATCACAAAAATGATTTAAAAGTTTATGAAGATAAACTGGAACCCTTGGAAAAGGTAGTGGGTGAATTATGAGGCTAATTTATATGAATAATTCAACCCTATTTCCATTCCTACTAATCCAAAAGATAAAAGTGATCCAGTTTTAAAACCTGATAAAGTGGAAATATTATATTTAGATATAGAAGATGAGTTTGATGGTGTGAAAGATAGATAGGATTCTCTTCTAGATGGCAGTAGTGATCCAGACCTTCCATCTAGTCCCCATGTTGGTGGTGTATCATTTTGTTATCCCAATCCCACCAAATAAATTTCCCATAAGAGAGACTACCCTAAGGGGCAGTGATGACGAGGATCCCACTAAAAAGAATATGAGGAGAATGTCTTAAGAGACATTACTATTAGAGATACCTCAGAGGAGGAGGATGAAGTTGAATCTATTCATGAGGAGTTTCAAACTACTGATGATGATGAAAGTAAAGAAGAATTCATAAGTCTTATTCCTTTGATAGGACATACAGTAACGGTAGAAAATGAAAATGAAGAGGAAGTTGAATCTATTCAAGATGGAATTGAAATGGAAGTGGTTTGAGATTCTATAGCAGAAGTAGCAGTAGACTCTTCTGTTGGTTCAGTTGATCAAGGAAGACTGTAAGAGAAGAATGCAGTTGTCCAAGAGGATGCTCCAAGTGAGGGGGAGGAACATGATGCCATAGGTTCAGTTTCTGTTAGTCATGAGATAGAAAATTATTCAGAAGAGCCAAGATTCCTTGTGCTGGGCTTAGACTATGAGGAATCTGAAGATGAAAAGATAAACAGAAGACCTTCATTTCATTGTATTACAGAGAGGACTATGTTGAAACCAGTGGCTCTTCTACCTCTAGATTATGTAAATAGGATGACCTTGAGTCATTCAAATAATATTTTCAAATAATCATTGATGAGAGATCCATTGTGATAGAGAGAACAATAACTATGAATCAAGAGATTTTATCATATGTTTTAGAAATAATAATGTCTAGCAATCAATCAAATATGCTTCATGAAGTGAAGGAATGCCATAATCAAGTAAGATCCTTGGAAGAATCTGTGGTAGATGTGAAATAGTCCATTTTGAATTTAGACTCATATATGGCTTCAATGGTTCAAGTGGAAAAATAACTTAGGTATGTTAAGAGTGTTGCCCAGCATATGGTAACTATGTTTGAAGACTTTAAAAAGTATGTGGAAGCACATATGAATTATCAAGATGATGATATGATGAGGTTGATTAGTGTATTTACCAAGTATTTTAAGGAGACAATTTCTTTTACCATATCACCTCTTTGTCCATCCCTTGCCTCATCTACCTATCCTCTTGTTGATCTAGAAGCCTTCAGATTCAGTTGTTAGAGAAGAAATGGAAAATCTCTCTGGTGCAAGTACCTAAGGCCTTCATTATTTGACTTAGGTCATTTCCTCTACCAGAGAAATTCATAATAATTTTTGGTGATTACCTGGGAGAGGATACCAAAGATCAGAAAGCCACCAAAGAGAAAATTTATTTCTATTATAAAAGTGTTTAGACTAAGCATCAAATGGATAGTCACTTCAAGATGTTGTTGGAGAACATGAGGATACCTCTTGTCACTTAGGCCTTTAAGGATCAAGTTTTCAAAATTATAGAGTTGACTCCTACTTTGGAAAAGTTAATGGAGAATAAGGATGATTTCATCTCAGCTATGGAATGAGGAGGGAGCATCATTATGGATTTCAGGAATCTACTTTTTCCATTTCCCTATCTGGATTGTACTCCCATTATTGTACCTCCAGCATTACCATCTCCCTCAAGTACATTTGAATCTACTAGTGTTTCCCCATTGTTGACTCCTACACATTCCATAAAAATCTTGACTCTTATGATTACATAGAGGTCTAATAATTATCTGTCTATTGAGGATTCTGTAGTAGCTCCTCCTACCTTTCTTACGATTATCCTTTGGCATGTACCTCAATCTTCTGAACCTGCCTCCTCTTCTCCCAAAGAAAACTTTTATACAGAAATCTCTGATGTGGATTAAATTTATACTATCTTATTTGATAGGGATCATTGTATTATTTTTTGTACAATGCAATCTTATTTTATTAAAACAATGATTTATTTTTTTCTTTTTTTTCTAATCACAAAGGGGGGTTCAGATAGAAGCCCTCTTATATATGATATTCTTGTAAATTTATGCTCTGATATATTTTTAAACAATACAACTGGTTAAATTTTAGGCTATTTTAGCCTTGATACAATGTATATTGATTCCACTGAAGAGATTAGAACAAGTACTTAACTCTGATACAATATTTCCTATTCTAAATTTCACTTCAATAATTTGTGATTATAAAAAAGGGGGATATTTTTTGACTCACCTATTTTTATAATCACAAGTCAAGTTTCATATACATGATAATCATGTTTCATTAGTGTTTATGGTTTTTATCATGTAACAATTGTGTAATTTCAATACCACTTCTTTCTGGATTGAGTTTACAGTGTAACATTTTGTATGTAAAAAGTCACCGGTGTGAAGGTTTCTGTTAAGAGCATTCTATTTAAGTCACTGGTTGAGGATACAACTATAGTTTACCTCTAGAGGTTACTAACGGAAGGTTACCACTAGAGGTTACCTATAGAGGTTACCACAAGAAGGTTACCGCTTGAGGTAACTGGTACAAGGTCACTAATGGGAAGCCTACCATTGGAAGATTAATAAATTCATTGCTAAGAGGTTACATTTAGAAGGCTACCATTTTAAGCTTACTGGTGATAAATCTACCGATGAAATCTACCATTACAAGGCTACCACTGATAATTCTACCAATTAAGCCTATCGTTTCAAGTATACCGCAGATAAGTCTACCGATGATGCATATCGTTTCAAGGATACCACTAATAAGCTTACTATTGTGATGGCTACCATTGAGAAGCTACCCTTGATAAGGATACCACTAAAAGTCTAATGATATTTATACCCATCTAATCTATAATTTATCAATTTTCTTAAGATTATTCTAATTATCATATTTGGTAAAATTAATTCTTCTAGAATAAATTAATTTTTATTGTAGACATATCTAGAGACTATATCTGGAGATCGTACGAGGTACGAGGAAGGCCGCACATGGTTAGATCATTCCAATTGTAAGACCTCAAGAATATAAAATATAATAGAAGATAGAGCTAGAAAAATAAATTCCAAAAGAGATATATACATTTACACAAGATAGACATGAAGAATGAGGAGAACACACCAGCACTTACTCGGTGAACCCAAGAGCTTCACGAAGATATTTTGGGAATGTGACCTTGTTGTACTTCATCAAATCTATCTCAAACCAAGAAAATAAACACCTTAGTAACTGGAAGCCATAACATGATGTTGTGACACACTTTTTTGGAGAAAATATTCATAGAAAGACTCAAACTACGTTTTTTCACACCAAGGAGTCCATAGCTGAACTGAAAACACACTTAAAGCCTTCTAAACTAAATCCTCATAATATTATCCCTATTGTGTACTATATTTTACATTCTTGAGTAGTGTGTGTTCATCTATTACACAGAAAATATCTCATGTGCTTAAACTGGAGGGTACAGAAAATCCTCACACCAAACAATTATTACACTTTTGTTTGCCATGTATAACTGATGAAGAGGTCATGTGTGGTATGGTTGTTTATTTTTCCCACAAAGAACTATGATAGAGGTTGTGAGACCTGGACAATTTTTGAAAGTTGTTGTAATGCCTGATATAGGCTGTATAACAAGTTTATTGACAATATAAACTACTTGGTGGGAGGTGATCACCAAGTGTAGAGGATTAAGTCTCAGCTTGAGACTGAACCTCTTGTTTTATTCTTTTGTGTATGTTATTTTTCAGTACTCTATTTTTATATTGTTCACTACTTATAATTTCAAAAAATGAAAAATATTTTACATTAATTCAAAGAGTTTCTTTTTGTCGGTGTGCATAGGTGTTTTATTTAGTAAACCTGTTTCAAAGGTTTGATAAATGTTCCTACATGGATTCAATTGAGTACTAATAAACCTTTGAGAGACTTATAGAGCAATTGAAAATTTATATCTTTACTACCTTACTTAACTATGCAGTTTCAAATTGGGGATTTTATTATAATGTTTTTAACAGAAAGTTTAAGTGGAAACTCAATTCACCCCCCTTAGGAGTTTGCACATCGACCAAAAAAACAACATTAGATTGAATTAGGGATTACTTAAATTCATAACTATCAATATACTCATCATCATCCTTCTCAACCCCAAAACTATATTGAGACTCTTCTTTTATAGAATTAGTGAAATGGGGTTCACTTACTAAGTTACCCCATAATTTTTTTTTCATGTTTACTATATTAAAATCATGAAAAGAAACCTTAGATACATTATTCGGGGAGATGTATGAGGATATTTTACACCCCCGTCAGTACTGTTAGAGAATTTATCCTTATCATGTTACAATGATTTTATAGTTCCTTTTACATTATCAAGATATTGGATAAGATTTTTTGTGAAATAATATTTTAGGAAAAGTGAAATGAAATATCTCAATCTAGCTTAATGATCTCTCTAGTGTCCAGAGCCACTACATTTTTATGCCTTCTATATTTGTTAGAGTCCTTCCCAATTAATATGAAGATTGATCAGTCCATATTACTTAGACAATTAGATGTCCAATGAATTATGATACAACATGTGTTATAAAAAAGAGGTGTCCTTTCATTCTCAAATTTAAAACATAGCTCATCTTGTGGAGTTTAATGAATTACACAGTCAATTATAACTAAACAAAGACCAGCTTCTAATATCACTCTAAAAAGGTAACCAAAACTGGCCATTTATTTTACATTTTCCATTTACATTGCGACTCCAATAGCAGAGGCTATACTAGAAAGGATTTGTATGAGGAATAGCACCCAATTTAGTCCATGACATTTTACCATAACCTAAGACTAAGTTTATTAAAAAATTTGAGGTTGAAATTCATATTAAATTCATGAATTCTATAAAACCCCAGTCGAATGATAACGGATCTGATGCCACATGTGTGGCTTTTAATTCAATAGATGTGAAAATAATGTGGATGAATCCATGACCTATGGATATACATTTGAATTCTAAAAAATCCAACATCAGTACTGGTCAAGAAACTAGATCTGAGACCTTCCACAGATTCAAACCATTTAATGGTGACTTTTGATTAATGAAAGAGTACTTACATAGCTCAATTCATTCAATAATAGTGCCATAATAGGATGAAACATGGCTAGTCACACATTTTCAAATGATATTTTGAACGAATTGATCTTTGATAATTTCAAAGGAACCACTCAAGGCGGGGAGTACAGTGAAATTCTTTGTGATTTTTCTATATATAACATTAGACTTAGCTTCATTCCAATCGATGTGATTATTTCAAATATATGTGTACAAGTTCAGACTTAGAGGATGGTCATCACTGCCACAATCTCCAGGGATCCCTATAGGGTTCCTCTACCACTCCTACATTTATCTCAATTTTAAAATGCACGTATATAAGGAACATGAGTCTCATCCTGGTCGGTGAGGACACTCCAAGTAGATCCAAGGGACCCAAGATAAATTATTTGTAGAGGAATATTTTTTGGGGTACTGTACTAGGAACAATAGAAGTATTATAGCATGTGATGTTCAGTACTGTAGAAAGTAAAACTATTCATCTATTACAGCCTTCGGGCCACCCAAGGACTTCAAGCCACCGAAAGACTTCATATCAGTTAAGGATTTTGGGCCACCCATGGCCTTTAGGCCACTCTAAGGCCTTCGGGCCACCTCTAGGACTTTAGGCCACACGTAATTTAGATGAAACTAGACAAACATCATGGAACAAGGCTCCGGATGAGGATTATAGAGTTGGAGCATTCACTTGAGTAGATCTAACTAAGAATGGAATAGTGAGAGGGAATGAAATTAATGTTGGTTCCAAGCCTGTGCATCTCTATATAGGATTGTTGGCTAATCAACGATGCGAAGGTGGTGATTTGAAATCACAATATTTGCTGGGTAGGGGTAGTTTCAAGTAATATGTTTGGGATGAATTCATCTAAGACCTCCATCCCATGTAATGTGTCTTTAATCCTACATTCCATGTAAGGGTTCCCCCTCTACCCTTAAAGGGGGATTATCAAAAATAAATTAAAATTGAAGGCCTTCGGGCCATTAATGCATGCATTTAAGATTATATATTCATTATTAAAATTAAAAATATATTTGTAAATGAATATTTAAATATAAATATATATCCCAATGAAACATTACTATATTCTTATAATTCTACCTTTATAATTATTGAAAATTGTTTATTATTATTTTTTATAAAGTATTGATATAATTATAAATAAATAATTATGTATATTTAAATAACTATAAAATTATAATCAATATATTTAAATAAAGAATTTATTATATATATAAGTTGATGTCGAAGAATGAGTTTATTCTTGGAAAGGGGAGATAAAGAAAAGTTGATAATATAAAATGAAGTACTCAACGAGACTCGAACTCAAGACTTCCCCAAGATCCATAGCAGAAGCTACCGCTGAGTTTCACTCTCTCGAGAGAGATATATATAATTATATGATTATATAAATATATAAAAAATTTCAAAAAAGGTTTATTAACATATTTATAAATAAAATTTACATATATTTAAAAAATAATAAAATAATAATAAATATATTTAAATACTGAATATATTTATTATATCTATATTTATATATATTTATTAAATATTTATATTTATTTAAATATATATAATGATAAACATATATATATTAAAAAATAAATTATTAGAAATAATTAATTAGAAATAATTAATTATAAATATATTTATAAATGTATATTTACTTATTTATCAAATAATATATTTATAATTATAAATAAAAATATTTAATTTTTTAAAAAAATCATTAATGTAATTATAAATAAATGATTGTATATTTAAATAATTATAAAATTATAATAGACAAATATATAATTATATAAATATTTTTACAAGTATTTTTATTTATAATTATAATTATAAATCCTTTATCAGCACTTATCAATTTTGTGATGATAAAACGGCTCTATATCTGTACTTTTTTGAAAGCACTGATGAATGTGTCCCCGATCTATTTAACGGAACCATAACAAAGACTCATTCAGTCGTGATTCTAAATCTCTCACGAAACTCCCCTGATGTTGGGACTACTCCTCCATTTTCTCACAAATTAATAAAAGATATAATTGAAGGTATGTTATCTTATCCTTTTCTTCTCTAGTTGTATGTTTCTTTTTGTGTTTTTCGGTTTTTGTTTTGGTGTTGTTCTTAAACATGATGAACCCTTCATATCACCTCTCTCACTCACATACCAATACCTACACAATACCTCCCCTACTCTGTAAAATCAGCCCAAATTCATATGATACCACTATGAATTTCATATACATCTATTAATGTAACTAATGGTGATTTTCTTAGTGATTCTGTTATATTATTTCTTATTACCTTTTAGATACTATGGGATTTCATTATTTGAATCTTGTTTTCAGAGTATAGCCTGCACGTGAAAATGACAAAAACATTTATACAATAAGAATAATTATAAATATATGTGTATATAATGATAATATCATCTTCATAAAATTTAATAGAATAAAATGTGAGGATTTTAACTTAATTAATATTGGATGAATAGAGTTTTATAGATTATATCGTATAATAAATAAATGAAGTTTGTTCTTATGTCATTAAATGATACAATTTTTTAGTGGCTCTTGTATATATTTATTTTTTTATTATTATTTTCTTCATACACAATTTTAATATAAATCTATATATAATATCATACATTGAATACATTATTAAATAATGAGATGATGATACACCACATGTAAGATTTATTAATGGTGTTCAACTAAACATGTGTGAAATATTAGAAAATTTAGTGCTTCTGAGAAATATTATATTATATTTAGAAATGGAGTAATTTTTACCAAAATTGAATTGAAAAATTAATTTCTCTTAGATGGAAATGGGTTTTTTGAGATTACATTATGGTTGGTGTTATGATATGATAGAAATTGAATTATATTGTTTATGTAAGTCATATAACCTTTACAAATTCAGTAACATTGATATGTTGTTTGATATTGTTAAGTGGATATGATTCTTGATTTAGAATTTATAGTCATTGTTAATACTAAATGGACTAGGGTTTTATAAATATGTTTTTGTAAATAGGGATTCACTTTAGTAAAATAGATATACAATACAACAAAATTCATGTAGAAAACTACACATTTTCATGAATCTTGCATGAAAATAGTTACCATCTAGAACAAAGATATAATACTCCAATACTCTAGTAAAAGCAACCTTCACAACCATTATTCAACCCATCCTTATATGCCTAATCTTATACCATGTCATAATTATGGATTGGAATCCCTCTATCAAACTAGACTTCCTCCGATCAATATGGTTCTATTGTTCCTTTATGTCATACCTCCCACTCTGATTATATTCATTAATCACCATCATAGCAACTACCAATGATTTGAATACAGCATGTACCAACCCATTCTTCAACCATTTTCATCCTTTAATCCTCCTCATTTACTACTTCCTATGAACACTAATAATGTAACACCCCAAGATTTCATAGTGTGTTATTTTTTCAAAATAATTCAATAACTTGCACTACACGCAACACCAAGTTCAAGCGTACCATGACTTACCAAACAAGCCATTCAAAAGAGGTTATGAATAGTATTAACTAAATTTTAAACTTTATATAATCTTTATAATATTAGAATCCATATTTTGAGTTTCTTAGACATAATGTAAGAACAAATCCATTTTCAGTATTGCACTTTTACCAACTTTTAAAAGTGAACCCTTTTTAAATACAATATTTTAAACTTTTTGACTAAATGAGGACATCAAAAATTTAAAATGAAACATCCCAAGCTTCCACGGTATGCTTTCTTTTGAATAATACAGTAGCGTGTGTTGTACGCAACTTTGAGTTCTAACACACACCACAACCAATCAAACTAGCCGTTATGAATTGTAATACCTACTTTTTTAAAATTATATATATTTTATATTTCAAAATGGACTTCATTTTTGGATTCGGAATATAAAATTTAGCCTAGGGTGAAATTTTGGAACTTTTCGGATAACACTTATATTTTGATGAAAAGTGAAAATTACTAAATTTTAATTAAAAACAACTTTTTTAATCGAAATACTTTATATTGATAAATTATGAATTTGAGTGGTTTTAATGTATATTTAGAATATATTTTTACCATTTAATACAATTTTGGTCATTGGAAATAATTTCACAATAAAACCAAACATAAACAAGTATCAATCTTTTGACAGTTATTATATCTTAAAAACACGGTTTTTGTTTTGACAGCGGGAATTAATTTTAAATTAATTTCTGCCACTTCTGTGTTTTGAATTTGGAAAAATGTATTAAATATTTGGAATCAGGATGTTCAAATTGTGTAAATAGGTAACTTTTATTTTTAGACATTTTGAATAATTACTTCGGTAAATATTTTATTTACCATGGTTAAGGGTAAATCCGGTAAATAAGGGTTAACAAATAATATTATAATAATACTAAATTACCCTAAAACGTGTGCTAGACTTATTGGTTGATAAATGTTCGACCATAGCCATCTTTGGGTCGATTTTGGGACACCATGGAGCCAGTTGTAGGTGATAGGGACACTTAATTTTAATTAAGTTAAAATAAGTACACAAATGACACAAGCATATATCTTTTAGAAAAACAATTTTTACATAAGGTTATATTTGTTGGATTTTCGACTATAAATATTAATTAGAAATCTAAAAATATTTCCTATATAATGATATTTTATTTATAATTTTTAGACTTTAAATAATTTAATTTATTTATGACACAATTATGATGCAGTAATTACCATAATAGTGACAAATTAAAATAATTGATATTATAAATACACAAATAAATATAATTTGAAAATTTTAATGAATTAAAATAATTTTCTAGGATAATATGACATATTAGGATTGATTTAATTAACTTTGTTCGAAGTAATTATTCTGTTATGAGTTTCACAAAAATCAACTGTTGAATAGTGTCAAAATTGACATAAAAGAGTTTTTAAAACAAATATTATATTATTAATTGATATTCAATTCCTAAAAATCTAAGGTTCTTCCAAGAGACTTATATAATGATATTATATCATTAATGAACCGCTTGGGGGTCTCTTGGATGTATATAGTATGTTTATTAACCATATAATATAAATATACAAAGAGACATTGTAAAAGTGAAACTAATTAACTAAAAGTTAATACTTAAAGATAAGGATAATATAGTAACCCAAACCTGTCTAAATTATATTGGTTTAATGGTTTTAGACCTATCCCCACCTTAAAATTTAAATAATCCACTTTTGAGCCATTATAAACCGAATATGAATTTATGATAAATTAATATTTCTAGATTTTCCAAAGGTTCCCCTCACCCCTCTTATAAAAGGGCACTCCTCCTTATCATTTCTTCGCACCTTCAAAGCCTTTTGGTTCGGCCAAACTCTTCCCAAGTACTCTCCCAACTTCCCGAAATAAAACCTAGAGGCCTTAGTTTGATCAGAAAGCCAACCTAAGGATCCCTTTTGATCAAATCAAAAGGAAGAACCCGAAGAAGAGGTAATGATTTCACTACCCTTTTCCATGTTCCTTTCTTCTTCCACTTCTTATTCCTTTGTTATTACCATTCTAAAATAATAAATCCAGTATCATATATATATATACTGTTATTTTATTATAAATATTGTACTACCATATTCAGTATTCTATCCTCCCTTTGAATAACATGTCACCATACGTGCGTACGTGCGGCTTACCGTCTCCACGTCGTGGTGTAATTGTTATTCAATATATTATTATTTGGATAGGTATAATAATGACGTGTAAATCATGTAAATAATAAACATAACATGTTAATGATTCTATATATATGATATACCATCCGTTTATATATTATTTTAATATCAAAATAATGATATTGTCACTCGTGCGTACGTACGGACTACCGTCTCCACGAACGCGATGAGATTCATTCTCCATCGTATCCATTAAAGTATAATTATCATTTTATGATTTAAAAATAATGTTTAAGGACTTGATATAATTCTGTATATGAATAATATACAACCTATCCATGACAAACATGGCTTATGTTACAAAACATATAAAAGAAAACAAGTAAGTTAACACCTGAAACGATGATAATATTAAGATATTATTAACAAAGCAATGTTAAAAGATCATATATGATATCATATGAATGTATATGATTCTTTTGTAATTTAATAACAATTATTTCACCACTATACAGGAGGTTAACCTACCCCAACCAAGGAAAAGTACAAGGTAAGGGTTATTTCACAATCTCTTCATTATCCGAGGTTTTTTATACATAATAATCTACTGGGATCTATTTATCATCCACATCCATGTTTATTAAAAATGAATTTCAAAACATTTTTACAATTTACTATAATATGGGTTAAAGTCATTTATACTCTTGTTTGAATTTTTATAAGTGGTTTATATAGGAATCTTTCCGTCGTTTTCCAAACAAGGTCCTTTTTAACCTTTTTGACAGAATTAAGGTAAGAAAGTTTTTCTTAACTTATAAGGAGAGTGTGGCTATTTACCGCCGTTATAAAATCGTCAAAGCTTCCCTTTTAAGCTTATAAGAATATTTTCAAAGTAAATGTTTTATTTTATAATTATTTGAGTTTTAAATGATTTCAAAATGAATATATTAAGAATTTTTGAAAGGTACTCTTTATCAAGATCATAATTTTAAATGTTTTAAAGATTTATCTTTCTAAATTTTTTTCATTAATGTCCATGTTTTCAAAATGATTTTAAGGATTTATTTATATGGACACGAATGTTTTGAAATAATATTTCTTCTCAAAAGTTTCAAAGTGGTATGGGACACTTTGATTCAAAAATCTCTTTTCAATTACTTCCTTTATAAATGTGTGACTTTTAAATGATTTCAAGAAAAAGGGGGATATTTCTCTCAAATAGTTTTTCTAATTATTTTCATCTATGTCAACATCCTTAATTATTCTTGATTTAGGATAATGTTATACAATACAATCTTCCATATTGTATCAAATGATATATGTTTGACTATGGATGTGCTATTTTTATACCATTCATGGTTTGTGGTTAAAGTATTGAGATTTCGTATGCTAGTTTTAATACGAATGTTTATGTTATGTTTAAACCTGTTCATATGAGGAATGCATTGGACTTAATAAGTGACGGGTGAAGCCCGCTATAGCTCCTCGATGCATCGGTAGGTCTCATGGGACAAACCAGTGTCTGGGCATAAGGCCTTGGCAAAATCTTATTTGTAGTCTTGGCACGAGGCCTTGGCTATGTGGTTATGATAGTCTGGCATTATGCATTCCATCATTATGAACGTGGTTATTGATTTTTCATGTGATTATTCGATTAGTAGAATATCCATTTGAATAAGTAAATGGCATTATTTCATTTTATTTTGGCCATACGATGTTGAAGTTCATGTTTAAAAGGCTTTTGTTTTAGTTATACAATGCCTTAAATGTTTATTCTTATTTATGAATTTTTACGCTATATTGTTATGCTTACTGGGCATTTGAGCTCACCCCTTTTCTATGTTTTATTTTTCACAGGATGTGAAGAAGTAAATTATGAATGACCTGGAGGGATATTATGAGGGTTTAATAGTGTGGACTATGGAGACAATATGTTGTTGTAGTAGTTTTTTATCTTATGATGTAATGTAAAACTTTATGAATATATCCAGTGTTTCCAAGGCTACTAAACCAATCGGTCTTTCGAGATTTGATCTTTCTTGTGATCATGCCAATGTTATGTAATAATGCACCGACTCTGAGTAACTGGGTTCGGGGCTTTACAGTTGGTATCAGTGGAAGTTTAGTACAAAGCTTGGAAGCTAGATTTAGATAAACTCTGATTAGAGCACATAGACCTAAGATGAACTTTTAGGATTGGTATAGAAGAAGTTCCTAGAATTTTGGTATTGTAGAGATTTTGTGAGTTTTCCGATCAATAAATCCTTGTCTGTATACGAGCAGGTAGAGGCGGCTCTGGAACAGATGTACCTAGGGGTAAAACCTGAAAACACCACTTTGAGCTAGACTCAAACGGGAACTGGTGCACGACAACGGGCCTTTCTGCAATCTTGGTTACGAAACTCCCGGGGGATATGCTTAGGATAACTCTCATTTTCTTTACAAATCATTATGAAGGGTTTATGATTATATACTTCCTCAAAGAAAACATTTTTATGATTATGGATTATATCCATAAACTATTTAATTTATGTTATGTGTTTTACAAGTTTGGGATTAGGTATTGTAATTAATAAACTAATCTAGTGTATGCCATTGTTTAGAAATGGCGCCCAATAGAAGGAATGAGAACTCCAGCATTGCACATGATCCATAGAGAAAGAAGGATCATATCGTTCATGGTCTTAAGCCAGAATTTATAAGAGAAATAGTCTCCCATGTATTATCATCATATGAAGAAATAATATCATGTGTTGATAAGATAAGTAAAGAGTTTACTGAGTCCTATGGCTTTGAAGGGAAGCAAGAGAAGAAAAGGATGGAAGAGAGAAATATGGATAAAGGGAAGAGGGAAAAGAATAATTTTCCCATATGTGATAACTGTGGGAAGAAACACCCTGGAACTTTCCTGAAAGGAATGGGAGTTTGTTATAAGTGTGGAGGAAAGGGAACAAAGTACATGACTGCAAGGGTAAGAAAATGGTTTCAAATGTACAATGCTTCATTTTCAAGGAGTTTGGACACTACGCGAACCTATGTCCCAGTCATCAGACTATGCCACAAATGATGCTATTGGATAATAATCAAGTTATGATACTACCACAGATGAAAAGGAATGATTAGAGTTCTTATGTTGATTATGTCATTTGAGTGTTGTATCAACAATTTACTTGTTATAATAATTATGGAGTATATAAGGATTGCACTGCAGTACTATTTCATTAAGGACTTGAGATTGTGTGGAACAAAGAAAAGTGACTCAATAGCAGGATAAATTTTTGGAAAATATATGGTTGAGAGAATGATAAACCATAATATAGTTCTGATACTGAGGTAGTGATTTTGGAATAATACATGATTGATTTGAATAAATTATATTGGATATTCTTGACTACCTTGAAACAGATTAATGATTTGTATATTCCATCATTTTTTGGGTTTAAAACATTTTTGGATTGAAGGAGTATATCTATTATTCTTTAAGGAATAAGGGATCATGAATGTAATCAATAAGGTTTTATGGTAATTCCGGATGTTGTAGTGTTTTAAAAGAATACATAATGAAGGTGTTCACATGTTATTACGCAGAAAAATTATCTTTGCTGTGTTTAATTTCCTTATAAATTTTGGACTGAAGTATTTTGGATAGTTCTAGTTTGGATTATTTTGGATTGCCATAAAAGGAAAACTCAGAGGTCGGGCGACAAACCGTCGCGTCCGGCAAGGCCACGAGACATGAACCCACAACCGAAGGGCGACAACAGTGTATCACCTACCACTGACCCACGTGATGTTCTGGATTGAATAATGTCGTTTTTTTAATGGTTCTTCTAGTTGAATTATAAATTCATTTTTTAACCATATATGAATAGGGTAGATAGAATATATATTTTTTCTATTATCTTTTAGAGTGAAAGATGAGTTTGTGGTAGAAATCAGTTAAAGGATGGAACTATACTTGTCAAGAATATATTTTTCTTCTTCTCTTATTCTATGAAGAAATTAATTCTTATACTTTATTTAAGGAATCCTAAAACAAAAAAATGTGTTATTTTAATACCCTATGTTTTGTTGAACTGATGGTATTTCAAATCATCATAGATTGATGAATTTAAGCACCTCAATTTTACACTTGATTGTGATTGATGACCTCAATCACTAAATATAAATATTTACGTTTTTCCTCTAATTATATGTCTCTAATTGCCACCAATGTTCTCCTAATCGAGATCATAATTTGGTGGTGACCCTTTCATTTCTCTTTTCCTCATATTAAGAGTAAATTTTAGTAACCCAATTTCTGATGTGGCTTTTCCCGCAAAGATATTTTCTATTTTAAACCTTTTATTTTCGAAAAACAATTTAAAATTTTGAGGACACAATTTATTGAAGGAGGGGAGAATGTAACACCCCAAGATTTCATAGTGTGTTATTTCTTCAAAATAATTCAATAACATGCACTACACGCAACACCGAGTTCAAGCGTACCATGACATACCAAACAAGCCGTTCAAAAGAGGTTATGAAGAGTATTAACTAAATTTTAAACTTTATATAATCCTTATAATTTTAGAATCCATATTATGAGTTTCTAAGACATAATGTAAGAACAAATTCATTTTCTGTATTGCACTTTTACCAACTTTTAACAGTGAACCCTTTTAAAATACAATATTTTAAACTTTTTGACTAAATGCGGACATCAAATTTTCAAAATGAAACATCCCAAGCTTCCGCGGTACGCTTTCTTTTGAATAATACAGTAGCGTGTGTTGCACGCAACTTCGAGTCTAATACACACCACAACCAATCAAACTAGCCGTTATGAATAGTAATAGATACTTTTTTAAAATTATATATATTTTATATTTCAAAATGGACATCATTTTTGGATTAAAAATATAAAATTTAGCCTAGGGGGAAATTTTGGAACATTTCAGATAACACTTATATTTTGATGAATAGTGAAAATTACTAAATTTTAATTAAAAAAAACTTTTTTAATCGAAATAATTTATATTGATAAATTATGAATTTGAGTGGTTTTAAAGTATATTTAGAATATATTTTTACCATTTAATACAATGTTGGTCATTGGACATAATTTCAGAATTAAACCGAACATAAACAAGTATCAATCTTTTGACAGTTATTATATCTTAAAAACACGCTTTTAGTTTTGACAGCGGGAATTAATTTTAAATTAATTTCTGCCACTTATTTGTTTTGAATTTGGAAAAATGGATTCCATATTTGGAATTTGGATGTTCAAATTGTGTAAATACGTAACTTTTATTTTGAGACATTTTGAATAATTACTTCGGTAAATAATTTATTTACCATGGTTAAGGGTAAATCCGGTAAATAAGGGTTAAAAATAATATTATAATAATACTAAATTACCCTAAAACATGTCCTAGCCTTATTGGTTGATAAATGTTCGACCATAGTCATCTTCGGGTCGATTTTGGGACCCCATGGAGCCACATGTAGGTGATAGGGACACTTAATTTTAATTAAGTTAAAATAAGTACAAAAATGACACAAGCATATATCTTTTAGAAAAACAATTTTTACATAGGGTTATATGTGTTGGATTTTCGACTATAAATATTCATTAAAACGATAAAACGATTTAATACATAATGATATTTTATTTATAATTTTTAGAATTTAAATAATTTAATTTGTTTATGACACAATTATGATGCAGTAATTACCATAATAGTGAAAAATTAAAATAATTGATATTATAAATACCCAAATAAATATAATTTGAGACTTTTAATGAATTAAAATAATTTTCTAGGATACTATGACATATTAGGATTTATTTAATTAAATTTTTTATAAGTAATCATTCTGTTATGAGTTTCACAAAAATCAACTATTGAATAGTGTCAAAATTGACATAAAAGAGTTTTTAAAACAAATATTATATTATTAATTGATATTAAATTCCTAAAAATCTAAGGTTCGTCCAAGAGACTTATATCATGATATTTATATCATTAATGAACCACTTGGGGTATCTTGGATGTATATAGTATGTTTATTAACCATATAATATACACATACAAAGAGACATTGTAAAAGTGAAACTGATTAACTAAAAGTTAATACTTAAAGATAAGGATAATTTAGTAACCCAAACCTGTCTAAATTATATTGCTTTAATGGTTTTCGACTGATCCCCACATTAACATTTAAATAATCAACTTTGGAGCCATTAGAAACCGAATATGAATTTATTATAAATTAATATTTCTATATTTTCCAAAGGTGCCCCTCACCCCTCTTATAAAAGGGCACTCCTCCTTCTCATTTCATCACACCTTCAAAGCCTTTTGGTTCGGCCAAAATCTACCCAAATACTCTCCAAACTTCCCGCAATACAACCTAGAGGCCTTAGTTTGATCAGAATGAAAACCTAAGTATCCCTTTTGATCAAATCGAAAGGAAGAACCCGAAGAAGAGGTAATGATTTCACTACCCTTTTCCAAGTTCCTTTCTTCTTCCACTTCTTATTCCTTTGTTATTACCATTATAAAATAATAAGTCCAGTATCATATATATATACTGTGATCTTATTGTAAATATGGTATAACCATATTCAATATTCTATCCTCCCTTTGAATAACATGTCACCATAAGTGCGTACGTACGGCTTACCGTCTCCACGTCGTGAAGTAATTGTTAATCAATATATTATTATTTGGATGGGTATAATAATGATGTGTAACTCATGTAAATAATAAATGTAACATGTTAATTATTCTTTATAAATTATATACCATCCATTTATATATTATTTTAATATCAAAATAATGATATTAGCCCTCGTGCGTACGTACGGACTACCGTCTCCACGAACACGATGAAATTCATTCTCTATTGTATCCATTCAAGTATAATTATCATTTGATGATTTAAAAATAATTTTTAAGGACTTGATATCATTATGTATATGCATAATATACAACCTACCCATGACAAACATGGCTTATGTAACAAAACATATAAAAGAAAATGAGTAATTTAAAACCCGAAACGACGATAATACTAAGATATTATTAACAAAGCAATGTTAAAAGATCATATATGATATCATATGAATGTATATGATTATTGTGTAATTTAATAACAATTATTTCACCATTATACCGGAGTTTAACCTACCCTAACCAAGGAAAATTACAAGGCAAGGTTTATTTCACAATCACTTCATTATCCGAGGTTGTTTATATGTAATAATCTACTGGGATCTCTTTATCATCCACATTCATGTTTCTTAAAAATGAATTTGAAAACATTTTTAAAATTTACTAGAATATGGGTTAAAGTCATTTATACCCTTGTTTGAATTTTTATAAGTGGTTTATAAAGGAATCTTTCTGTCGTTTTCCAAACAAGGTCCTTTTTAACCTTTTCGACAGAATTAAGGTAATAATGTTTTTTTAACTTATACGGCGGGTGCGGCTATTTACCGCCGTTATGAAATCGTCAAATCTTCCCTTACAAGATTATAAGAATATTTTCAAAGTAAATGTTTTATTTTATAATTATGTGAGTTTTAAATGATTTCAAAATGAATATATTAAGAATTTTTTAAAGGTACTCTTTATCAAGATCATAATTTTAAATGTTTTAAAGATTTATCTTTCTAAATATTTTTAATTAATGTCCATGTTTTCAAAATGATTTTAAGGATTTATTTATATGGAAATGAATGTTTTGAAATAATATTTCTTTTCAAAAGTTTCAAAGTGGTATGGGACACTTTGATTCAAAAATCTATATTAAATTACTTCCCTTATAAATGTGTGACTTTTAAATGATTTCAAGAAAAATGGGGATATTTCTCTCAAATAGTTTTGATAATTATTTTCATCTATGTCAACATCCTTAATTATTCTTGATTGATGATAATGTGATACAATAAAATCTTCCATATTGTATCCAATGATTTATGTTTGACTATGGATGTGCTAGTTTTATACCATTCATGGTTTGTGGTTAAAGTATTGACATTTCATATGCTAGTTTTAATACGAATGTTTTTGTTATGTTTAAACCTTTTCATATGAGGAATGCATTGGACTTAATAAGTGACGGGTGGAGCCCTCTATAGCTCCTCGATGCATCGGTAGGTCTCATGAGACAAACTAGTGTCTTGGTACAAGGCCTTGGAAAAATCTTAATTGTAGTCTTGGCACGAGGCCTTGGCTATGTGGTTATGATAGTCTGGCATTATGCATTCCATCATTATGAAAGTGGTTATTGACTTTGCATGTGATTATTTGATTAGTAGAATATCCATGTGATTAAGTAAATGGAATTATTTCATTTTATTTTGGCCATACTATGTTGAAGTTCAAGTTTAAAAGGATTTTTTTTAGATATACATTGCCTTAAATGTTTATTCTTATTTATGATAGTTTCCGCAATATTGTTATCCTTACTGGGCATTTGAGCTCACCCCTTTTCTATGTTTTATTTTTCCCAGGATGTGAAGAAGTAAATTATGAATGACCTACAGGGATATTATTAGGGGTTAATAGTGTAGACTATGGAGAAAATATGTTGTTGTATTAGTTTTTCATCTTATGATGTAATGTAAATCTTTATGAATATATCTAGTGTTTCCAAGTCTACTAAACCAATCGGTCTTTCAAGATTTTAACTTTCTTGTGATCATTCTAATGTTACGTAATAATGAACCGAATCTGGGTAACTGGGGTCGGGGCGTTACAAATAACTTCTCCTAAAAATTAATTAAAATAAAATGACTGACTTTTTTGGTTTCTTGATATGTATTTTCTTATCTCACACACTCAGTTATTTTTTTTAAACATCATAAAAATTTAAATTTAATATTTGTACTACCACATTGGATCCGATTTGAACTATTTAGTTAGGAAAACATGGATGAAAATACTTCTATGATGGGTGAACTCCTGAAAATACTCATGTTGCATAATTGTTTTGAAAAAAAAACATTCCAAACAAACCTTTTGATTATCTTCTCCTTAAACGTTGATAAAATTAAAAGGGAACCTATCTGAATCTCAATGTTATTCAAACCACAATGAGAAGATCTCTCCATCCCTACATTCGGCTTCTTATTCACGATATATTCTCATAGAATCTTAGATAAGGTGTTGTTTTTTAATCTCTCCATCCAGCTCACCTTAATTTCCCCACAAGATTGTATCTCATCTAGTCTCTACACAAAATAAATCTATCACAAGTTACCCTAAAGAACTTTTTTGAAAACAAATATAAAAACACTTTTAAATAAGAACCTATCATAGGTTTTATAAGTATTTCTTAGTAAGTTCTTACCAACAGTGCCTGACATCTTTAAGTAGTTATGAATATACGTTTCCAAACTGAGCCTAAGAAACATCAATTACAGTAGGAAAACTAGTACATATAAGGGAAATACAAAAAAAATTGTATAAGGTAAATAAAATTACATTTACTAATACTTTAATGATTACTCTTTATTTAAATGAAATGTTTGAACTATTTTAACAGCCTTTGATTTCTATCAATATTGGTTTTGTATGAGAAAATGCATCATGTTTTATTTTCAAAATTTTTGAAGTTATTTATCACTATAATTGACATATTATGAGAAAAAGAAATATTAATACATTCTCATCAGCTTTTTTTTCTCTAAAGATGACAATTGCAGTGAATAGTGTTTTTGAAATAGTTAATTTAAAATAGAATTTAGGCTATTATTGAGGATAAATAACGACATTTTAGAAAAATGAATGGATTTGAAAATATTAAATTTTATAGATTTGGGGGATTAAAATTTATTTCAATTTTGATTTTATTGTTCATTAATTAATTTTTTAAATGCAATATGCAAGAATCCATAATTTAAATTTCATTTAGATTATTTTTGAATATGAGTGTGTTTAAAGTATACCAAGGAGAAACATATTTTTTATATAATAAGTTATAGGTTTTATGTGTGGGATAGGTATGGTATGTAATAATATGAGTTAATATATACATGTTAATGATTCATCGAGAGAAACGATGAGGGTTATGTGATGATTGTGTTGTTCTTGGTTCTTCGTTATGGGTTTTTAGAAGTTAGGTTTAACAAATAAATTCTGGCATGTTTGGTTTGGTTCTTTCCTAAGGATAAAAATTATCATACACATTACTTAAATTTCAAACACAATTCCAAATAAAAAAAAGCTATGTTATACATATTTCATGATTTAAATGAAATAAGTACATGTAATGATTATCATTATGGTATAGTCTTGGATGCAAGAGTTCTGAGGCTGAATCACATGGAACCTGTGATGTGCATATTTCTAGAGGGAGATAAATAATTTTTTCTCATCATATGACTAAAATTTTAACATCTAATTGGGGAAATTATTTTAGTTTCACGAAACAAACATGGTGTAAACTTATGGTATGATCAGTATAATTCACTAGTACAAAATGAAGTCAGTATATTTGATTATCATGGTGTCACGGTTAGTACACAATGACTTGACTTACATGTCTATTTTTAGTGGTACTATATTGCATATATACTCAAATATGTGTGTTTTATATTTTAGGTTCCCTTTTTAAATTTACTTTTTTTTTATACTCAAACCTTACACATGATCCTTAGTGGATATATAGATCTTATATGGGAGATACGTGTTAGGTAAAATGAATGGTAATAAAGATTAGAGTTGGTGAATCTTAGTGGGGATAATATGATGTTCGGATGGTACTTTCATTGAACTTTTTTCATTTTGAGATGATATTTAAAGATGTGGTAATTTAAAAAGTTTTAAGGAGACAACATTCAACCAAACCAGCTTCATCTCTCTAATATATATTATTGAAAATTGTTTATTAAGACTCATCCATCATCTCTTCGATATTGGTTGAACTTCTCTGAGTAGTAGTTATCCAAAATGATATCCACTACACAGTATGTGAGGCCTTTTATTTATAGTAATTCAAGGAACATAAGTGGATATGCACAAGAAATGGGGGATGATTATTAAGAAATAAAATGAAATATTAACTATTTGGGAGTTGAAGATGTTGAGGATAACAGTTGTTTATAAATTCCACCTTCGGCTGAATTTAGAGGATAACAACAACAATAGTGGGGTTAATATTTTCTTAAATTCAATTATCCATTTTGCTAAAATTGTATAGACACTAATAATTTGAAAAAAGATTATGAATTGGGAGATAAATATTTCATCAAGTTTTCAATAGATCTCGCATGATACCCTTCTCGGTTCCTTTCTCAATATTTAAATTTTTTGATATTTAATATGAATTAACTATTTGACGAATCATGCAGAAAATGTATTCTTAAAATGATGAGTTCACTAATCCTATATAAGAAAATATTATAGATAATGAAACTATATAATTATTATGGGATCAATAGCATGTTGATGAAAAAAAACTGATTCAATCTTATGGTGTTGAATATAATTATCAAGGAAAGATGTTAGGGTATAAAAATTGAGGTTGGTTGGAATCAACACGACCGACATATTGAACTCAAAAAGTCAATGTTCAATTGTTATCACGGGGTCACTATAAGGATGAATGTTCTGATTAATATTGATTAATGGGACCATGTCCATCCTGTAATGAAGGAAATCCTTTGGAAATAAAGAGCAAAAATGTTACAATATACTTTCTCTATTTTATTGAAAAATTATATAATGAAATTTTGATTTAATATTAACTATTCCTTTCCTAGTTCATTTATTTTATATGATTTCCAAAATAAATTTTCCTTAATGGAAACTGAAAGAGCCCATGGAGGCTTTCAAACACTTCTTGTGAAGTTACATATCAGGGATTTTGCAGGGAATGTAAGTCCCCAACCACCTGTTAGTTATGAACACAATATAAATCAATAAACATGGTCTTCATTCATCAATCGTTGCAATGATAAATCATTTTTGGTGAATTTAAATTTATAATATATTATTTGGAATTATTTATTATATCCAAATTGATTCAAAACTCTTAATTTATAAAACAATAAAAGTTTTATAAAAATAAATAACATTCATTAAATCCAATGTAACAGTATCATAAATAAATGATGGGCTAAACTTAATAAAATAAAAAATAGGTATTTATTTTTAATCGACAACAAAAGTTTAAATATGTGATATGAAACAACATATGTTCCTTTGTATATATATAGATAGATAAATCAAAATTTGAAGCCACATCCATCCCACTTTATGTTCTATGGATGGAGGCTCGTATAAACAAGGAGGGTAAACTATTTGATATAGACAAAAAACAAAATTGGAATCGTATATAAGTATAAAATAATTTTAATTTTTTATGCATTATAATTGTATCAAATTAAATTATCAATTTATGTACATATTTTTTATATGGTTTACAAATAAGAAATAGTAGTGACTATATTAAAAGAAAATCTACTTTAAGTATATTTGATTTGGCTATAACAATATGGTTTTTTATAGTATTAGTTTTTTAAATCACTCTGTTAATATATTTCAAGATGGTAAAACCACATTGAAATACATATAATATCGTGAGATTGTTTTATACACAAATTGAGTTCCTATATTATTTTATTATTTGATATGGTTTGGAGAACTAATGGATGATAAAAGATTAAAGAGAAACAGTGGTGGAACAAATATCAACACATGAACCAAATTATACCATAAGCTTTGAGACCAGTCATTCCCCAAACTGCATACATTACCCAGGGTAATAAATTTTTTCATTACACTTTCTCCTATAAACAAATAAAAAACATCCAATGCCATTATATTATAAAACTCTTATAGGTTATAATTGTTTGTGACTTTTATATATGAACACCCATGCACCACTATGTTGCAATGGGAACATTGTATAATTTCCTAGGAGATAAGATTTACCATAAATACCCCCCAAAATATCACATTACAGTGGGGATTGATGTAGATCATGAGATGACTACTGAATTTCCAATTCCACATGATGATCCAAAAATTAAAATGGTTAATGATGTTATTAGAGAATTTATAACACAATTTTTTAATTTTATAAATATACATGAAGTACGTCTTTATAAATGTTTCTCAAAATAAAACCCTTTAATGGTTGATGATAAAATGTCTAATGTGATGTATGATATTACAAATGGATAAATCAGTGGTAAACCAATAGGTAAAATCAAGAAAATCAAGTGAATCAACAAAGAAATCAAAATAGTATTCTGAGAGTACCTTTTTCCTGCCAATTTGATAGAAACATTTATTATTAGTAAAACGATTTATAGAGAAGACATTCGAAGATGAAAATATGTCTTTAATTTCATATTAAAAAGAAATATATACATATTCCATGATAGAAATAATTATCCTAGAGACTGTAAATGATATTTTACAGCAGGAATGTCTAGGTTTCTCTCTTGTGAATACATACATAGGGTAAATTTTCATAATGAATCTATCCAAATAGTGAGCTAATGTGTTTATTAAAGTTAATAACAATTTGTATTTTATAAAAAAGTTTATATAACTACTATTTAAAGTAAAAATCGTGTGGAGAATGACTTAGATTCATTAATACCTGTATCATTTCTTTGAAATAGATAACTTTGGGAAAAAAGAAATTGGCATAAAAAGATATGAGTTAATAAAATCATTTGATCAAAAAATTATATGGTAGTCACTTTTTGATTCCTATAATATAGAAAAAAAACTCTACACTATACTCACATAAACTATATATTTAGTTTTTCAATTACATATTTGTTTTCATTTTCTTTTCAATAACTGGATGATGGTATAGGTCAATCTCGATACCCCAGATATAAATTTTTTAAAACCAATGAATATATATACATCCAACCAAAAACCCATGATGTGTATTATGAATTCATAAGTCACTGAAATAAATATTTTACAGATAAGATTTAAATTATATGATAAGGTCTATGATTTAACAAAAATTTGGTTATGATAGGGAAGTCTATAAATATAGGCTAAATTATGGAATAAAGGTTGCTTCTGAAGATAAAAACTCATTGGATTACTACAAATGGAAATAAATAAAGATATATAAAAAAATATTCAACTATTAAAAAATTTGAAAAAAATTACTTATTTTGGTCAATGTCTTTGCATTATCCGCAGAAAGATAATGACATCTATTATGGATATTATGTTTGAAAATTTGTGAGAGAAATCATAAAGCCTGATAAGATCTGCATCGCCTAATAATTACTACCTGAATGTAAGTACAATTTCATTAAATATATTTCATAGTCATTTTTTGTTTATATTTTCTCAGTTCTATTAAGATTAATGAAAACATTCATACTCAAAAAAAGTAAATTTGTTTAAGGATGAGTTTTTAGTATACATATTTTATGAATGTAAGACAATGAAAAATTTAGTATATTTACTACCATATTTGTTATCTAGTATGATTTAAGACCATAGAAATATAATTGGGGTGAGAAACAATTGTAATAGAATGCTTATATATTATTTTTGATCTATTTCTCAAGGAGAAGTATGATTATGGAAATGAATTTATTTATAAGAAATGACATGAAAACAAAAAAAAATTGGGCAATGGTAGAGCTGAAGGCATAGGGGGATGAAGATCCAGATTTGGAGACCAAGGTAGAGGAGGAGGCAGAGGCGGAGACTAAGTCACTGTTTGAGGTGGAGGAGTAGATGAAGCACTAGCTTGAAAACAATAAAATTATTTGGAAATAGTGTTCAATGAAGATAATACAATTATGGTGTTTGATAAAATATTGTTGAAAAGTTTTCAAAACAATTATCACTTCAGGTAAGGGAAATTGTCAAGTGTTTTATGATACTAATTGAAAAAAATTGTTTTCCATCACCTGTTAAGTGCTTTTATACAATAATTTAAGAGGATATTATTTTCAAAAATAAAACAATCCCAACTTATTTTTTTAATCTGATTATAAAATGCTAAAATTTCCATTATCACAGTCCATGTCCTATAAAAACAACTAAATTCCGAAAGAAACTTATCATCGATTAAATTCATGATATAATATCACATATTATTGTAAAATACATTAAAGTGACATTCATTAAGCATGTGAACATTTATTTTGTAAAATAGTCCATGTTCACAAGCTCATTAATAAAAAACTCATAATCACTATCAATAAAAAATAATTGAGAATAGAGATATTCTAATTTTGATTAAAAAATAATTATGATGTAATTTGATACTTTATCATCACCCAGAAAACTCATTGGGTTTGTTTTTAAAATTTTCATTAATTATATTAAAAAATTGACATACTCAAAACCCAAAAAAATGAATTTGGATTTTTTTGGTACTTATAAAAATTATCTATAATAAAATTGTGATGTGTATGAATATATTGAACTTCAATCTAATACATGATATTATTGGTATGACTCAATGTGTTTATTATCAGTTTAAAATTGAATTTTTAATATAAAACGTTCCACTCACTGAAAACTGAGAAAACACAGTCGTATTGTCTCAATAATTTATGAAAATGATTCATAATTGTTTTTTATGTATAGAAATCAACACGACATCAAACCCACAAATGATTTCACCTGTATTACGCAAAGTACATGTTTCCAATTTCAAATGAAATTTTAGTAAAAAAACATAAGTGACATGGGGAAAACCATGGTAATACCTTTTAATTGCTTTTAGACTTTATTAAAATGATCCATAAGTCACCTGAGACATGTTGGAATCATCCAAACCAAAATTTGACACGTCATGTGATTAGTATGACTCAATGTTCATGTTTTTATTAAAATTTGAAAATAATTTTAGTAAAAATGAAAATTCCAAACTCAAGACCATGAAAATGAATTCATATTATTTTTTTACATCATGAAGATGATCCACCATTCATTTTTGACATCTAGGAATCAATGAAATCTCAATATGATACATGATGTGCATTGTATGTCTCCAAGTGTTCATTATTTACTTAAAATTGACATTTTAATTTTAAAAAATGTCACTCATTGAAAATTGAGAAAAAGTATCATGTTATCTAGATAATTTAGGAAATGATGTAGAATTAATTTTTCAATTGTTGGAATGTGTCTCACATATAACCCACACATGATGTGACCTTCCTAACACCAAGTGTGTGTTTCTAGTTTAAAATTAAAATTTTAAAATAATGACATTATAATACTCAAAATCAACTAAAAAAATTTGGATTTTTATGATACTTTATGAAAACGATTCGTAAGTCATTTGGGAAGTGTAGGAATAATCTATTCCTCAATTCAACGCACTTTATGACCGGTATGTCTCCAACTACATCTTCTTATGCAAAATTGTCATTATTTTTTGAAATAAAAGACAACTTTCATACTGAAAACCAAGACAATGAATTCATATTGTTTTGGTACATTAATAAAATGATCCATAAGTAGTTTTTGAATTATAGGAATAAACCTCATTTCAATATGATACACGATGTTCCCGGTATGAGTCAAAGTGTTCGTTATCCATTTAAAATTGAAATTTTAATACAAAAACATATCCCTGACTGAAAAGTGAGAAAACAAGCATGGATTGTAATGATAAAATACTAAAATTATTCATAATGTTTTTTTTGAAATTTATTAATCAGACATCTTTCAAACCTATACACAATGCTACCTGTATGAATCAAAGGGCATGTTTCCTGTTTAAAATGACATTTTAGTAAAAGAAACCCTAGTGGAATACTCAAAACTAATGAAACACATTCAGTTTGTTTTCATACTGTAATACAATTTTCCATAAGTCATTTAGGACAAGTAGGAATCACTCTAATCTCAATCTGATTCACGGTGTGACCATTATGACTCTATATTAAAACTTTTTATTCAAAAATAAAAATAATTTTAGTAAAAAAAGACATCTAACATACTTAAAAAAGAGGAAAAAATTTATATAATTCTGATACATTAGAAAAATGATCCTTTAGTCAATTGTGATTTACATGAGTCATCCCCTCCTCAATCTGACACATGATCTTCCAAGTATAACTCAAAGTATCTGTTTTCGTATTAAAATTGATAGTTTAATAAAAAAAGATCCACGAACTGAAAACTGACAAAATATTCTCATAAAATCTTGATAATTGAGGAAAATTATTCATAGTTATTTATTAATGCTTAAGATTAAGTTTCATGTCAAACCTAGAAATGATGGGACCTGTATTACCCAATGTGTCGGTTTCTAGTTTAAAATGATATTTTAGTAAAAACACAAGTGGCATACTCAAAACCGAGTAAAACCATTAAGATTTTTTTTATAATTTAGAAAAAAATATCCATAATTTATTTGGGGATTGTAGGTTGGAGCCTTATCTCGATCTGATTCACATTGTGACATGTATGACTCCATGTTTTTCTTTTTATTCAAAATTTAAGTAAGTTTAAAAAAAAGGACAACTAATATACATAAAATAGATAAAACAACTTCATATTTCTTTGGTACTTTGAGAAAATTATAAATAAGTAAATTTGGATGTTTAGGAATCAATGACACCTCAATTTAATAAACAGTGTTCCCGATATGACTCAAAGTGACCATTATGAGTTTAAAATTGGAATTTTAAAATAAAAAAGTGTCAGTCACTAAATACTAAGAAAAAATTCTTGTCTATCTTAATAATTCCTATAAATTTTTCGTAATTCATTTGTTATGTTTATGAATTATTATCACATGAAACCCACACATGATGCGACCTATATGACTCAAAGTGCATCTTTCCTTCCTAAAATGAAATTTTAGTAAAAACTATGAGTGGAATACTCAAAACCATTAAAAAAATTATGATAGTTTTGATAACATAGTAAAATGATTTATAAGTCATCTGTGACATATTAATCAAATTCACCTCAATCTGATGCAAGGTGTGATCAGTATGAATCCAAGTCTATCTTTTCAATATATAAGTGTTATTTTATTTCAAAACACTCATCACATTACCAAAATTGAGGGAAAAAGTCTATATTTTTTTCATAATTTTATCTTACATTACATAATTAAATTTATTATCATACATAACTTGTATTAACTTAGTTAATTTAAATAGATATAATTATTTTTTCAAATAATAGAGATAAATCTCATAGATTACCAATAAATGGCATGTGATGTGAAAAAATATACAGTAATGCATTCTTTTGCGTAATGTTACTGGTATGACTCAATGTTTAGTTTAAGATTAATAGTTTCTATAAAATTTATTTATTTATATAGTTACTAACATGAGTATTGTTTTATTATATGGGTTTTTTTCTTTTCCTCAAGTAGGGGTGGCTAGTTCTTTTATATAGGTTCGCTCTTTTTCTATATAACATTGTTTTCTATTGTATTTGTGTTTGTAATTTTATTTTATTTGAATTTAATATTTTTTTATAATTCAAATGATTTATGGTTTTCTATTGGTGATCCATTGTGCTATAACATCACACTATAGTATTACACTATATGAGTACTAAATAAATGCACTGATAAATGGTATCTATTATCATCGCTTCTAAATGATACAATAACATAATAATTCATTAGTGATTTTTCTAGCCCTAATAAAGCACTCTTATATCATAACTATTCTATTTCTAATAAAAACTATGACCTTTTAACTAGGTTTTGATAGTTAATGATTTTTTAGTGTTGATAAAGGACTATTCCATTGTTGTTAAATTCTTATCTTGTAATATTGTAAGGTTGGGAGTGAATAATGTCCACAATTTTTATAGCGGAATTGTCCATTTTGTTACCATTAAAAATTCCTTGTTTTCTTCTAATAATTGAAACTAATGGATAAGGAGTGATTTGGGAGTGTATGGGGATCATTTGGAGTGAGAAGTTATTGGAAATTGGAAGGTAGGCTGAGACACACGATTAGTTCATGGTAAGTTCTAACAGTGTGACTAAACCATGTCGTGGATCCATTTAATAGGGGAGGGTGCATGGTATGAATGAAGGAAAGTATGTTCATATTCATTCCCATGTAGGATTTTAAACATCCTTAAAATATGCTAATTACACGGGTTGTGCACGCTTAGTCAACTCGTGTACCTAACCCGTGAGAGGGGTGTTCTTGGGAAGGGGATGGAAGATATTTGGTGTAAGTTTTGGACAACTATGTTTCCAAGTCAAGAAATGAAAATTTTAAATAGAAAATGAAATTATTTTACCCTATTATGTTTATGTACATCAAAACTCTTCTTTCCCTCTTTTTATAGTGGACTGCACACATAGGGAATCTCTTGTCCTCCTTAGTTGGGATTTTGGATTCCTCCTCCATTTGTTTTCTATTTCCTTCACCATCGAATTTCATAGAAATATAACAGTAATCCCTTTAATCATTTTCCTTTTCTCTAGTGTATCTTTTCATCTATTTCACAATTTTCGTATGATATCATTCTCTCTATTTTCATGGATTTTCTCCATTATTTTGATTTATCCCATTCAAGTTCAATTCAATAGCCAACACATGATGAGGATGGAGATATGAACACATATTATGTGTTATATCTTTATTACCTATGTTTTTTATTCATTTATATTGTCTTCCATTTTTTCACATGCCAAACCTTTTTGACGATTCATCGTAAATGTGTACTGGTTACATATCTTTATGTACCTTACCTAGTACACCTCATGTGAACCAAAAATGATGTCAAAGGTTGGTCACCTAGATGTGAGCCACCCCATGGGTGTGACCTTCCATAGAAGTCTAGTTTAACCTTTTTTATATATTTCTAAATGCCTATTTTGTTGTTCTTTCCATGTAATTAAATATTTTGGGTTATGAGATGATCCAATTAATTGAATGGACATTAGTAATCCCCTTGTACTTTATGCCTTATTATATATTCCTTCCACCATATGAATTATTCCATGTGATATAAGTCATTATTGAAATAATTGAATTCAATTAATTGGAAAACTATTTTTTGATCTTATAAATGAAATACCTTGTTCTAATTGTCTGTTCCCTTAATAGTTAAATAACACTTCCATGCCAAGATGATATCAATACAAGCGTTTCTATTTAGGGATGTATTTTATGAGACCATCATGATTCCTTTTTAGAAAAAATTATGTTTGTGAATATGTTAGGAGTCATACATGGATTTTACTTGGAAGATATCACTGGTCGGTTTATTTACCCAGGGGAAATACCAGTTCAGTAGGGTAGAAACTGTAGATATGATTGTTGGTGAGTTGGTTACACCATGAATTGAGTGATACTTTGTCCCGAACAAGAGATATTTTGATGATCTCACAGGGTCATTATTTACACCCTGACATTGGTTATACTTGGGATTCCTTATGGACCACCCGGGAAAGACTCTATGTTTTTAATTATTTATAGTGCTTCTAGTGCGATACCTAGGTTCCTTATATAGTTTTCCTTGGACAGGCCCAGGATTATGCAAGATTCACTATAGTTATTACATATTATAAATACTTATTGTGAGAACTTTTGAAGTTTGGGATGCATCCTCCAATCTAGATATAAATAATGGGGATGGTCAATTCCGGATTCCATATTTATGATTGAATGATGTATACTAGTTAACATCATTGTATTGGATCACCTTGGTTAAGACATATGTTTTATCCTGAAGCAGTTATCATTGGTCAGATATCCTTCGGGAACCCTAAAAAATATACTTATTTAGGTATTATTGCATCACTTACACTATTTTTTTCCCAAATATAATTTTATATGCACAAACAAAATTAATCTAGAAACCATTTGTGGTGTCATGATAAGTGTATCTTATAACTTACTTGGGCCACCATTTCTACCAGAGTAGACATTATTCTACTATGTCTAGAAAAAGGGAAGAGCCCATCTTTTGAGGCCTTATTAGTATTATTATGATGGAGTGTAGAAGAATAGGACAAACCCTAGGATTAAGATGCTAATCATAGCAGCTTTTTTTATGAATACATGACATAATATTCATAATCATTTTGTATATGTTAATTATTTATCTTTTGATAAATGTTTATTTATATTGGATGATTTATATTTATTATCATGCTATGTAATTTTTTTACTTGTCTTCACTACTTATCAATATTGATTATCACTGTGTTGAAATCTGTCCCATGAGGGAATAGTATCCCCAAGGTCACACTATAAGCCCTTTCTTTTGTTCGGAAACCTCTATCATATAAGGAGGATTTCTTGATGTTATGTGGCTTACTGTCATAGGGCACCACATAGTTGATCTTGGGCCAATATACTATATTTATGGTCTTCAAGCGTCAAACATCTATTTATATAGTTTAGGGCTTTTACCTTAGACCATTTATTACCATAGGCCAATGTCTTTTATCTGATACAATCTCTTTCTATTATTTAGGGTCTCTTATCTTGAAGCATCATTTTTTATTTTAGGGCCTTTAACTCTAACAAACATTTACAACAGTTTAGGTTCTTTTCCTCAGAAATTTTTTTGGTATAGTTAAGGGTCCTTATATCGGATCATTTAGTTATATAGTTTATATCCACTTACCTTAGACCATCTATTGTTAATAGTGAAGGATGGTTATTTATGAAGGGTCCAAGAGCACCGCATCATTGATGGGATTATGAAGAAATAGTGTCCATGAAGTGTTTTAATATAGTGCATTCTTAATTGATATTATAGTCAAAGGATCTTTATGAAGGTTTCTAACAGACAATGTTCTCATATAAATTATGAATAATTAATATACAATATGGACATCACACCCTGCATTCTTATAGAGATTTGTGTTTTTATGGTGAAATATTCTGGATTACAAGTTAACATGGGTGGTTAGAATATAGGTTGTGTAATTCAATTATCTGGGAAAATCCACCAGGTAATATAGAGTGTGGAAGACATTATGGGGTTGGCCATAAAACACCCTATGTTGATGAGTTCTTCCATGGTGTTGATGCGGATCATGAGGATTAGATCTCCTTTCTTAGAAGGAGTAGAAGCCTCTAGTTGATTCATTAAATGACCTTATTCATTAATCCATATGGATTACATGTGTGGTCAAGTAAAGGGTTCAACTATTTATTTCACATCTCATGGGAGGATTATGAATATTCAAATGTCTAGATGGTAAAGTGGAAAATGGAAAAAAGATCTATCTAAAAGTTTTTTGAGCCCTAGGGAAATGTATTTTCTTCTTGGGAAGATCAGCCATTATTTCATGTGGTTTCATGACATGTGGTGTCAATCATAAAAAGGTTTAGGAATGGAATATGGCACTAAATCATGGATAAAGGGTATAGTACACAGTGATATAACATCAATAATTTTGAATTTTCTTGAATAGTCCAGTTATGTGTATTGAAAATCCTGGTCTATGAATATCCGAGTCAACTGATGGTGGAAACCGATTGTTAAATGTCAACCATTGATAATGGTGGAAGACCATATTCCATACAATGAGGATAATAACTTATTTTTAAGGGGAACTTTCCTTAGGGTTGATACATCGTATAGGAATAATCTCTTAGGAATTGTTCCATTCAACAATGAATTTTATGAGGGTCACTTTTGATCAACCATCCCTTATTAACTACTTTCTAGAAAGGAAAACCAATAGAAATAATCTGAGTCTATGGTGTTCCCAGAGAAGGGTATAAACTATAGGTATTGGTTGTGTAAACACAAACATTAAATACATCAACTTCGTTTATGTAAAACGTAATATTCTAGAAGGGTTTGACAACTGTAAAAGTTGTTTCTCCTTCTAGTGAACATATTATCACAACAAGAAGATGTGGTGAATTGTTGATCTAAAAGTTTCCTAGACTATGTTATCCATAAATCATAGATCTAGTTTTTCTAGGGACCCATGGTGGGTTCTGTATGCTTTCTAACGTGTTTTATTATGATATAAATTTTTCTTAAACACTTTAGATGATGAATTTAGTGAGTGGAGACTTGAATTTTTTTGGCCCCCCATTGCGGGTTTTCATCCTAAAAGGTTTTATGTCTTTTTCAATAGCAGTTTAGGGTCATGTGATTTTTAAAATCAATGTATGATGTTCAAAGTCGTATATATTTGACCAAAGTACCTTTACATTACTATCATAATTCATCTCTACATGGTATGAGGGGAATGTTACCCAACATGCTAATTTGTATTCCCATGGTTAATATTGACAAAATATCCAATTAAGAAGAATATGGGAGTGTTTTAAATCATAGATCATGGTTATTGGGTCTTGAGTAATAGTATGAGATAGACATGCTAAAGATTATTTTAAATCACTCTAATATGAACAACAACACTGTGATGATTTCAGGAATTAAAAGGATCAAAAGGCCCCTCCAACATGGCCATGATGGATCTAATTGATAGTTCCAAGGAACTTTTGTAGATTGAACCATTACAATGTCAAAAAAAAGAGATCTTTTCTTATTTACAAGGGACATTGAATGATTGTGGAAACCCAAGGATCTTAAGAACCGAAGTTCAAGTTATGGATTGAGGTTCTCAATATGAAAATGGAATAACCTAGAATTTGGTTTACAAGGTAAAAGCTCTTAGGCTCATTTTATACGGAGTGATAATGGATTATGGTATAAATAATCTAACTTCACGCATTTGGGATTTATTTTTCATGCAGTTTAATGTCATGTAATGGAGACTTATTCCTTATACATTATCATTACGAATCCAGGATGAATGAACTTATGTGAAGTTGGGTGAGATAGACTTGGGGGAAATTTCCATTGGTCATGTAATTTAGTTGTCAAAATAACCTTTCATCCATATATAGGATTATTTATTGGTAGCCATATATTGGTTCCCCTAAAAGATAAATATATATCATGAAAAAGAAATACATATATAGATATCACTCATATATACTAAGAGAGATTATTTATGACATTTACCCATTTAATATTTACATGATATTTTCAGGGATTTTATTCCCTGGGTTTCCCTATGCATGAAATAAGGGTATGAATCATTCCATAATAATCTCATTTAATGAGATTCACAATTTATAAATTACTCTTATGCAAGGGATAAAGTAATTTTTTATTATTCCCTCAGTGAATCTTAACATCATGGATAGACAAGGAGTCCCCTTTATAGTATGGGCTCATATATAGGGATAGGTAATTTCAAATTTTATTCTGATGTGGAGGTGAAAAATTCACCTCTATCATTTATTCATGGATATGATAACCCTTTCTTTGGAATTATATGAATTTAAAGAGATACCATGTTTTCTATAGTTTAATTTAAGGAAACTAGGATATATCACTAATAGGAGTGACTAACTTAGAGAAATTGGGTCATCGCAGAATATGCATACCTAAAATTCCATGGTACAATGGTACAATGTCATAATATTGCATTGAAATTGGGTATAATGAAAACACATGTAACATCAAGAGTATATGAATCTAGTTGAATAGTTGGGTTTAAGAAGGTAAAAATCATACCCTATGAATATTGGATTTAACTAGAGGTGGAAACTGGTGGTTACAGGTCATTAAATGATAATGGTTGAAGCACATATTCCACACAGTCAAGATAAAAACTCTTTATTTAAGGGGAACCTCTTATTTATTATCATAATACTCAATGAAAAATACCTTAGGAATTTTTTTACTCACTATTTAATGCTAGTGAGGTACCTTTGAATTATCCAATCCCTCTTATTGACTTTCTATAAAGGAGATTCAGTGACATGGGAGCCCAAGGTTAATGAGGTTCCAAGAGATGAATATTAACTCATGGAAAAGATTAGTATCAACTCAGATATCGAATATATAAATATGGTTCATGGAGAATGTAATATTCATGAAGGGTTTTGAGTTCCATAATGGTTACACGAGTATTTATTGAACACATATTGAGGGGAAGGGGAAACCAAGTAATTCATGAGTAGACAATCACTATATGGGATGATATGTTTAATGTGATGACCTATTTTCATGCAATTTAACATCATGAGAATAATAAACATCATATATGGATAGGAAATGGGGGATCTAGGCATTACTGTGTATCACGTATTATTGGATTCAATACATACATAGTTTTGATATAAGAGAATCCCTTGTGTAGGTCAACTCCACATTCAAGGGAATGGGTTTTTTTCATTTTCATCATAGATGGACCTTGGATTTGAGATAAATTTTTCACTTTTTTACTTCTGGTAACATAAATGAGTCCACACAATGTTATTATATAGATTCCATGAATTTTAGAGTCCTAACACTATCATTTCGAATTCAAAGTCATAAAACATTTAGTCATTCTTGATCCCTATTAGACATGTGGATAATAGTTGACATGTATTTGACTTATGAATTTTGAAAAGGGGCGTTCTAATAGATTATGAAGCCTAATTAATTTTGTTCTTCATTGTGGATATGTATCCTAAAATTATAGGATATAATAATGAAATGTAATTTTATTTTCTTGAAAATGGGTATGATTCACTACTGAGTAACATCAAGGATATTGAATGCACTTTAGTAGTTGGGTTGTGGGTTATTTAAATCATAACCCAAGGATATCTTGTTCAAATGGAAGTGGAAATCAGTGGGTACTAGTTAACCATTGATAATGGAGAACCCCATATTATATGTGGTTAGGAAAATAGATTTTGGGTTTAAGGAGGCCTATCCTCTATGACCAAACAACCTCTAGGAATTGATTCATTCTCTAGTGAATTCTAGTAGGGTCCCTTTGGATCATCCGGTACTGATAATAAGTTTTCTATAAGGTTAAACTAAGTGTAAGGGAGCCCAAGGTATATGGGGTTATAAGAGAAGGATAACTACCAAGGAATTGCTATGTTTCAACTAAAATATAAAACTTATGAAGTTGGTTAATGGAGAATGTAAGAATAAAGAATGGTTTGATCCACCTAATATCTATACTAGTGTCTACAAAAAATAATTTAGGGGTAATAGAAGATACAAGGAATTCGTGAATATAAAATTATCATGGGATGACCCATTTGACATGAAGACTTTTTTTTGTGCAGTTTAATGTCATGTGAAAAAGAACACTTTATCCTATTTAACATCATGTGACAAGATGTGGTTGTGCAGTTTAATTTCAAACAATAAGTAAATAGTTCCATATCCAAAAAAAACATCTCACTCACTCCATCCATTGTGATTTTCTATATCCCCTAAGATCAAATGATACAGGATTAGCATGATAAGCATAGTATAACTGGGTAGTTGATTAATCCATGTGATTGATCAATATAGGGAATATATGGGGTTGTTCTGAATTTATTATGGTTAATATCCATTACATGATCAGACTCTCATGTAGGTTCATTATTTGAAGCGATGTAAACCCATGGTTGGGCCTGATATGGAGGATCCATGTGTCACTACATATCCCACGACCACAAGAATAAAATCATATGTAGTTCTCAGATAGGTCCCTATGTAGTTCCATACCATATGCAGGGATGGGTTAATATTTTAACATTTTATAAGTTGTGTATATAACTAGGATAATAGATCCAACCATCACTACATTTCCTATAGTAATATGAAAAAATACACTTGTATTTATTAAATAGAAACATCTCCAAACAGGTTTGACCCAAACATAGTGGGGGCATTTCTTCAATTAATAATGTGTTTGGACCCATGATTTGTGACTTTAGAGCCTCTAAGTATCCTATAGAAATTGGGATCAAGCCACATATAGTTCATTAATGGAAAAATATCTATGCATGTATGACCTATACCAAGAGGGGGGATTATACATTGATACTATAGATGGACCATAGATTTGGGATATAGGTGTCAGTAAATAATATTTAATTGTAAGAATCAAGACACAAATAGTTTTTAATGGAAAATTATCTATATAGGTCTAACCAAAATGTTAAATGGGTGCTGTTTTTCATTAATATTTTGGCTAGACTGATTATTTGGGGTTTGTGTATCATTATGTATTTTTTGACAATAGGAATCAATCCACTCATATTTTTTGAATTACAAACTCTCAATATAGGTCAAAACCATATGCCTATGGTGTATTTGTTTCCATTTATATTGTCTAATCACTTAAAATTTGGGATCGAGGTGTTACTATATATATTATGACAGTAGGAATCGATAGACATGTCGTACTTTATCAGATAGATTACCTATGTGGTTATGATTTATACAGATCGATGTAAGTACTTCATTTTTTTCTGAATAGATCTAGATAATGTGGATTAAACTGTATATGAATTAACATTATCTTTTTAGTTATTTTTTTATTTCGAAAGGATATATTACATGTCTGTAATCATTATGTGGAAAGGACAACTTAGATGTAGTTTAACATTATTTAATAAGGATTTCATCTATATAGCTAAAAATTACGTGCTAAAGATGATGGATGGTATATTGTTTAAAATCCTACTTCCAAGTCTTAGGAAACCTGATGTAAACTACGAAAAATGCTTTTTGAGAAACCATTAACTTTTATGGTGTGTAATTTGTTCCCCATAAACTGTTCCAAAGAAGTATGATCCATTAAAATAGACATTATATATGATGTAAGGCCCTTCGCATTAGGGTTCTATATTTTAGAGGTTTATTTCTTGTTATCATTTTGGTTCTAAGATCCAATACTTGTTCTACTTCCTGGAACAAGCATAGGTGATCCTATTTTTATTGTTCACCTGATTTGAATCTAACGATCATCAAGGTTGTGTAATTTACAACACATTTTATCATCAAGTCATTCCAAAAAATATGATTCCTTTTACTATATATATTCATTTGGTATTTTTCCACAGATTTCTATTTGGAGTGGGAGAAAGAAGAATTATATGGAAAACACTTATTAAATCCTATAAACAAATGAATATGACATTTTTTGTGTGTTAGTGCATGTGGTGGTACGGTATGCCCATAAAGCATTATGCATATTGTATGGATATTACTTCTTGTCCTTTACACCATTTTATAGAGTTTATTTGATAGAGTCTTATTAAAGGCCTCTATTTTTCCATTTTCTACTGTATTATGGGAGGATGAATGGTTTAGTTTAAGTTGTACTCATAGAACAATATATTCAGTTTGGTAAAATAGAATTTTTTGTCGTTATATATGAATATCATGTGAGGGACACAGAATCATGTGATGATATTAGATTTCAAGAAGTTTATGATTATATTTATTCCCTCTTCACCAAGTCATATTTCCTCATCAATTTTTGAAATGACATTGGTAGTGGTAAGGATGTACTTAAGAAAATTAGTTGTAACTAGGGGATATTTCTCTATAATATCAATTCCTCATACAAAAAATAACCCCAAATAGTTATCTATATCTAGAAACTTTGGTGGTTGATGGATGATATTTTAATGAATCTAGATATTTCATTTTATAGTGAATTCCACATAGTCCTATATCATTTCTTATCAGTAGTAACTAACCCTCAAAATTTAGTGAGAGAGGCTAGTCCCATACTGGTGAACATTGTAGGAGCCTATATGGATTTCCTACGTGATGAACGTAGTATCTCCTTTTAATATTAATCTGAGGAGGATTCCATCACAAACTCATTTTTATATGGATATTTTCTCATTTTTCCTATCCCAAAGAGTAAAGTTCACTACATAGCATTCAGCCTATTCATTTTCAGTTCGATCAAATGGGAGGGTCCCATTTTTTATACTTAACTAGATATGGGATCCATATATCTAGGGTTGGATATCGGTTCATCAATCTCTGGGGTAGTGTTGACCTAATTCATTTCCTACAAGTTACAAATTATGACTAATGAGACCATCATTTTGTCCATGATGAAGAAAACCACTTCATCCAGATTAGGGTTAGCCTGGACTATGGCTGTATTGGATAGTGAATCTATACAATACATTTATGATTGTGTTACATGATTTAATGATGGTAAAAAGGGAATTATTCCATCAATCCTCTGACATCAATGGTCATAGGGGAAAATTATCTATGTTTGATTTTATACTAATTGATAACTAGTTTGATCACTACCTTATAACCCCATTTGATTTTAATGTAAGATATTTGTATTTATGGGGATAGCTTTAAGATGAAAATAATGGATAGGAATTCGGCATCATTGTTAGTGAAAGCACTTTGTGGTGAGAAGCTGTAGAGAAAAATTACTTTATCCAATAAAAGAAATAAAATCCCTAGACAATATAAAACCTATTCGTCGTTATTAGTGCAATAAAAATACATATCTCATGTTCTAGGAGTGTCATGTAAATATACAACTAGATGTCATATTGATTTGTAGAATAACTAACCATCGGACCAGATGCCTAGCCAATATAGAAAAACTGAAGATGTACTTGATCGATTCAATATGACAGACCAATTGGATGTTTTGATACTACAAGTAATGTCTCATATTTTTCACTACAAATATGGGTTTGGGGAATTTAATCTAGATATAAAAATACTAGGTCTCAATACCTTGAAACGTTCAACAAAGATATTAGAGGATGTTTTCAGTCCCTGTATCTTTATTTTGTACAATGATTGTACTATGTGATTATTACATGGATTCCACATATAACATAAGAATTGTTCCTTATATTAGAGAAATTAATATCATCAGGTTAATTAATTACTACATGATACTCTCCATGGATTAATGGATGTCCACATCACATCTATATGCAACTCCATTCTTCATTAACTTGGTGAAGGGGAAAGCTTTTCTATCTAGGTTACATATAAAATTCCAAATGTACGTGATTTTTCCTTATATCTCCCTCAGTTATTTAAGATTATCCAGGGGTTTCATTTATAGTATTACACTAGCCCTTTCTATGTTGACTAGGATACCACTGTGGCATTCCTTAATTCTACAGAATTTACCAGAAGTTACAGAGAAGGAGATCTTTAGAGGGTCAATCATTAAACTTTTCTTCTACAACATGATAAATATATTTTGAAGATCTATTATGTGATCAAATAAATATAAATATTTGAATAATAGGTCATCAACATAACATTATTCAACACATCCTAAAAGGGTCATAAACATATGATGCATGTCACATTGGTAAGTACTTCTAGTGTTCTCTAATCCAAAGGGAATATAATGATGAAAACGGATTCAATAAGGTGATATGAAAGTGGTGGATTCCAAATTTTCAAGGGTGATCTTAATCAGATTATACCTTGAATACCCATAAATTATTGGAATGCCTTAGAAGATAGTTATTTCAATGATAAAAATCTCAGTGATCAACAATTAGAAATAATCCTTCATGCAATATCTTTTATGTTCTCAAAATTTGATGAAGAACATGATCTGACCATTACTCTTAATGATTACGATGAAGATGGAAAACCAATTTGGGTACATAAATTCCAATAAAATTTTGGATTTGATCAATTTTTAAAATTCTGATTCTAAATTTTTAGAATGAGTGGGATTCATCCTCCTGATGTCCTACTTGAAACATCAATGTTAATTGTGTGAGCCTAGGTTTTACATAGCCACATCAATGATTATCTTAGGTATTTCAATACAATTCCAAATGAAACTTATGGAAAATTATTTTGAAATATAATATATATCTACTACTCCTCAAGAGGTATGGATACATTGATCATTATAGGCAGTGGGTATTCTTCTATTCCAATATTCACCTTCCATACCACATATATTGTAATGGATATGGGTTCTTCAAATGTGTTTGGGGCGTTCACAAGGAAATACTCTTATTTTTTCATCTTTGAGTCTATGGAGGAATCTTCAAACATGGTGGATAATATGAATGAATCAATATAATTGTCTAGTTAAGAGCGGCTATGGGATGAGATATTTTCATATTGGATTTATAGAGTGATTCCAAAGAGATTCTAGGAATGGTTTTTTACTTTTTTTCTGACACCAGGGGATGGAGGATCCTTGACATCCAAATTTGTAGATAATTTCCTGGGAGCATCATCAATTTTTTTGATTTCATGAGCTAATCATCAAATCATTATTGAGAATTATCCTAATCATATTTTTTTGAATCCCCTTTAGGTGACATGACTAATATCACATGAAAATGATATAATGTTTGTTTTAGTTCATGGAAGCTTACGGGATTAAATATACTACCTCAATAAGATTTATGGGCAGCACGTAATTGATGATGATCATGATATAGGGATTTGTAGGGGTGGCCCCCAGGTTATTGGGGGTGCAACCTTTTAATCATCATCCACCATTTGATGTTTTACTTACTCTTTTAAAAACTTATCTTAACAAATTTTGGTTTGTAAGACCCAATTGTGTAACTATCATCTTGTATTATTCCAACCTTCCCATCAATTGGGTACTTTAAGAGCTGATGAAATGTTAAATTTTCCACTATGTCACTTTGAATCCTCGTTCTCAAAATAAGGAAATTGTATATTGTATCTTGCTGGATAATTATTAACATAATGTCAAATGGGAAATCCTCATATTGTTTCTTAAGCTTGATCTTCACGAGAGGCATTTTCTCTCTCTTATCGTACCCTTTAATGGTTTTTTTCTTAGATATATCCCCCTTAATGTGTCCCAAATGTCAAAGGGTCTAAATCGGTATGAAGTTCATCCTAGATCCATTTCTAACCATTGCTCGTTTAATTGAGTGTTTGTAACTTCTTGGTGGTCTCATTCTTGATGTGACACATACTTACAAGGAGGCTAATCAGGTTGCTGATGCCTTGTCAGAGAAAGATATTTTTGAATCTTCATCGGATTTCTATTTTCATATTCCTGATTGTTGCATGCATCTTGTTGAGGTGTATGCGAGTGGAACATTATTTACTAGGTTATGTAAACATGTCTTGTAATGCTGACTGTCTTTTCCTTTTTTAATAAAATTTTGTATGAGAGAGCTTCACTTTCTCCTGGGCCTTTTGTGTAACAAGACATGGGCATGAAATTTTGATGCACTAATCTCCACTCAGTAAATATTGGTTGTAGAAACTTCTATATAAGACTACTATTGGATGAAGGGGGCATTGATGGGTTCCACTCAAATTTCTTTTTAGAGATATAGATCATGAAGGCTTGATATTTTTTAAGGAACAACTAAAAACTATTTTATAATGTTATACATTTGTTCCATAGTTATATGCGACCAAATTTGGGGTTGAAACCTATTATGTGGCTAAATAGATGAGTTATTTTAAGTCGATGGGCTTGGTGCATGAGATGATGTTGAAGGTGCTGCTAGAAGTGGTCGTGGTCGCACTGTAATTCGCCTTTTTCTGGGTTGAACAGCTAATCGCACCCCCTACAATTGGTCATGTAAAAGAAATAAGAATCAATGAGCACTAGAGGGATCAGAAGAATTTACAAACTTCTATTTGTAATGATGGAATTTTTATCCATATGTATTTGTTTTTAATATTTCTTTGGTGTTTATGTGCCCAAAATATTGGGTTCAACCATTCCCAAACCATCCCATGTATCATTGGATTATGTATACTTGGCTTCTAGCTCCCTGTTCATGTATGGGGAACTTTTACATGGAGTCGTATTCATCATCAGAGAGTGGATATGTTACGTGAAATACATTAAAAGAAAAAAATGATATATTCATGGGATTAAGGTTCAATTTTTTGGGGAGTCTCCCATTCTCCAGTCGTTGAAGGATATAAGTCTTCAAGAGTCAGAGATTATTCTGGAGTTGGATATGAATATTTTTCTTGTATCATTCCATGTGTATATTATTAAATATACCTTTGGTAGGTGTATTAAATTATTCCTCCATTGGTACATGTATTTTATTGGTTTTTGAATATGTTTTCTCAAGGTGGTGTGATCTTGGTAAATTCTCATTTGATTCATCCAGTTATCAAACTTCTTTCCACACTAGGCTGAAACTTCTTTCGAGTCACCCTATTCTTCATTTGGTGTAGCAATTATGTAGGTCACCTATTTTGTGGCTTTATACATTATTACTTGACAAAAATAAACCATGCTATGATGGATAGATTTGATGAAAAATTATTCCGAGATGTAATAAACAATACTCCTATGAAAATTGAAGTAGTTATTATTATCAATGAGGTTTAACTCATTATGTTTCCTAGGATTTGGTATCTTGAGTATGTATTTTCCATGGATGTAAGGAAATAATTGGATACTATATCATTTCCTAAAGAATAATCATTATTCATATTTACCTCCAATTGTGGGAAACCTTGATCTTGTTCCATTTTGGTTCAGGGTTGATTTTGTTGCTGATGATGCTTGATTGGAGGTGCCAAATGATTTGGGACCTACCTAGGGGATTGAACATGACAAATTATTAGTTTGATGGTAATTTTTTTATAGTCTATTCCTTTCTAAGAATTTCCACCTACTCTAAGGGGATTATAATAGATTTTTCCATGTTCTTTTTAATGGAATCTTCTAACTGTTGTGGATATTCTATGAAAGCATATAATCTATCTAGAAACTTAATCTTGATTAGAGGTGTTCATAGCTCATCTGGAAGAGTTTCAGCATAGAGACCCCTCAATTTTTTTGAGAGAGATGGATACTTAATGAATACAGTATACCTTTACGTCTCATCATGATTTCATAAACATTCTAATTTTCCTAGTGTATTCAATTTAGGAGGATGAAAATTTAAGTTTTCCTTATCATGGCGTGAATTGATTAAATTATTGAAAACAAAGTTCTTTCCATCCCACAACAGATCCAACTAGATAGTTGTTGTACCAAATAAAGGATGGACCTACCAATGTATGTATAACACATATCAGTTTGGTCATATCCTTCTAATCATGAGGGACCATCATTAGGCCACATCAAGATATGAATTGTGTGAGATGCAATTTTGGATATCCCACACTCTCAATGGTTGAGAATATAGTATTTTCCATATTAGGATGGGGGAAATTTTCATCCACCCATTCAAGGTAGAGAATTTTATTAGGTTGAAAAGGAGCATGAAACCATTCCATGGCATACATTCAAGAATCTAGGGATTCAACGGAATTGTGTTTTTTTAGATGTATTGTTTTCTAGATCACCTCTTTTATATATGGAGAAATAGAGGCTAGAGGATGTGTAACCATTATCATACCCTAAAAATTCATGATCTTTTCTAGAACTGAATGATCTCCATGATGGCGGAGTAGATATTTCTATAATGGATAAAATTCATGATCATCCCCAACCTCCTCTTTATATAGACCGACTGTATGGATCCAGATTCAGCCTATTTCAAAAATTCCATTCTTTTAAGAAGATTATCTGTATCTCCTAATATGTTAGAGGTGGGATATTCATCTCTATATAAGGATGATATGCAATAGGAATGTTTCAACTGAGTAGTTCCTCATTGAGCTATCTGAGTATTTTTATATCATTATCAAAATATTATATCCATTCCTATTCGTAGGGAATTTTGACATGTCTTGATGGTGAGTGGGATCTAGATAGTCATTTCTTTTTTTACATGGAATCGTTCCTCCATGGAGGTGGAAATTGATCATTCAGGGGGGCCTTTTTTGGATCCCTCCTTGATTTTGTGTACATGTAGCATTAGTTTATGCATCCAGATCGCATACCTCTCAAGGTATGATTTCTATATTACATCCCATTGTGTTTATATATTGGTCAACAATCTTTTCTGTATTGAAGGTTACATAATTATCAAAGGGGTATCAGGAAATGGTAATTATTCCATTAAAATCCATGAAATATGGTTATTATTCATTATTTACTCCTCCTTTAGTGGTTACATAAGGGTCATTTCTATAACCTTTAGAAATATTGGACCCTATTGGAATTCAATCTTTAAGGGGTTCGATTTCCTTCTCCAAATGTTTTTTTATCACAATCCAGGAATAGTAACCTTCATAGACCTTCTAGTCATTATTTCTAAATGTGACCCAAATATCAGAGGTATGTCTCCTAGAGAGAGGAATTATTGGGGGTTTTTCCCTCAATATTCAGCTCATAACCAATAGAAAACAAATTCTTTTTAGGATGATGATAATGATAAAATTCCACCACCATGCAGGAAAGGGATTATTTAGGTCCACTATTAGCACATTTGAACAATGGTGGTGATGATTGGTGATTCTAGTCCTGGATTTGATAGCTCCTAAAATGTAAATTTATATATAAATTCCCTCATACATATGATATAGAGTATATATGGAACTTATACTAATTTATCGAGGGCCCTCTTGGGGTGTGATGAACATGGTGACAGATATTGAGATACGAATGTCCCCAACCATACTCATTGGGTTTGGTTTTTATCTACCACATATATTTTAAAGATCCTTTCTATGTTTGATGACTTGAGGGGTTGGAGGTGGTGCTAAAATTCAACAAGACATGTATCCTTGGTTTTCCTATAAATGACTACTATGGTGGATGTGGTTGTGATGTGTTTGATTTGGTACAATTGTGCTCGTCTATGAGTTGGGTAAGATGGATGCCTATAATGAAAGTTATTTTCTAAAGGATGCTCTCAGGTAGTCGAAAACATCATATTATCTATCTAATACTTTTCCTTCTTTTTATGTTCCCAACATAGGAGTCTATTGGCATCAATATCCCTCTATTTGTGACTTCTTTACACCATCAAATTGGGGGAATCTCATTGTATTAACCTACTGTCCATTACGTTACCTCATCCCCAGATTTTTTAAATCGATTCAAAATTTTATGATTATGTATATAGGATCTCTAATGTTCTAGGGAAATAGTGGATTGAAATTTATCATATTTTCCCATAGTTTGATATATATGTTTTACAGATCACTAGAAAAAATTTGACTGATATATGTAATGATATAGATAAAAATACATCATAGGAATAAATTATTAACTTCTATACCTAGTTTCTAGACTATAATCAATGTAGCCATGTTTACTTGAAATCAATTTTTTTTGTGATCTAGATATTACACTCACATTCTTGAAAACGGATGTGTTTAGCTGTCAACCACGAATGAGTCTCCGACATTTTTTCTAGTAGGTAAGGAATATTATTTTTCTTTAGTTATTTTGGGATCTAATAATATGAACTGGTCATCCGAAAAACATATTTTAGTGGTTGTTTATAGAAAACCTTCTCCATATATCAATTTTGAACTCTTCATTATCAGAATTATATATCTCCACCTAGCCAGACCCCATAGGTTGATTCTTTGGGTTGAGTAATAACCCATGTGAATTGATGTTGATAACTGATAGGTAATTATATATGATTAACCCTGATGTTTAGTACACCTATCTATATGAATTCTTCTGAGTCTTGAGAATATATCTATGCAAATTTTTCTAGGAAAGTGGATAATTTCCATTTCCAATAGAGATATCACCATGGAGAGGTTCAGTATGGTGTATGTCAGGAGTAGTGTCTTAATGATCCATCTATTCTCTAATATGATGAAAAATATAAATGTAGTTATTGAATTTAAATTCATTAAAATATTCAATATATCCTTGACATGTTACTAATGTGAATCGAAATACCTCAAGGAAACTGGCATTGACAACATGAGGAATATGAGACTCATGTTGTGTTGTGTCCTGAATATGACGACCAAGATTTTTGGGTAGAGTAGGGATATAAGCTTGTTTCATGATGATTGTTGGAATATATTTACCACAATATTGTTTTGTTAGGACATGACCTCGCTATTAATAAGATACTAGATTATTCCATTGATCTTATATATTATCATAAGGAATTAGATCCTTCTTATTGGTGGTTATTACAATATTATGGTCAAAAATGTGTGAGGGGGGACTAGTTCAAATATGAATTTTCTATTGGAATATTATATGTAGCTTCATTAGTAGGGGTACGTGCCTTTCCCTATGTTGATTACCAAATAGTGTTTTCAGACCTCAATTTGAGATAGGATATGAGAAATCTCTTATACCTTTGGAATATTCTAATGTTCTTTTTCAACTAGAATGTTCTTCTATCATGAGGAATGTGCCAAATGATGCTAGTGATCCCTAGTTGGAATTGAAATATAAACCTAGTCTTATACTTATTTATTATTCTTATGGTCTTTTTCTGATAGTATTTTTTGTCTATCTTGAGGCATGTGCCGAAATGAGTTGGTGAGCCTCTATCGGAATGGGGATACAAGCACAGTCATGTGTCTCATCCATTACGAGAATATGTTGATAATCCACTTGGATGAGATTAAGAATTTTTTATTTCAATAGAGTGTCCACCTATTCATAATCTTCATAATAATTTGTTTCTATAGATAATGGGATAGGGATATGTGCCTCCCCCTACATCTATACCAAGGAAAAAATATGGTAATAGAGCTCTTCTACTGTTTCTAGAATGTAGTTACACTTTAGGAAAGTGTGCCAAAAAACTTAGGACTAGACATTATCATTGTGTAAGATATACTAGAACATGTTCCCAATTGATGTGGGGACATAATAACACTCATATACTCCAAGTGACATTGGAATATATTGATGGGATTCATGTATAGGGGAATTGATATTTTAATCCTTCATGCTTACTATAGGAATATACATGTAGACTTGATCTAAGTGAGTAGGGACATGAACCTACCCATGAGAAACCGCTAGAACATCTTGTCGAGATTGGAAATTAGAAGTGAGGATATCAAGTCACTGCCATTTATCCGAATAATTCCATTCTCTATGAGGCCTCCCTATACCCTTTCATGAGTTTCTATAGAAGCAGTTTGTCGGGTGTTTCTCTTTAAAGGAAACTGAGTGGATCTCTAAGGAAAGAACTGGTGATGGGGGTTCACAAGGGCCCTTATAGAAAGCTCTATAACTAGGATAGATTTATAGCTGACTCCTTGATCCCCTTTCGTATTATATGGATGGTGAAAACAATTCACTCAATAGATAATCTTCTGAAATAGTTGGTGGTGGAAATAGGTGCCACTGGTTTAATTATATATTTCCCCAAATGCCAACAAATTTTAAGCTTTAGTTTTAGGAGACCTATACATGTAGCCACAAGGTTCGGGTTTATACTATGCTAGTGGTATTCTCAAACCATAGTGTTTGCCTCCTAAAGATAAAGGCATGAAGTGGGTGAGGATATTTGTTGACTCCCCAAAGGATACTATTACAGCTGATGTTCCCAAAGATTATACTGATGAAGACACAATATTGGGTCAAGATGTCAATGAGAGTACTCTATAGAGTCACAAAGATGACAAGGATCGAGGAAACTAATTATTTAATCCTCAAAACTATGAAACATGATCAATAAACTATTAACAGGTAACAAAATTTTCTTTCTTGTTCCTAGTTAAACCATTTATCTAAAATGAAATTTTCACAAATAGAATTCCATTATTTCATGTGAAATTCGGTTGTTTTATATTATTGAAGGATTTCATACCAGGCATACCCTTTTCATTTTCATAGAAGTCATAGAAAAAATTGTCCTAACACATAGTCAACTGATCATTTTTATCATTTGAGATATTCCAGTTGGGTTCACCTTGTTATCCTTTATAAGGATGTGGATGGTTCCCTCAGTTTAGAAGACATGATGTCCAATGCCTATAACGATTATGTTATTCTATCATTACATGCTTTCACATTGGGTTCATTATTTTTAATTTCCATTAAACAAGAATTTACCATAGGCGATTTATTGTTGGGGGTTCAAGTATGTTTTCACAATCATCCACACAATGTCTACCATTTTCATCACTCATATAAATCTTAATTGTTTATAGATCCATAACAAGGTAATGTCTTTAATTTCAATAACAGAAGTAATTTTATAGTGTCCAACCTAATTATTCATAGAAACTCTCATTGATCAAGAGGTTGGGAGGTTATTCTCGTTGCACCCTTTTGAGGGAAATTATTCCCTATTATGGGACTCTTATAGATTTATGATATATTTTTGAATCTCTACCAAATTAATTTGAAGGAATACTTTCCCTAATAAAATGATAAGGTCTTGATTCCTTCTTTATATAAAGGAGGTTCTATTAAAGAGGCTATATGTATGTATTTTAGGTTCTATATACATTTCCTCTTATTTTATAGAAATGGGAAGTTTCTTATATTTTTAATCCATAAAATTTGGAACTCTTCATTTTACTACCATCTAGGGTGGTGATAGATGTATTGAGGATGGGATTGATCCTTCATGTAGCATCTTTTATATCAGGACAATTATAGAAAATGACTTTTGTTGTTTTTTAAGTACCATTTTTTCTAGTTTAGTGTCAACTGAAAATGAAATATATGTGGGCACTCAGTCACTAGGTCTAGAGATCGAGCCTTAATAAGGATTACTAGGTATCATTCTTATAATAATAATTAGAGTAATCATAGTTTGATCTGTCATTCATCTTCTAATGGGAGGTGATAGATTATTATTTTCTATGAGGGTTATTTCCCAAGAGTTTACCAATATAGGTATGCCTTCAAGACTTAAACTACGGTGTATTACCCTATATAGGGGACTTAATTTCATTTCAATTAATGGGGATTACACTATGAGGTTTCACTAGATGAGAGAATTTTATTATTTGTGTGATATAATCATTTCAAATCACTAAGACCACATGAGTCATGTTTCATGATACCAACTATGCATAACTGGTGACCATGCACAACTCTTATAGATACAAGACATATTTATTGGGGTGGTTGTAATGGGGTGTTTGATAAGGAGATTGGGTCATATGATGGAATCCAATGTATCATACTTATTGAAAAAATTAGATGTATTATAGTTCGATTCATTCTTAGCCCACTGATGGGTTGTAATGGTTTATTACCCAAGGAGAAAGTCATTTGTATCCCCTGGTATAGGAATGTTAGGGGATTATACCAGGATATATTCCCATTGAAAGATATCCAACCCTTACCCTCTAACAGATAATGAGTAAGAACCATGTCTGTCTATTTGAGGATGTATGAATTGCAAGGGGGTCTGATGACAACAATATAATTTTATGTCTACCCATTCCTAACCCATTGTGGACAATTCCCATATGAAAGGGGAATCCCTAGCCCAAGACACATGGTTGGGGGTTCATAAGATTTGAGGGAACATGCCCAATTACTCTTTCTAGATAGGGCTGAATTTTCTAGTTGTGTCCACCTAATATGTTTGTATTTTATGCTAGACATGTCAATGGTGTTTTCATAACCTATCCAGTGTGTCTGTGCGATATTTCCAAAGTGTCTAGTCACTCTGATGTCATGACACGTAAAATTGATTATGTTTTTAAGGATTATTTATAGTCTAGGGATGACCCTAGGTCATCCATCAAGGATCTTGGATAGTTTTTTAGTGTGTATTTTTAATAAGAAGAATAAAAGATGGGGTGGTTTTGAAAATAGTTTCAAGAATGTAACATAATTCTAAGAGTTATAAATCTGAAATACCATGTGTATTGTGAAAAATATGAGATAAATAATTGATCTTTTATAAGTTACTATAGCACTTGAAGAGTTATCCATTATTAATTGATTTTTAGGATTTAGTGTAATCCTTTTTTTGAGGGTTAACTAAGATCTACCGTACCCACAAGCCTCTTGAAATGCTTTGATTAGAACTAAAACATAAAATAACAATCGTGTAGTCAAGTTATATCCCCTTATCCTGATTTAAGGTTTGCAAAGGAACATTTAATTCTCAAATGGATGGGAATAAAAAGTGTTCTTATATTGTCCAATCAGAACAACACAATACACACACATAAAATTTCACAACAATCAGTTATGAAATAAAACATATTTCAATTAAATGCGTAAAGATATTTTAAGATACATATGAAAAGACAATTAAAACCATAGTATACACTAATATAGTAGATAATTATGAGCAAGATCTCCCTCTTCAAGTGTGTAACTCCCTCGCAATGATCACCAACCACTTAGCTCGACATCGGGAGGAGGAGGAATCTCAAGTGGAACTCCTTATTAATTATTGACACACTATGATTATAGAGGCCTATATAACTTCTAGAATGAAGTGGATATTCCTCTAGAACTCCAAAATTAAATATCTTGGCCTTCTGGTCGAACATAAAAATGAGGTGCCCATGGTGTCTTTAATAGTCAAAATGGAACACGGTTTTGAGAACCCTATTTTTGAGATACCAAATGTTTATCAGTTTTGAAATCATATAAGGACATATCACGACTTAACCAAAAGACTGGTGTTTTTTATCAGCCTCTTGAATGTGTCCCTGTCAAATTTAGCGGCCATTAGACAACTAGAGTGTGATTTATTGTCAAAATACCAAAGCCAGCCTTTGAATTAGGGAATAATCTATCCCCTGGATAGAATGGTTAGGATGGGCCATCCTATGGACGAATTTGGTTTTAGTTTATTGAGAAAAAATGTAACGCATACTTTTTTGGAGTGTAACAAAATGTTTAAGAACATTTGGATGTATTTACATCTCATAATCCTCAAAATTGTGGACAGATGTCCAAGGGATGCCATGTAGTTTGACCCATTTTTCATCTTGATGATCTCTGGGGCCTACATATCACCTCCACCTTCAATGAAAATATCAAAACAAGTATAATTTCCCATTTTAAATAGTCATAAAAACTAAATAATTTAATCTAATAAAAATTTCAATTTGTTATTATATTTGTAATTTACAATACAAATTCAGTTTAAAATAGTGGTGTAAAGGTGAAAATGAAACATTGAGTCACGGTGTGATAAATCCCGCAAAACTAAACATTTTCACTCCTAATAATAGTTACCTTTTCAGAAATTATGCATATAGATATTTCCAACATCATTATGATTTAACATTTTTGGAAATTTTAATTCATTAAAGTAATGTGATCAATGCACAAACCACACCAAGGAGTTATTTATATTGAAAATAGAAAAAGATCTCTCATAAATCATATAATAGTGAAATTTAATGAGATTCATGCTACCAAATTGAGAATGGAATTCATAAGTCAACCATACCACTTAGTCTCCATGTGTCTGTGAAAACAATTTCATGTCATTTTTTCCACTTTTTATCCAATAAATATAGGTTATTTTATCATTTTTCAGCTAAATGATTTTGTCCACCAAAACTTCTCTACATCCATTGCTATCATATTTCAATACCCACTCACTTAAGAATTCCTAGAATTCAAACCATAATATCCCAACCTAGATATCTTTATATTTTACACGTTTCAACAGTCCCCTCATTTATATTTTTTTTTCGGAAGCTGCATTTAGAAAAAATATCACACTCATCTCTCAACCCTTTTTTTATCTACTCACCAAACTAATTGTAATAGTTATAATAATATCAATGGATGAGGAGGATTGGGTTTTTACCTGCCCAAGACACAACCCATTTTTTGGGTTTTTAGGGCATACAACAGTGGGATATCAGGTACACATACATTGGTCAATCTGGTATAGTAATGAAACAAATCGGATAATGAACGAACATATGGAAATATAATTTTAAGCTGAAAATATTAACTTAAAATATATTTACCTTATATTAAGTAAGAAATATTCACATTTTGTGGTTTGGTTCAAAATGTGTGGAGATATTAGTGACATAGTTATCCCCAAAAATACTCACACAAGGGGCATCAATCATCTCAACGGTTTCACAGAGATACACCTATTTATATCATTGACAGAAAACAAATTCACTAAAAATAAATCCTTGATGTAAAATTCATACAAACATTCATTCCATAACAGCATCAGGATTTCATCAAATGTTAAATCAACATGGAATCAAAAATTTCAGCATTCATTTTCTTTAAGTTCCATGAGTTGGTAACCATAAAGAGGGAGTAAAAATACCATAGAGAAATAGAAAAGAGAATAAAGAAGAAAGACTATGAAAATCCTAATGAACTATAGAAGATGGGGAAAAGTAAAAATACAATAAATAAAGAGAAAAGGAGAGAAATTGAAAAAGAAGATTAAAATTCAATTGAAATTATAAATGTACCCATCCCCTCCACACCTATACTGTGCAGTTACCTCACTATAATAAAATAGAATATAAGATGGAAGGATAAAAATTGGTGGGTGTTATTGGTAAGTTTCTTCCTAAACATGGAGTTCCTCCATCATGGACTCCAAAATGTCTTTAAGGGAGTGCTTTTGCCACTACCCATTGACAGTGAAGGTTTTCTTAGTTTTGTCATTTTGAACCTGAACAAAACCAAATGAAGATACATTTGTAACAGTGTATGGTCCAAAAAAATGGAATAAAAGCTTACCTGGATGCCAATTCAATCTTTCTTTGTAGTGGAGGACCTTCTGTCCAATGTGGAATTGATGATGAAGGATGAGATGGTAGTGGGGAGTGTTGGTTTGCTCCTTATAAATCCTTGAGTTCTCATATTCATCTCTTTTCATTTCCTACATCTCCTGAATCTATAACTTTCGTTTAACTATTATACTAGAAAGATTATAATTTCATTATTTAAAGGCCCAATAGGCTCAGTGCTCAATCTCAATAGGATGGTGAAAACTCTTTACAAACGCAAGAAAATAGGGAGACATTCCAATGAGAGTTTTTAAAGCAGTATGGTAGGCCCATAAAGAATTATCGAGTCTAAGACTCCAATACTTTCTATTAGGTTGAACCATTTTTCAAGAATCTGTTTTACTTACCTATTTGGCACATTGACTTGACCATTGGTCTATGGGTGATAAGCAGTAAACACAGGATGCTCGACCTCAAACCATTGCAAAAGATATTTCATTGTTCAGTTGTAGAAATGAGAAACCTCGTCATTGATGATGAACCTAGGTAAGGAAAATCTATCAAAATTTTAGGTTCTAATAAATTCTCCAACTGCCTTAGAATCATCAGTCCTCGTAGCTAATGCCTCTCCACATTTTGAAACATAATTAAATGCCAGAAGAATGTACTTGTTTTTAAGGGAATTGAGGAATGACCCCATAAATTCAATACCACAAACATCAAAAAATTTCATGAAAGAGAAATGGTATTTTTTGAATATAATTTCATTTAGAGACATTCCCCATTCTTTGAAAATGAGGACAAGATTTACAAAAAAACATGGGCATCCTGAAAAAGTGTTTTCCTAAAGAGACTAGAATCAAGGACTTTGTAGGCAGCCCGTTGGGGACCAAAGTGGCCCCCATAAGTAAGAGTGTGCCAGAATATAAAGACATACTAAAACTCGCTATCGGGAACACAACACCTAAGCACTTGATCACTACATGTGCACCAGAGGTAGGTGTCATCCCATATGTACCAACGAGACTCCTGTTTTAGACAACTGGCTATGTTTTTGTTGCAATTTGTATGAATGAAAGATACTACCACATAATTTACAATTTCATCATACCAAGGAATAACATCTTTCACTTGGTAAAATTACTCATCGGGAAACATATCATTTATAGGAATATAAGGGGATGAGTCAATGTATGATGATGGAGGAATCCTACTAATATGGTCATCCAACACATTATCTTCTCATTTTCTATCTATAATTTCTAGATTGAATTATTGAAGGAGGAGCATCCAGTGAATGAGATGTGGTTTGGCTTCTGGTTTCATAAGGTGATACTAGAGGGTTTCATGGTCTGAGAACAAAATGAATTTGGACCCTAAAAGGTTTGACCTGAATTTGTCCAATCCAAACACAATGGAAAGGAATTTATTTTTAGTCATGGTGTTGTTTTCTTGGGAAGAGTCATAAGTACGTGAGGCATAGTCAATGATATGTGGAGCTCGAATGACCCTTTGGGACAAGACTTCCCCAACTGCATAGTTATAGGCGTCACATATGTTCTCCACTAGTAAAAACCACCATGGTCATTGGATTAGTGGGGGTGATTTGAGTCTCCAATTTAACTTATTAAAAGATTCCTCTCATTCATTATCAAAAACAAAATCCTTTTCTTTTGGAGTAATTGGGAGAGGGGGAGTGCAATCTTACTAAATCCATGAATGAAATGATGGTAAAATACAGCATGACCTAATAAAGTTTGAACATATCATACGTTTTTGGGGAATCTTAGGGAATAAATGACATCCACTTTGGATTTATCTACTTGGATACCATCCCAAGAAATTTCATTTCCCAAAACTATTCCTTTTCACCCCACAAAATGACATTTCTCATAATTTAATACCATTTTATTTTCAATACAGTGATGTAGAACTGAACAAATACTACTCAATAATTCATCAAAAGAGGACCCATACACAGTGAAATCATCCAAGAAAACTTCCATTCAATTATTTAGGTAATCCAAAAAAATATTAACCATGCATCGCTGGAAAGTTCCCGGAGCATTGCAGTGACCAAACATCATCGTTCTAAATGTAAATGTGCTAAAGGAGTAAGTGAAGGTTTTATTTTCCTGATCCTTAGGGGCAATATGGATATTAAAGTATCAAGAATACCCATCAAGTAAGTATTAGTGGGACTTAACCGCTAGCCTATCTAGAATTTTGTCAATGAATTGAAAAGGGAAATGGTCTTTCCTAGTGTGTTGGTTTAGTTAGAGATACTCTATGCAGACACACCAATTTTTTTGTATACGAGTTGGAACGAATTAATTATTTTCATTTTTAATTACTGTAAGGCTAGTTTTTTAGTAACTACTTGAACGAGACTAACCCATTGGCTATCGAAGATGGGGTAAATGATTCCAACAACCAATAATTTTTTTTAATTCATTTTTAACTCCATCTAAGAGGTTTGAGTTTAGTCGACGTTTTTCATGCCTCAATAGTTTGGCTTCATAATTTAACAAAATATGATGTGTACAAAGGGATGGGCTAATACAAATAATTTCTTCATGTTTCCATCCCAATTCTAGTTTATAATCCCTTAAAAGTTCATGTAGTCTCAATTCATGATCAAGAGGGAGTGGACTAGCAATTATTACCGAAAATTTGTTTCTATTCTCAAGATAAGAATATTTAATATCTTGAGACATTTGTTTCGGTTCTTCTTCCGATGGATTTTTGAATGATGGGTGTGTGTGAAAGTGAGAGGTCACTAATCTCATCTAACTACTCAATGGTATCATTATCAACAGAGGAATGAGCTTTTACAAGCGTAGCAGTATCATCGATGGCCATTGGATCATCACTTTTGAGGAAATTATTAATTAATAAACATGATTGAAAATTTTCTTGACCACTAAAACAACCATTGAATGATTCATTTCCAAGAATTCATATCAAGGATGGGAACTCAAAAATGGGTTTGGGGGAATGATTAGAAGTATTTTCAGGGGAAGGGAGTACATCAATTTAATTAACAAAGATATATAGAGGAATGTTATTTTGAGGAGTGCTTCATAGCATTGAGGATGTTGAAATGGACTCTGTCACCACCAAACTCCATAGATAATGTTCCATTATGGACATTAATTATTGTTTTGGCAGTTTTCATGAAATTTATTTTCAATATAATTGGGTAATTTCTATTTATCATATCATATTCCATTTTAAGCACATAAAAAATAGCATGAAAAATTAAATTTTGAAACCCCACAAGAATATCCTCTAACACACCAGAAGGGTGTGATGTACTCTGATTTTCTAGCTGAATAACTATTCCAGTGGGATTTAGTTCAACAGACCTACAAATGAAATTAAATAGAGCGATGCATGTCATTAGTGGATGTTCCCAAATCAAGAATATCATTAGGAAAAGAGTACTCCCCTATGGTTCATGGAATTGATAATGTCCCCAGATCATTGAATTTGCTATGCAGTAATGGTTTTATCAATATTGAGACATTCCTCCCCAAACATACCTTCTCATCACCATGAAGTCTCCTTCGATGTGTAAACATCTCTTTAAAAACTTTTCATATCCTGTAATTTGTTTCACAACATCAATCAAGGGGATGTTTACCTTCAATTTTTTAAAAGTCTCCAAAATCTGCTTATCGAGTTCAGTTTCCTTTCATTTTCTAGGTTGGGTGGCCCTTTGGGTAAATTGAAGAAGAATGGGATGTCTATGAGACTCATTGACATACACACTCTTTCCTTTGGAAGGGATTCTCTCAAGACATGATTTTTCAACATTTAGAAAAATTTTAATGGTTGGGAAGGAGGTTTTCTCAAAATGCGATGACTCTAATGGTGGATTCATCTAATATTCTAGTTGTCTTCCACCCCTAAGGGTGATGGAACTAACATTTCTTTTATCTCTACGGTTTACTAATGGTTAAGAAGGTATTTTACCTGACTTGTGACTTTGAATTTCACCCACTAAGATAGATAGTTAGCCTAATTGAGTTTTTAGGTCTTGTATGGGTTCTTTGGTGGTTTTTTGGAATTGGAGATTTATGACAGCCATTTGTTTTATAACATCTTCTAGGCTAGGGTCAGGTTTTGGAGGGGTGGTTGGAAAGGCCTTTGGGGTGGTTGAGGAGTTCTGATTGGTGGTGGTGGAATAGAATTTTTCCCTTATTGGTTCCATGGTTGATGAGGCAGGTTAGAATACCCCCTTGCCTATAATATTGGTTTTATTTTCACCCAGAGTTGGATGGATAGTATGGATCTTTTCAAAATGGTTGGTTATAGGGGAGACATAGAAATATTTCCTCACAACTCTTAGGAGTTTCACTCAGTTAGGGGAATTGGTCAGAATAATGGGTATTAGAAGAGGATATACCACATTGGATGGGAGGAAGAAATTGGGATTTTACTTGGGAAAGTGTGAGTTGACAAAGAAGGGTATTACCAACTCAATATTTTTGTCTACTTTCTTCTCAAATTAAGTACATTTCACCACATAGACACGTCCAATTGGTACATTGGACCATGAACCAAATTTTTGATTGTTCTGTGCCATGTTCCCAATTAAGGTCCTTGAAGTTATTGGGGCTTTATCCACTAGTTCACCACTTTCAACAGCATCAATCATGTTTCTATCACTATGGAATAAACCTTCATAAATATATATCATTAAAAGTGGGTCACTTATTTGGTGGTGTGTAAAACATGAAGATAATCTTTGAAATCTTTCCCAATATTCATGAATTGTTTCCCCTTGATATTGTCTTATACTGTAAATTTCTTTCTTTATTATTGTTGTTCGAGAGGTTGGGAAATATTTTTCAAGAAAAAGGTGTTTCAAGTCCTCACATCCCTTTATTGGAAAATTAACATAATTTATCCAATATTTTGTTGTATATTCTAAAGAGAAGGAGAATTCATTAAGATTTAATTGTTCTTCATTCACATTATCAGGTTTCAATGTTGAATAAACAGTATGAAATTATTTTAAATTATTGTGTGTATCTTCTCTATATAGTCCATGTAATATTGGTAATAAATGAATTAGACTGGATTTTAGTTCAAAATTGGGTTCCTTCCCTTTCATTTGAATGTAAGTGAGTTCGATATCAATATCACGTGAGGTTAGTACATTTAATGTCCGGTTATTTTCATCCATGTTATGGAATTTTATTTCAGTTTTGATGTTTATTCCAGAAGAATAAGATTAAGGATAAAGAAGGTTGTTGTTGTCATGTGTGTCCTCCTTCGAAGGGTTCTCTTTTGCGTGTCGGGGTCGCTAACATAAAATATTCTACATTTTGGGTTCTAAAAGTGGTAAATATCATAGATTATAATTATTAATGTACAAAACTATATAATAAATAAATCAGAGCCCAAAAATATAGGTAAAGTTATTAGATAAAACAAATAAATATTCACAAAATTTACAAAAAACTTATAAAAAAATGCTCCAAAAACCAATGCGCTCCCTAAAACCGGTGCAAAATTTGATCATGATGTCATGAAACATCTAATTTATTATGTTTTTAAAATTGATTTATGGTCTATTGAAGACCCTAGGTCATCTCTCAAAGAGTGTTTATAGGCTTTGAGAGTGTATTTTTAATATGAAGAACCAAAGGCCTTCGGGCCACCTTAAGTGCAGATGCAAACTAGACAACCTACAAGGAACAAGCTCTACAAGGAGGATGAGCAAGGAGATTTCACCACAACAGAAGCTAAACAGATTGAAATAATGAGAGGGTATGACAATTTCCATCAAGACAATCCTGTGCATGCACTAGAATTTCTAGCCGAACAGTCATGCGATGGTGGAGAGCTGATTTGACGATGAAGATGCTGGGGTGGAGCAGTTCCAAGTAGTTAGTCTAGGTTGTATGTAATGTTTTAAGCCTATAGGAAATGAATTCATCTAAGGCCTATGGGGAATGTAATACTTATGCCTACGGGACTTGTAAGTGTTCTACCTAACCCCTTGAAAGGTGGATTATCAAAAATCAATAAAAAATTAAGTCCTTCAAGAAATTGGAGAATAAGAAGAACCAAAGAGTTGGGGATGGTTTTGAAAATATTTTTAAGAAAGTAACATAATTTAAAGAGTTGTAAATTTGAATGACCAAGTGGATTGTGAAAAATATGAGATAAAAAAGTGATCATTGCTAATTTACTATAGCACTTGAAGAGTTCCTCATTCTTAATTGATTGTAAGGTTTTAGTGTAATCCTCTGGTTGAGGGTTAACCAAGATCTTGAGTTCCCACAAGCCTCTTAAAATGATGTGATTAGAACTAAACCTTGACATAAAAAACATATAGATAGGTAGTATCCCCTTAAAATAATTTAAAGTTTGTAAAGGAACATTGAAATCTCAAATGGTTGGGAAAGAAAAGGGATCTTGTGTTGTCCAATCAGAACAACACAAGTTGAACACTTAAAATCATACACCAATCAGTTAGGAAATAAAAAGTGTTTCAATTCAATGAATAAAAACAAGTTAATAGATTTATATATGAAAGAACAATTCAAACCAAAATATATAAAAAACCAGTTGATAATTATGTACTGGAACTCCCTCTCTATGTGTGTATCTCCCTCACAATGATCACCGACCACTGAGCTCGACATTGGGAATAGGTGAAAGCACGGGTGGGGATCCTACTTCATTCATGATCCCCCTATGAGGAAAGAGGCCTCCAGAACTTCTTAGATGAATATTATACTCATCCAGGACTCCAAAGTTTCCTAGATTGGCCTTCTTGTTACACTTACAAATGACTTTCCCATGGTGCCTTTTTATATCCAAAATGGAACATGTTTTTGAGCACCCAATTTCTGTGAAATAAATTGTGTCCTAGTTTTGGAATAGTAGAAAGCCATATCATGACATGACCCAAAGGGAAGACTTGGTGGCCTGCCTCTTTAATGTATCCCTGTCAAATTGTACAGCCATTACATAAATGTATTGGGAGATATGGTCAAATTTCTGAAACAAACCTTTTAATTCGGGAAGATTATGTACTCTTGATAGAATGATTCAGATGGTCCATTAGATCATCGAATTGAGATTTAGTTCCTTGAGAATAGTTGTATCCCATAATGTTTTGGAGAAGAAAAAAAATTCATCCCATTTTTATGTACGTAATTGTCATACTGCTTAAAATAGTAGGTAGATGTTCATGGGATGCCAAGCAGTTTGGCCCATTTTTCATCTAGATGATCTTCAGGGCCTCTAAAGCACCTCCAACTTCAATGAAAATATCAAAACTATTATAATTTCACTTTTTAAAAGTGATAAAAACAAAATAATTGAATCTAAAATGAAGTTAAATTTGTTATTATATATTGAAATTACAATACAAATTCCATTTGAAACAGTGGTGTAAGGGTAAAAATGAAACAATCAATCATGGTGCGATCATCTGGTTGACATGTCTTCATTGCATGCCTAATAAGGATGAAATGTCCCTAGGTTCTTTGTTTGAGAGAACATGAAATTTCAATTGGATATTTAAATTAAAGGATTTCATGTTTTAGGTTCTTCTCATGATCAAATAAGAAATATATTGGGGCTTCCTCATGATCAAGGATGCCATGTTATAGGGTTTCAACATGATTTGGATAACACATCTTCATGACTATCCCATGACTTGCATGAAATGAATGGATGAATTTATCTAAATTTGATGAAGTGTCTGAGGGTTGAAGAATGATTTTGCTGACCTATATCCAGAGCCTTACTGTGATTATTGTAGAAATTTCCATGGGTGTTGCGTGATCAAGGATAATATTCTCGGAGGAAAACACATGATTTGGATGATATGTCCAAAGGACATCACCTTAATTGGGAGACCTATCTGAGGTTTGTTGCATGATTTTGATGCACATATATTGGACTATTGAATTTATTTGATGGCATGTTTGGGTTTTATCACATTAATAATTAATAATTCACACAAAGAACATGATCTAGGCACATGAAAACTTGCATATCCATATTCATGTAATGCATCTGTCTATTTCAGAATTTATTTCATAAAGGCCTCAATGTTTGTCAGGGATTATGTTTTTGCGACATAGTATGACCAATTTTTTACATGGAAACTAATTTTCATAATGCAATAACTACACTATATGTCCTTAATGTGATCAATTGGGTGATCACATGAAGTATATATTCATGATGTGTTATCCCTTATGTCATTTCTTATGTTTACTTAGTAGATTACCCCGGTGATTTCATGGATTTTAAACTAGAGAAGTAACCTCATGATTTAATGCTCATGTGTGCATCGTTTTTTCTATGGGGATGTAATTTATAGGCCTCACTTTAACAAATCAATAACTCTTAACACATTGAATATATAACAGTTATGGGATTGATTCAGTAGAGCATCATAAATTTCACATGAACCTACCGTGGGTCATCCATGATGTCATAATTGTGTCACATGACCCAAAATGAATATATGATATCTCAATCATCACCATAATTATTAGACCCATGGTTTTCAAAAGGGATTTCACATAATAAAATCAACATGTCAATGTGAATTCGCAAGATCAGGATAACATGTTAGCAACTCTTCTATATATCAGGAAGCCTACCAAAGTGGATTTCACATGATCACAATAGATTTTTCTGAGGTCCTTCATGAGATAATGGTATCTCATTAGAGGCCCTTCATGAGATCAACGGGAAAGTCAAAATCCCTTCACACGATCAATGCGATTATCAGTTGAGGAGTATATACCATTTACCAAAAAAAATATAAATTACCCCCTCATTTAGGTTGCTTCATTTTCATCCTTTATTATTTATTTTATATCAATTTTAGAATATTTCCATTAATTTTCTATAAAGAAACATAATGATCAAAAATACACATCTGATTTCCATCACATGATAAAGGTAAAATTTGATGTTTTGTTTGTGTGATGAAGCAGGCATGTTCTTGGGGATTTAATGTGATCAATGGAGTGATCATGTAGACTATATCCAAACCTTTCATGGAAAAAATGTAACTTCCATTTTCGTAACGCATAAAACATTTCTAGATTTTTATTTTTAATTTTGTAAGAACATATAAATTTCTCATTGGTTTTCTATCAAGTTTTTCTTGGTCAACAATGGATCTCATGGTGGTGTGTGAGCATTTTTATGTATGGTTTCTCTACTTGTTTGTAGTTCATATTGTGATCACTGATGGATATCATGAAAATGTGTGATAATCATCATAGACAGTCACTCCACTTGTTTTTGGATCGAAAGGGGAATCACATGATCTAATGGAAGTGTCCAAAGGACACAACAGGATGAAGGGTATAGACCCAAATTATTTCACATAGAATGGAAATGGATATAATGTGATCATTAAAATGATCACATGATCTCTATAAAAACATCATGTGAAAATAAATTTATCTTCTATCACATGAATATTCCTCATTTAAATGCTTTATTTTAAAAAAAGGATTTTGGTGATTTTCATGTGAATTTTATTTGACATGTATCATGATAAGAGGAAATCATATAGAATCCATCACATGATCATGAGGGTTTATTAGAGGGGCTTCACCTGATAATTTTGGCTATATAATAGGACATTGAATGATTCTAAGTACATTCTAAAGGTGATTCACATGACCATTTTCAGATGATGTCGAATTCATGATCTTGAATCATTATATTAGTAGGGTCATATAATCATATGTAACCCTAGGGGTCACAAAATCCATGTATCCTAGCCACATGATATCCATACGGAAATACTGCTCATTCAATCTTTTGTAGAGGATGTAATACCTTTGCGTCATGTATTTCATTGATACTAAATTTTTTTATTCTCATTTGCTGGGAATCGACAATCATACTTTGGAAATTAAGGTGGATATATTATTTAAAAATATTTCTTGAATTATATATATCTTTTAGATACCCTTGTTTAATTCTATTAGTAATTGATAATTACAATTTTTAGAACATAATTTATTTCAGGGGGTAATATAGACCCAAATATTTTAATATACGATTATAATAAAATATATCGATGTGTTCACCAGGGGTTTCATTGAAATGGTATTGTTGACTTTTATTGATGGTTTATAGAGAGGGTTTAGTGTCTATACAATCATTCACTTCAGGTTCACTATTTTCTTCTATATAAAATACTAATGTTTCTGACATTGATAACCGAGTATAGACCTGCTTTCCAATGAAGGTGTCAATTGGGGTTTCATTCCCAATGACACATAGGAAATCACATTTTTTGAGATTATGGGATTTTGGTCTCATCACACTCTTTTTAGGGGATGTTTATCCTATTATAGGACTCTCTAATATATTTCAAATATGTTTGGAAATCTTTTCACATCTTGATATGATACTATTTACCCTAACAAAATGATCAACTCTTAAATACTTATTTTTTTCAAGGATGATCTATTATTGATTCCATCTATATTTTTTTGAGGTTATTCATTAGTTTTCAATTAAGAGTATGTTGATTATATTTTTGAATCCATGTATCTAGGAACTCAAGATCCTAATTCCTTTCTACGAGGTGATTAATATCTCAAGGATGTGATTGATCCTTTATGAGGCTTCCTGCAAATATATTTTATTATAGAAATAAAAAACTGCATAGTTCATTGAATCCAATAAGTTTATTGTAATTTATAAATGAAATATAATATTCCACATAGGTATTGAATATAGATCTTGAGACTTAGGGAGGAATCATATGTATCCCTCTTATGGAAGGAATCAGAGTCACCATGGTATGATCATTCCCCATGACATATATCGAGCTTGATTCCCTTGTATGGGAGGGGGATTAAAATATCATTTCATTGATCATGGCTTACACACCATGGTTTACATAGATTATATAGGTTTATGATGTAAGTGTGATGATCATTGGAAATCCCTAATCTCACATAATCCATGCCAAGTGTAAGAAAAAGGTATAGAAAGTAATCACCCTCACCACATGTGGACATCATACTTACACACTGAGGTGGCCTTTATGGAGATTTTGATATGATATTAGGAATTAAAAAGGATTCCTATGTATCATTTTGATGGAAGGAATCATTCTGATTATAGTTTTGTAGGAATCTCAATTCACTAGAGGATAATTAATATTTATAAATCTATGGGACATATTGGATCTCTACAGTTACAATAATAGAGAAATGGGGGGATTTACATGAAAGTATATTCCAATTAAATCTCGGGAATTAGAATGGAATCCAAGATATCCTAGTTATGGTAGGAATCAGATTAATCATAGTTCAGTTGCCTTCTCAATACAATGGTTAATGATGAGGGAAGATAATCCCTTGTGAGATATTGGGTCTCGATGGTTGGAATGTAAGAGACATTGGGAACTTACACTAAAGTGGATTCATTTTGGTGATAAATTGCAAGAAATGTGTTTTATGTATTCTAGTTATAGAAATAACTATAGTTATTAGTGTTAATCTCATTTTGGGGTTTTCCCAGAGATAAAGCCACCATGTCAAGGACACCTTCTTGACATGTCTGGGTTTTCATCATAACATGTCTTTGATATATTCTTGATGTTTCATTATTGTCTGTCTAATATGTATGAGGATGTATTGAAAAGATCTGGTTTCCCGAAAGCCATTTCCGAAGAGAATCCCATGATCTAGTTGAGTGTTTTGCTGGACATCAAAAGACCTATATAGCTTGTAACGAGGATATCACATTATATGGATGACCTATCAGGGGGGACATCACATGATCAATACATCCTTCTTTGGAGGGGGAGATAAATTTGGGATACCTGTATAGAGATACTCACACGACCAGAATGACACATTTGGGAGGGTGTCACATGATATGACAGGCATGCCCGGAGGACTTTACAAGGATTTGGAGACATGTCGAGAGGGTGTCTCATGATGAGACTGAGTTTTCATGAGGACATCGCATAATCAAGGACATCATGATTGGTGGGGGCTGGATGATCAAGGCTGGAATGTCACTAAAACATCCAAAAATAGGGATATTATGTCATGATCACATTGTGGAACCAACATGACATGTCTTGGTTCCACCACATAACATGGACGACATGTTTGGAGGTCATCTCAAGATTTGGATAGCATGGATAATGGACTTAAGAAGACATGGGTGGAATTTCTAAAGGTTATCTGGTGACTTAGTGACATTTATGAGTGATATCATGTGTTCTAAATAGTATATTTAAGTAGTGTTGCATGAATTGGTTGACAAGAGCAAGTGTAGATGCAAGTTCTAGGTTGGACATACAACGTGCTATAAGATTAGTAGATCAGTATTTTCTTAATTTTCCCAACTTTTTTAGTCATTATTATGGCCTTTATTGAATATTTTCATTAAGGTTATCCAATTTTATCATAATTTAAGTTCATTAAGACCCAGATGACATGTGGGGCCTCTTTCAAATGATTTGAAAGACACACCTTAAGTCTTCTACATGATCTATAGAGTCATAATGAAAAGTGAATATTAATTTCTCATGATCCCTTATGTCATTATTTATATTTTACTTGGTATAACACAATTGAAATCTCAGGTTAACCAACTCCAATAAGTCCACTCATGCACTTCCATTTTAAGTTGATCGATCTAATTTTCTCAGGGGGTTTTTTAGACTTCTCTATCATTGTAATATGGATCTTTATGTAGTGTGTATCTCATATATTTGATCAAGATTTGATGGAGGGTTTTTTGTCATTTTCTTCTCATGATCCATCCATGGTTCATCTATGGAACTGCATGATAGTCAATGACAATAATAATGTCCCTCCTTTGAAATTTGTATTATAACCAGGCTGATCAATGGTGTTTCACCAGACCTTTTGTATAGATCACAAAGCTTCCAAAAATTCAGGTCGACATGTCTGGGGGTCTTTATGAGATCAATATTCCTGTGGGAAGGATTTTGTGTGATCAAGGATGACTCATCTAGATTCATTTGTGAGAAAAAGGTGTCTAGTCAATGGAACCTCCACAAGATCAGGAAAAAATGTTTAAAAGGACTTTATAATACCTTGTTTCTTTATATAGGGGGGATTCACATGATCAGTGGAGATTTCCCGGGGTGTATGATCCCATTTTTCACGAAGTCTTTATTATCCTTTCTCTGCAAAAAGATTCCTCCTTGACCATTTTTATTACCTTATTTATTTTACTAGGGTTTCAGATATCTCAATGTTGTGAGAGTGTTTTCAATTACAATCACCATGTTCTATATGATGTGCCACATGAGCAATAATGGTTCATGTGGTGATGCACAACAATTTTCATAGACAACCCATATTCGTGTCTATGGAGTTGAAGGGGTAGTGAAAAATTGAATGGACATGTCTAAAACCCATCACATGATGAAGATGAGATGCAAATATACTCTTTCATGATAATGTAGACTTGTCACTATGTCTATTAGGTGTCTTGAAAATTAAACTGTATTTGTTCATGAATATTAATGACCACATAGTTTCTATGCATTTTTAATATTTTTACCCATTATTTTACAAGGGTCTTGGATGATTTTTAGGCCCATGTTGGTTGAAACGTCACATGTTAGATAGAAGTTCTCATGAAAACCCTCAATAAACAAATAATTCTCATTAAGACGCCTTCTTAAGAACAGGGAGTATTATTAAAAGGCGATTTTCATGATCTCAGAAAGATCTTGCACTACGCATGTCCAATTTCCATGACCTTTTGAAGGACCTGTGATCATTTTTAATTTTATGTTTTATGTTATTTGAATTTTTTTACCCTCATCTCTTCCATTTCTAGAATATAAATTAATAAAAAAATAGGTATTTATTTACTTTTGTATTTTATGATTTCTTTTTGGAGGTAGTCAACAAAATCCCCCAATTAAGGAGTGACATCTGTAGGGACAAGGAATCAGTTGTGAGGAAAGTACATTCCTACCAAATTCATTTACTAAAGTAAATGGAATTATAAATCATTGCTTGATCTTTTATAATGTCTTGTGGTGTGTCCCATGATATTTGTTTCTATTTTCTCCTTCATAATGTACCATTGTTGGGTTGTAGATGTTGGTCTTCTAGCCCATACCTTCTATTGTTGTAGTTTAGAATATTTTATCTCGAACCATATATTATGGTATTTTTTGTTCTATTTTCTTGAACCTTATATCATAAGTAATATCTCATTCATAGGGTAATATTATAAAATCATTTTAATAACATGAGGTAAGAAAATCTTCTTTAATGTCTAACATCATTTGGTAACGACATTCATCATACAGTTTAATGTCATGTAATGAGGAAAATTGTTGTACAGTGTAGTGTCACGTTGTAATGAAATTATTAATGAATATGGAATATTCTGAAAACATGCTAGGTATGACACAAAACAATCTATGGTGCGCAGTTCCACTGATTTGTTTTTTGGGCTCATGAGGAATAGAGTTACTTTCTTATAAGGGGGATATGCCTTTGGTTGGTAGGTCGAACCCTTTATATGTTGATTTCATGGTCAAAATAGATGTCCCACTCTTTTCCATGGGATGTGAAACATTTTATGGGGATATTATGGGTTGAAGGTAGAAATATTATGGAATCCAATTCTATAAGTATAGTTGGAATATAAGTTGAGTAAGTCCTGACCCGAAAATTTCAGTCGAAGAAAATTTAATGGGGAAAAAAGAATGGATCATCCAAAATAGAATGAGGCACTAATTCCTTTCATAGAATTATTAGGGATCATAAGGATTGGATTCCCTTTCCTATAAGAAGTATATGTGTTATTTTTTTGGTTCAAAGACCTTATACGCTGATAGTATGGTCATGTAATGTTGAACCCATATCTTTTATAGGGCCATGAAATATTTGTGATGACTCAAACATTTTTTGTTAAAATTTAATAAAAAATGGATGTTATCTTGGAGGGGATATAGAAGCCTTTGGAAAATAGTATTTTTAGTAGGCTAGGGTCACATGTCATGTGTTTTCGAGTCGCAGAGTGTAGGCCATCAAAACTTTTTTGGAGTGGAGTATGAAATTTCTTAATTGAATGGGGGTATAGTACATGATGATATAATGGTGTGGATGTCAAATACACTTGAATAGATTGGTTACATAGACTGTAAATCATAGTCCAATGTTACTGGGTCATGACTAGTGATATGGGATAATAATACAAGGTATGACCTAACAAACACTAAGGTGACATGTTCTTCTATGGTGACATGATGTCTCACAAAAATCATAATGATATTTTTAAAAGTTATTAAGAATTTAGCTGATGAACATCAGCACATATTCAAATGAAATAGGAATATATACATAGTCAAACTAAGTATATCCTGATGTCAGGTATCCTTTTATAAAGATATTGGAGGTCTTTGGTGGTATTAGGTTCTCAAATCATGATTTTTGAATTGTAGATGAATTAACATCAATGATTGGTTTGGACACCCCAAAGGTTTTTCCACCACCTAATGATCAAAGTATCACAGTGAGGAGATTTGAAAAATCATTACTCTAAATTTTCATAGCCTAGGGGTTCTAGTTAGCATGGGTTGACTTTAACTATGGAAACAAGGTTAGAGTTATGAGATTTAATCCTTATTTATTAATTATTTAAAAAATTTCTTGAATTTTGGATATGAAGAGTTTATTGACTAGAGAATTGAATTTTCATCACACATCCATTTCTATGTTTTCAACCTAATATGTTTTGTGTCTATTTATATAGTAGTTTAGGGTCTTGTGATTTAGACCATAAAAGGATAATTTTTAATGTCATATATATTTGGTCAAGATGTAGGTAGTATAAGATCATGATGCAGAAGGACCAATTAAAAGGGAAATGTTTCACAATAGCCTATTGGGATAACTAGGGTAAAGATTACTAAAAAATCCTTCTGTGTGAGAGTGGAAAATTCTGTAAATCATAGATCAATGTTATAAGGTAACGAGTAGTGATATGGGACAATATTTCTAGGGATGACCTAAAATTTTCTAATGTGATGAGATATTCCATAGTGGCATCAGGGATCCCAAGGAGAAGGCATTCATTTTTCAAGTTTTTCTACATTTGGTTAATGACCATCAGTTCATATACATGAACTAGAGGAAGATATGCATAGATAAACAAAGGTTGCCTTGAATCCATGTGTTCTTATCTACGATCCATGATAGGTTTTCAAAAACATTAGGTGCTCGATACATGATGTGAGATTTATTGGTTGATAAGATTAAAATATTATGAAATAATCCCATTATCTAGTTGACTATGGTTAAAATCATATGATCCTTTGATAAAGAATTATAATGGGCAATATCCTCCACCTCTTAACTTCATGTAGTGGGGACATATTTGACTGGTAATGTTGATGACATTACACTAGGACATTCTCCTTACATTTTAAAATCATGTGGTGAAAAAATTTCATTTCCTTACATTTTAGCATCACAAGATATGTTTATAATAACCAACATAAAAAATCATGAATGATGTATTTGAGGGAACATTGCACTATTCAAGGGAATTTAGATGTAGGGAGAATCTTTTTTTCATGAAGAGACTTATTAGTGGATAGCCATATGATATATCCCTTCTTGGAAAAATTTCTCATTTGTGAAAGTATTATATTTGTAGATCTGACGCGTTCATTGAAAATATGAACTTTTATGACTCAACCTTATTTGAGAAGAGGTGCACGTTAATTTTTCACATATTTTAATATCCTGTAGTCAGGAAAGTAAATTCATAGGTTTGGACCTTATGCATTTAGGAGTCCATTTTTATCATGTTATATATTGCTGATGAAAACAATATTGTGGATCTAGGTGCCACTATGTATCCTATGATGAAAATAATCAAGACATATATGGTTCTTACATGAATATTCCCGACATCAGTCTAACCCATGTGATTTGATGATGGAACATTTTTATTTTTATCATGTATGGACCCAAGAATGGTATATCTAGGTTTCACTATATATCTTATAGTGATATAAATAAATCAACAAATGTTTATTAAATTAGAAACTCCCAAAATAATTATGAACCATGTGTAGGAGGGGTTCCTTATCCGCATGGGCCCTCATTATAAAATTTTACCTCAGGTACCTCTCTAGGATAGAAGGGGATTGGAATATGTATGTTACATTGACTAGGATATCTATGATAAATAAAGTGAAACATTCATTTATGGAATTCCAATTATTGTCTTCGAAATCAATGCACACCCTAATCTTTAAATACTTTTTTCTCAGTTGGGATGATTCTAGAGAGATAATTTTGGTATTTCTCTTACCATAAAAAAAATTAATTTGAAAACAATTTCAAAATATTACAGTATGTTATTATAATTGGAGGGAGGAATACCTCTATATTCTTTCATGAAAGCTCTATAGTCATTTTGTAAGTCGAGATAGTGCATAGCCACATCTTTATTAGGCCTTAGATTTTATGTATAATTCCAAGGGACCACATATCAATGTTTATTTATAAATGAGATATGTGTCACTAAATTATTCAGAGGTATGGAATAAATAATCAATATAGGAAATATGTCTTCATTCGTTCCATAATTTATCAGCCCAATCTCATCAATGGTGGTAGATATTCTTTCCTCAAACATGGGATGGGGGTTCCAGAGGACATTATCTTGTTCTTCCACCTATGTATCTATAGAGGTGTTTTCAGGTATTGTAGATCAGCTAATGGAATCTATATCACTATTGGGATGAGAGAATCCATTAGAAGATATATTTTCAACCTCTTCTTCTAGAGTAATTGTAATGATATTCCTGTGACAATTGTTTTCTTTTAAAATATCATAGATGATGGAAGAATCTTGTACATAGAAGATTAAGTATATATCCAAAATCAAATTTATGGGTATCACATGATCGATATCGATCATATTCCAGGTATTCATAGGGTAAATCACTAAGGCAATAAGGCTGCAACATATATATAATCATCCAAAATTGGTTTTTTCCTTCAATTTTATATAAAAATGTTTTACCATATATGGATTATAATGATTATATGGGAGTTTTATAACCATGTGACATGATTAACTTCCAATCAGTGGGGGTATTTCATGAATTTATGGTATATTTAAGGTACCATCTTGTGGAATTGAAGACAATGTATTCCGAGTAGGAAATTATATGTGTTAATACTGGATAACCACACACACAACATCAGATGTGAGATCTGCAATGTTATCGATTAGCTCAATCTTCTTAAAAGGACTTTTCTCACCCTTATTATAACCATAAATGGACATCTTTTTAGGATATAATTCCCCTTTGATGTATTAAAACTGTTGAATGGTTCATATCCGGATGAGTTTGATCCTGGAAAAATTGTCAATTAGAGCCCTACATATGTAAGAATTGTCTAGTTTTTTTGAAACATTTGGGGGTTTGATGTTTTAGAGGATTTTCCCTTCCCGATCTATAACTATAAATGATATGGATATAAGTGATTATGATATCATTATATCCACTTAATAAACATCAACTGAAGAGACTTTTATCATGAAGTATTATCCGATATGGAGGGATTTTATGAGTACCTCCTTGAGTTGTTTTGAATGATTGAACACATCCAAGATTAAAATATTGGTAGGTAAAACCCCAAACTATTTGACAATGTCATACATTTTTGGAATATGTTGAAACTTACATTGGTAGGGTTTCTCCTTATTATGAAGATACTAATTGATATTTTTTAGGAAAACAAGCATGGATCTTATGTAGAGGATGATGTAGCATCTTCTACCTGTGTCATCGGTCCCCCCAATATTCTCTATTGGTTGGGATTATCAAACAACTGAATCCCCCCAAACATTCATGTATGTTGACTAGGATGGGGTGACTACTGGAGCGCTAAGAGGCAGTTTCCTATTTTTTGGAGATCACTAGTGTTCTTTACCATGGTTATTGGATGTATATATATATATATATTCTATATGGGGATATGACTGAGATATTAGGTTCATCCATGCCTACACTATCAATTGTATCCTTTTCTCATGTTCATGTGTCCTTCAGCTCCTTGTCCTGGTATGGGGAACTCATACTCATAGGAATATTCATCATAGAAGATGGGGACTTCCAAGTGTATTAAATTAGCAGAATTAAAGAAGGTATATTTGTTTGATGAGGGTTCCATTTTTGTGGAGATTCCCATGAATCAAATTCTTAATAAAAAAATCTACATGAGTCATAGCTTACATAGGATTTGAATATTACTCTACCTATTCAATTTCTTCCTACATCCCACAACTATATCCTCATTTGGGGGGGGGGGAATTTGATGTTACCTCCCTATGTGAAAGAATTATTATGAGACCATAAGTCTATTCTATCATGGTACTATGTGAATATTAATCACTCTTTCAATCCATTAAGTTGTCAAACATATTCACATTCTTCACCAAAATGTTTTTCTAATATCCTTATTTAACTGAATGGGCAATGGTTACACTGAAAATCCTTTTTTTGTATTTTCAAATGACACTTTTAAGGGGTAAGTGTGAAACAGAACAACTTCAACCAATAAAAACATAAAAGGTCAGACATCCCATCTGGAGCTGTTCCATGAGAATGTCTATGTGTTTACCAAAACCATAATCAGAAGCTACCACCCCTTAGAAAGAGATCCAAATTTCAAACTTAACATCATTGTTTTCCACTTACAGCAATTCACCACCATCTGTCACAAAATCCTCAGCTTTGGACCTCTTCTTCCCTTCAAATATTCAATCGAAGCAAGCAGTGATCACCTGTTTTGACTCACCAACAATACTCCGCACTATAAATCCACTAAAAGATGTCCATAAATCTGCAATCAAGATTTCAAAACATCCAAAAAACTTGCAAAAACATAGAAAACTAGAAATCACACAAGTTCCTCCCCCGAATAATACAACCCAGCGCTGGAACACAACCCCACCATAGCCATGAGAACCCTCCGATGAGCTAAAACATCCAGAAGAGGAAGACGAACCGAGGATCGTGATGCCGAATCTTCATCAACCAGGACTGGAAGACATGCAAGCACATAGAGGGAGCATCGTTGTTGAAGGGGTCTGAGAATAAAAAAGCCAGCAACGCTGCTCTGGGCTTGAAGCCGACCAGATCGAAGCCGCGGAAAAACCCTCAACGGAAAATAAGGTGACCTTTACCAATAAGAAATTACTCACAGATAATATATTTGTTGGTAAAAATGATTAATTCCAAAAGATATTCAATTTTGTTGATATTAACTATAGGTACCAACAGATATATTTGTTTATTTTTGTAGTTCAATACAACAAATCTTTTACTAACATTTAAATCTGTTGTCTTCTAATGATAATACCAATAATTGATTTACTGATAAATGAATTTGTTGTTATTAGTTATTGTTACCAACACAAATATTACCAATAAAAAAAACTGTTACCAATAAATTATTCAATAATATCAAATATTTTACCAAAAATTGAATATATATATATATATATATATATATTACCCATTATAAGCATATCAGTTTGATAATAAAAAATTATAATTAATTAAAATATCCAAAAAAAAATTAATTAAATAAAATATCCATAATCCTTATAGAATATAATTTTTTATATAAACTATTTAGTTTTTTCTTTTATATTTATATATATATGATCTTCTATAGGTTGGTTAGTTATCTATTTCTACTATATATATATATATGAAAAAATGAAAAAAAACCCTAATATGCCTCCACAGTGTTCCCCGTCGTTCCCCGTCGTTCCCCACGACCCCTCCTTGAACCCGACCTATATATTCTCCATCGAAATTCCTGATGGTTGGAGTTCCTCATGGCCAACCTTCTTCATAGCCAACATTCCTCGTTCCTCTTAGACAACGTTCCTCGCGGACCTCCCCGTTCCCTGTCCTCATCGCGGAGACCTCCTCGATGAATATCGCCTCCATGTTCCCTACTGACTTCACCCTCAGACTTCATCGCGCAGACCACCTCGATGAATACCCCCTCCCTATTCTCGGATGACATCGCGCATACCTCCTCGATGAATACCCCCTCCCTGTTCTCGGCGAACATCCTCACACAAAAGCCCCTTATGGGGGAAGGGTAAAATAGAGGTGAAATTAATCACCATTGGTCAACATGCTATGTGGCAGTGATGAAGGTTAGACCAATCCCTAGTAAAGGGTTCTTAATATATTATTTATTCTACTTCATTAGTTCTTGATTTTTTTACCTTTTTTATTTTCTTGATGTTTTTCATATGAAATGACAAGTCATATTCACTTTCCCCTAAATTTGGGTTTATTGTGGGATCTTTGTTCAGTGAGAATGTGTCCTATGAATACTTTGTGTTGTTCTGTTAGGATTATATTTTTCCTTCACACTTCTGGTAGTTTTATTCATTCATAGTTAATGTTTTAACGATCCCACCATGTGCACATATACAATTTTACAAAGAACATAAATTCTTTTGTCTATTTAATACTTTATACGTTTTGTTTACTTTGAATTATGGAAATCTTGTTTTCAAAACTACAATAACATATGCATGGAAGAAAATATCAAAAATCTACTTTCATTCCCTCTTACATGTTTCCTTCTCTTGTTGGAAGGTGGCGTCGGAGCTTCATTCAGTTTCCCCCTTTTCATGAGATTTTTCTCTTTTCTCATTTATACATACTTGATTGTTCATGTGGAAGAGGGGAAAGGATGGGTTGGGATGGTAAGTGTTGTTTGGAATCCATCTCTTTCTCTGTTTTTTTGGAACCCATCTCTTACATATATGGTTATGTTCATTGTCTTAAGTTGGAAATTGACTGTTTGTATCAATAATATGTTAATAATTTCTCGCCGAGACAACTTTTGTTAGCTAATTTTGGATGCTTGGGGGATGTTTCTTTGTTTTTTGAATCGCCATTTTGACAGCCCATATAGAAGGGATAGAAGGAAAACATAATGTTATGGTTATTAAGGTACTCTTTGTTTGATTGATTAATATATTTATTTATGTTGGCATTTTTTTAGGATATAATTCCTATGTACTGTTAATTTTCTTGGAATTTTTAATGTTTCAGTATACTCTTTTTCATGTACATGATTTTTTTACTTTTAGCTTTTGTATTCATTGTTTCTATGGACTATTCTAGGGTGTAATAGATAGGCATTGTGATTCAATCCATTTATTAGGCATTTTAGTTTGTTAAGTGTCATTGTGTTAAAAGTTATTTGGACTTTATATTATAGCTAAATATTTCAAAATTGCTTGAAATTTTGAACAGATCTCTTGAAATTTTCACTCTTTTCTGTTTTATATAACATTTTTTATGATCTGTTTAGATCTATTTGCAATATAGTGGTGGAAAGCCTATTATTATTTCAACAGTTAGACGCATTTGACTAGTTAATAAGACTTAAAAATCAATTAAACATTATGAATATTTTTATAAACTTCTATATGATTTTATTAACCAATGATGAAATTAATTCATTCTTGTTTTTCAAGGGTTGAATTGCTTGGAATTTTTAGAGTAAATATTTTTCTTTTTCTACAAAGAACAAGGTTTAGATTGCACTGGATGATACTTATTGAAATATGTCAATATCACTTCTAATAGACGTTTAAAAAAACAAGTGATGTCTATTTTACCTTTATATTTAAACACTTGTATTTGTTTCAGTTTTTTTAATAAGCAATATAGAAGAATTTTTATAAAATCTCATATCGTAAGTGATAAATTGTATACACTTTTTTTAAAAGTATCATTAAATTTAGTAAACCTTATTCATACTTTTTTTAGCAATTTTTATTCACAAAAAATAACCACTATATACATTATTCTATATAAAAATAAGGATAAGGGGGTATGTAATGCATATATTGAGATACAACAATGTTTAGAGGGCATATTGTAGATGGATCAAAGATAATTGAGCAATCCGTGATGTTTTTAGGATTTCATTTAGGATTTCCTGTTTATATTATATAAATGAATTATAAACCTCTAATTTTATCTTTTAGATTTTGATCTATGTCCTATATGGTCTGATACATGAGATATTCCATCCCAATCAAGAGTCAAGTGATCTAGTTACCACAAGATAATTATCCCAATAGTTTCTAGTAGCTACTCAATTTCCCCTCATTTCCATCACTTTTTTTTCAGTATATATTGCAATCAAGAATAGAGTGGAAATAATATCATGGCAAGAATTTTTGGACATAAAAATTCATTTATATTGTATTTAAGTTGGCACAACCTCTTTTTGTGGTTCTTTTTATTGGGAATTTCTTATATATTTTATATTTCAACTATTAAGAGATATTAGAGCAGGACATTCTTTTATGGGTTTGAGTTGAAGCAATAACATGTGTTCTCTCACAAGACATAAAAATCATAATTGTTTTTGACTAGAACTATTTGATATATAAATAATTGAAGGTTTAGAAGTTTCCAACCCTCCTTTTATCAGAAATATGTGACACTATTATTTCCTTATGCATGCTCGTTTCAATCATCTTAAAACATGAAAATCACCATGGATACTTGGAACTATCTATTTTTTACTTTAGATGTGTTCCCTTTTCTCTCTCCTGGTACCCCTTTTTTTGTTGAATTTATGTTTTAAAGATGTATTTAGGGCATGTTTGATAACATTAATGAATTGAAAATCATTGAATGTTTTGTTTCTTGTTATGTTTTGATTCCTTGCTTTTGATAGAAACTATTTTCTATTTCTAAATATATTGAATATCTCAATTTTTTCTATTCTAAAACCCATTTTCTATTTACTATTAAAAAAATTATGATTCTTTTAATCTTTCTTGATGCAGCCCTCATTTCTTTATTGTTGTAGATGATTCTTTATGTCAAGAACTTTCTCATTGGTTCTAGAAATGATAGGTATAAATCTGTTGTGTCAATTCAAATGTTTTAGAATCGCATTCTCATGTTTTTTATCCTAGATTTAGATAAATCAATATGTAAAGATTCTTATTTCTATTTATATGAGTATTATGAAAGGATTTCTAACTTATATTTGCCACTATTTTGTCATTTGTTCATTGTAATTCCTAGAATTTAGGAATCTATTTCTGAATTAGTTCACCATTATTTGTTTATATTTCTTATGAACTTGGTAAATTCCTATGTTTTGGAATTTTATTCTCATTTTTACCATAATTTTAGGTGAATAAATCCATATAGATTCTTATTCATATTTCTATGAAAATTATGAAAGCATTCCTTACTTGAATTTTCCACTGGTTTATGATTTGGTCACTATCACAATCACTTTATGTTTATAGGTTTAGAGTCATAGAAACTTTACATCCACTGTGCATAGATGACGAACCTTTTTACCCTATACACCAGGTGTTCAAAGAGAAAGCTAGATGTTTAGGCACCACATTCAACCTTCTAACCATGTTTAATATCTCCAAATAATTGTCTTCTAAAACCCATTTTATATTTACTATTAAAAATAAATTCTGTTATGATTCTTTTAATATCAAATTGTTTCTGCCCTCATTTTGTTTATTGTTGTAGATGACTCTTTGTGTCAAGAACATGATTATTGGTTCGGGAAAAGATAGGTGTAAATATTCTGTGTAAATTACAATGTTTTAGAATATTATTCTCATTTTTTAATTATAGATTTTAATAAATCAAGATGTAAAGATTATTATTTATATTTATATGATAATTATGTAAGCATTTGTTACTTGTATTTTCCATTGTTTTGTGATTTATTCACTGGTGTCATTATAGTTATTTAGAATTCATGGAATTTAAGAATCTATTTCCAAATTAGTTTACCTTTATTGGTTTATATTTCTTATGAACTTGGTAAATTTCTATGTTTTGGAATTGTAATCTCATGTTTTTGACCTTGATTTTAGGTGATTTAGTCTGTGTAGACTCTTGTTAATGTTTCTATGAGAATTATTCAAGCATTCCTTACTTGAATTTTCCACTTGTTTTTTAAAGGGAAAGTATTCACTGTTATTATGAAATCCTTGATTTATGTGTAGGAATAATCTCCTTAAATCACCATACAAAGTTGGTAGAGCTTCTAATTGATGTTTTTTGAGTACATACTCTCATTATTTTGGTGATATAATAATGTTTGAGAAACCCCTTCACTTGGGTAATTTACAGGCCTCTCAACCTTAGTAGATCTTGATTCTAGTATGCTTGGGCACATGATAGTGGTTCTTTCCATCAATTTTCTCCCACATAATGTGTTCTGTTCATCCACTTTACATGCCTTTATAGTGAACAAGACTTTCTCCCTTGTATGTGAAATTTAATTCCTTAATTTAGGGTCTTAAAAGTGGATTATATAGATCTTCTTAATGCCTCAATATGCACCTGAAAATAAAATTTCTACTGTTATAATTCCAGAAAATAAAATCTGTTTGAAAACGTGTAAAAGCTGTGAATTCCAATTTGAGTATATATTTTTTTTAATATTTTTTTAATACAAAAATGGATATAAATCAGTTAAATAATTTTACATATCCCTGATAATGACACCACTTCATGGTTGTAGAAATTATCAGCATAAATATCGATTAGTACTGGGCCATCTATACAAAGATAGGTTTTGGATAATTCACTAATTAACTTATGTGGGGTAGAGGAAACAATATTGAATGGTGTTTTTTTGTGTGTGATGGGTAATACATATAAATGTTTTGATTGTTTTTATATTTAATGTGAGTGTATGATTGTTGGTATAGGGCAGTGAGAGAAAACAAAAAGCTTCAACTAGGAGGTCAAATCCAATGAGTGATGTGTGAGGAAATTGAGTTAGTAATTGACCATGTAAATCATGCCAAGTGAATTATCAACAAAAACTGACTAGAAACATCACATTGAACCTAAAATACACTCTAATGGTATCAAAGAACTCAATACTACAATCAAGAGTCCCCACAAGGTTGATCTTGTCTTCTAGTAGTAGTGGTTAAGTGAAATTTCTGTGATTTTGGTGTCACCACACCCCTTGAACTCTCATTCTTTAGGATGCACTAATTGATGCTTTAGTGCACGGTAGAGGTTTTAACTCTTGTTTTCTTACACTAACCAGTGAATGAAATAACCTTTCATCAAAAGATGATATCATTATCTATCAAAGCATGAATAATAATAAAAATCGGGTATAAATTCCATATAATCCTAAAGTCAATCACATACCCCTAATCCACTACATGAATGAGAGTTGTATTCATGCAGCTATAGACAAGATCATCACTGATATTATACACTTTATGGGAGTTTTCATTGGTGGTTTGTTAGTACGATGCTTTATTTGGAAGTGCTCACTTATGATGCTTTCTATCCATCTTGTATGTTATCACTCATGTTGTTTGATGAATTTCATCACTTGGGTTAATGTGTCTCCTGGAGGCTGTAGATAATTGCTTATGAGGTGGTGGTTCTCTCTTGGAGTTGCTACCCTTATTGGATGAGGTGATTTCATAGTAGAATCCAGGATGTTTCCGGTAGGTATGATGCATTGTGAGCTTTAGTTTCTGTTTTATTGTTACCTCATCTTGTTTCTCCCTCGATTACCTAATGGTGTATGCTCAGTACATCTAATTAATGAATTGTAACACTTTTTATTCTTTTATATATTTCTTTGGGGCATTAATTGGTTGACCAATTCAGGTCACAGTTTTTTGAACATGTGATTTAAAACATTGATAATTGAATGAAAGGTAATCAAAGAAGGTACATGTGCGTTGAAGTTTGAAGCAAAAACTGGTCAATCAAAACACTTCTTGATATCTATGAATGTTTAGAGGTAACCACAATCTCTGTGAAATTTTAAATTCTATCAGTGTGTGATGAAAAAAGTTGAGTGGAGACTTTCATTGATTCATTTACTCTTACCTCATTTCACTCTTATTGCATGCATAAATATATATTTGTCATTCTAGTTATAATATGCCTAGGATTTAGTGATTTATTTACTTAATCTTTGGAAATATGGATTTTTATGCTCACCAGAATCACACTTATCCAAGTGGGATGATTTTGTTGAAGAAATGAGTTCTTGAATGACAATTCAGTCAAACCCTATTTTATTGACGCAACTGGTTCATGTGAAATGACATAGTGGTAAGTTTCAATGTTTCATTTATTTTCATCAATATCATACACCTTAATAATTATTAAATTATATTTTTTTCATGTAATTCCTTGCAGATCCTCTAATTGTTACTAGAATCATGAACTGTGGCATCAATGATCTCCATTGCAAGCTATTATTATTCGCGGCAGCGGTAAGGGGATGCTTGTACCATGGCTGTGTTAAGGATTCCATCCTACAAGAGCAGGTGTGTGTTACCGTTCAATTTGAATAATCTATGTTTTTAGTTTTTTTGCATTCCTAAATTTTTGTAGGTCTGTGGCTGTGTAGTTTTTGTACTCCCTATTCTACGGGTTTAGGTGAATATGATATTCATTAGCTGTTTCATCTGCCAAGGTCCCTTTTTTAGGACAGATTAGTTTCCTTATTTTCTACTGAATCATTCCACGTGTCTTGTTTTCAATTGTAGAATTGGTAGGATTTTGGGTGCACGCTCCCAAAGAAGTTGAATAATGTGGGGAAGGATGAACCTTTTATGAAAGTAGGTTATATGGCTGCTCGTATTTCTGTGAGATTGATGGATTTTTAACCTCTTGAATTGTCAGTGTTTCCATGGTTTTCTCCATTATTATGTAGTATAAGGTATTATTTCCTTTATATGATCATTTTTCCAGATTGTGTCTAAAAAAATTAATGTCCAATCCTTACACTACATTTTCACAAATCCATGTGATTTATTCTGTACAAATTGAATACTTCTATACATTATACATACCATCTATTTGGTTTCATGTTCTTCAGCTTTGGTTCCATTATAGAAAAGGATTACTTGTATACATGATTTTGAATAAAAGTTTTAATTATCCTACAAAACATAAAACTTATTGGTGATGGAATGAGTTTGAACTCTTACCAGTATGGCTGCTGGATCCTACTTGGCATAGAAGTTTGGTGTTATCCTAAGGCTGGACACCTCCCTCTAATTTATGATTTTATTAATCTCCCCATAGCATTTAATTTGATCCTATTTTATTTATTGTTGGATCTTTGGTGCTAGAGTGGTCTTCGACTGGTGCTGGAGCTAGACTGGTGTTGGTGTTCTCACTGGCATAGACTGGTGCTGGTGGTGTCGCTGGCATGGACTGGTGTTGGTAGTGTCGCTAGCATGGACTGGCATGGACTGGTGCTGTCACTAGTGTTGGTGCTAGAGATGACATGGACTCGTGTGTTTGCTGTTTCTGATGTTGTCACTGACACGGACTGCTGCTGGTTCTATTGTTGGCACGGACTACTGTTGTTGCTAGCATGGGTTAGTGTTGGAGCTAGCATGGACTGGTGCTGGAGCTAACATGGATCGAGTTGGGTATGGGTCACTGTTTGGGGTGATGTATGGGTCGTTGTATGGGGTGTTGTTATGGATCATGTGATTTTGTATTAAATCTCATTATAAATATAATTATTATTTTTTATAATTTTGAACCTGTGTGAAAATGGGTATCTATTTAATAATTATATATTATATATACTAAATTAATAAATATAATATGAAATTTTACGTGAAATAAAAATTTATATTTTTTATTTAAATGTAATTTATAAGCAAATACTATATGTTGGTAATATTATTACCAAAAAATAAATTTTTCTCAGAACCTATTATTAAATATTTTAACCAACACATATATTTTCTGTTGGTATTATTATAATTACAACAGAACTATTTTATTGGTCGCAAAAACATTTAGCGACAGAGTTTTTACCGACAGTTTAGTAACATGGACATAAATGTTGGTAAAAGGTTTTACCAACAGAAAATGCACATTTATCAACATATATTCCCTTATTGTAAAAAGTGAAATATTTTGTAATGAAATACTTGAGGACAAAGAAATCATGGATTGTGTGAACCAACCACCTATGAATAGGTTAGCAGTTTGGGTGATCAGTGAGGTTGACCTCATTAAGTTTCTTGGGATATTAAAACATGGGTGGTTATTGTCCATTAACACATGAAAATAACATGGTACCTACTCATTTTGTATGGAGTATTATTTTTTTAGTTGTTCCTCAAATCCTAGGAAAACCTGATCTCTTTTCACCCCTGGTCAATCATTATTTTTCTACTCATGTCTATGGATTCGAGGCACCGAGTGGTTTAGAACCTATATAGGTTCTTGAATTGGTGAAACTATTGTTTTGATTGTAAAAATGTTATTCTCTTCCTTGATACTACTTTTACCTTATGTTAAGGGAATTAGTTGAGACTTATCTCTAGTATACTGAATAGGATCATCCAAATGTTTTCCCATCTGTACAAAATCATATAATCCTCTAGGACGTTGCATTTGGATCTTATGTGTGTATATCTCATACAGGTTATTTGCAGCACATATTACCAATAATTTATCATGATAGAGAGGGATTCTAAGAGAATATTTTAATCCTTTCTATATGTATATTATTTCATAAAACCTATCATTTTCATGCTATGTGTAGTTTTTAAGGTAGATTTTTTTTACTTTTCATAAATTTGAAATTATAAAGGAACCGATGATGAAGGTCTTCACATCCTACATTGGATCTTATTGTAATTTTTTTGTACCCAAAAAATGCTTGTCCTATCAGATTTTATAAAAACTCCTCATCTTGGTTAGCTCATGATGATCTTTAGGGCCCGTCATTAGACCACATGAAGAGAGGAAGTGAGTGATATACTATTCGAGATATCCTGCACCGTTAAAGGTGGAGAAGGTAGGATTTCAATAATTGGGTGGGGGAAATATATCATCCACCCATTTTGATATGAAATTTTCTCAGGGAGCATAACTTTTTGTTTTTCTTCAATGGATTCCATTTGAGTATCCAAGAGCTCAACAACATGGAGCAGTTCTAAAGATACTTTTGTATGTGTTTCATCCCATCTATATGGAATGGGTGGGGCATGAGTAGGTGGCCTCATTTTCATCTCATACTAATTAATGATTAATTTGAAGACTGAATGACAACCCTATAATGGGATGGGTTGTTGACATAATTAAGGGATGTATCAATCATCTAGGATTTCCTCATTTATATTAACCATTATCCTAGATTCAGATAAATTCTGATGCTCAGATATTTCTCATGTATGTGGATCATCTCTTTACTGATATGTGGAAGGACGAATATCTATCCTAGGATAACGACAATACCCAATGGGAATATTTTCCATGAGTGACTACTTGTTGAGTTGTATGAGATTTTGTATCTCATAAGGATAATGTGCCAACATCTCTTCTGTGGATGTAATATTGACTCTTTTGTGTGAAGAGTGGGATATAAAAAATTCTTTCACATTATCCTTGGATGTGTTCTACTGTAATGGTTCCATGTCTATATTTGTGGGTTATAGGTTTTGGATTATGAAATAGTTTTGTTTATGTGTACAGCGTCAGTTAGTTTATTCATATCAACTTCATTTTGGTGTATATTTTCTATATTGTGTCCCTCTATATTTTTATCTTGATCCGCATTATCTATTGTTTGGATGGTGATGACATAGATAGAGGTATATTAGGAAATTTTAGTTGTCCCATTACTCCCAACACAATATAGGGATTCTTTTTTATGTATATCAAGGTCTTTTTTCAAATAATTATACATTTTGGTCCATTTCAGCTTATGACCCCAATGGGGTTGAATTTCCTTCAACGTGCATTCCTCCTATCTCGACCTATGAACAAATTTAATGAGGGATTTTTTAGTTTTGATTTCCAAATGATCCCCAAATATAATAGTATAATCTTAAAGAAGAAGTACTGGATGGGATTTAGGTCATTTATATTTAATTCCCAACATGAATAATACTGATTCTATCTACAACGATGATGAGGATGAAAAGTACCCAAAAAATGTAGGTCAAGGGACTATTTGATTCCAAAATTTGTAATTTTTTATCCTTTCATTGAGGATCTAATTTCTGGAACCATGTTCCACTATAAATTGTTGTCACTCAGTTTGAGTAGGGATATATACCAGATCCTATTCCTTAATAATATCCCACTAGCATTTTTTGGTAGGGATATGAGCTAGTCCCGAGGCATGTGATATTCTCACATGGTGATACACTATATAAAAAGGACTATGGGGTGAGTCTAGTGTCATTGGATTGTACCACCATTATTTTTTGACATGAATGTGATCCTATTAAAATGCATGTGCCTCCTTCACTTGTTTAGCCCAAATTAGAACATGAATATTAGCATGGTCTAGTGCATTTGGATTATGTCGATGGTTTTTTTAACAAGACCATGAACCTATCCTGGGAAATGTTCCACTTATATGTTCTAGGGGAAACTGAAGTGCGGGAGGGATGGTTCCCAAAAGTTATTTGTTTCCATTATAGATAAAAAAATCTGAGGTCTCTTCCGACAAAGAACTTCATGGCTAATATAATTAAATCAAAGAACAAAAAATGGATAGAAAACCTCGAACCAAGAGAGAGTACATCAACACATGTTGTTTACAATTAATTTAATTAAATAATAATTTCCTCAAATTTTATTCGTTCTTTGTTGATTCATCTGGCCACAGATTTGTAGTGCACCACCATTGTTTTGTAGAATCTAAGTTTTGGATTCATCTAGGGGTGATCACACATTTTCCACGTATCGCCAAACATTTCTAAAGGACTCTTTGGGTGCTACCACAAAATATTTTTATGCTTGCGATGTCCATCTTCGGTCGCCCTGAAAACCACCTCCAAAGTGTTCTCCTTGATCTGGTGAAGGAGGATAACTATCTTTCTTGGGAGCATTCTTAGAAAGGGATAAACACTCTAGGCTTGAGATATTTTCTCCAATTCATTGTTCAAAATAGAATATGTTCCCCTTGGATTGCCCTTGGAAAATGAGAGAATAATATAACCAGGAATTTATTTAACTAGTGTAACAATAAATAATTTTCACAAGTGTATTTAATTATTTCATCAATCCTTTCAAAAAATCCCATTTCGAATAATAACAGAAATATTTTTATTTTCTAACAAGAAATTAACTTGCAATTTATTATTTAATATTAATTAATCAAATAATATTCAATATTATTATTTCTCTCTGGACCATTATACTCGGTTCTCCAATCATCCTCAATATTAATTAATTAATCCACTCACAATATATTCTCTCAAATTACAAGTGATAGAATAAATGTGATTAGGAATACATGAATAATTATTGAACCACAACTGGATATATTATTTATCGACTTTTTAAATAATAAATTATTAAACCGAGATACTGGATACACTTAGTGTGTGACCCTATATGCCCCTTTCTATGTGGAATTAGGTGAACCATCCAAAATCAATGGTTAGCATGTAGTAACATGCCTAGGAAACCGTATAGAAATAATTTAATTCTGCATGGATATTTCACCTCATACGAATGTTTATTGTGTAATCTATTCCCTTTATCATAATATCTATAATTGAAAAATTTTCATCCTAGTGCCATCATCATATATGCTTGATATATCTCTATTTTATATTCTGAAAATCAAACTTTCCTTTTAATCACCATAGACATGTATTTATTTAGGCTATATAATTTCCATCAATGGTCTTGAGATATTATATTCCATTAATATAAAAGAAATAATAAATCCTTTCTTATGTTATCCATTAATGCAATATTACTCATGACACACCCAACAAATTCTACCTCACCGTGAACATCTATCATCACAGTTTTCCTCAATACATCTTATTTTGGGACTCATAACATACATAAATAATAATCATAATGTCTCTAGACCAATACACACATCTACAGATAGTAAAATCTAATGACAAAGAAAAATGTGGATTTCCTTCTAGCATTTTGGGTTCTCATAATATTTTCTTGGGCATTATAGATGGAATACCCCATGAGAAGGTTCCTCAAAGACCTATGAGTCTCCACCCCTAATAGAGTATAAAATATTTGTCCCTAAAATGAAAATTTTTGGTTATATAATATATATTGTATAATTGTTTCAGAGAATATCATGTTTCTCATCATCGTAGGGATCTACTATGACTTTTTAGTGTGATAGTTGCTCAAATGACATTATCACATGCAATTTTATATTGAAGAACAATCATGATGTGATTAGGAATTTATTAAAATTTAAAATCTTGAATATAAGTAATCATAAATTAAAAATAGAATTTGGTTCTATGGAACCAACTCCAATAGACCCCCACTTGTACTAGAGAAAACTACTAATGACCTTCAGTTCACTAGCTCTCATATGATACTTATGCTTCTACTGAGATATGAATTTAGTCAAGTGATCTACCACATTCTCTTTTTTGGATACTAGGATCATGACAACTTCACCCCATTAATAAAAATCCCTTAAGATTTTATACTTTGGATGTATGTTCTTTGTTTGTTGATGTGACCTTTGATATTTTTCAAGAGACACCACTATAGTATTATCACATAAAATGTGATATTGTCTTTACTGTTAAGAACCACCTGAAGATCCTAGACAAAGTTCCAAATCCAAACGTCTTCCTTGGCTGAATCAGAAGCCTCTATATACTCGTTATCCACTATAGAATCAGCAAAAACTGGCTTCTTTGAACTATTCTAGCTCATGTCTCCTCTGTTGAGACAGAAAACATATCCTAATTGCAACTTCATATCATTCTAATATATTTGAAAACCAGTATCAGTGCACCCACATATGAAAACCTCCTCATACCATCCATATACTAGGAATGTATCATTAGTTCTTCTCGGATACTTATGTATCATCTTAACAATAGTCCAATGATGTTATCCTAGGTCTATGTGATATCTAAAAACCATTCTCAATGCATAGTCAACACCAAATCTAGTAATTAACTTGTACTACATGATTAATCTCATATCCAATGCTTTTGGGATCTTACTCATTCTATATTTCTCTTATTGTATATGGGGACACATTTTTCTTGAAAGATGTAAATCATGTGACATTGGAACCAGTCGCATCTTGGATTGTTTCATACGATGTATCTTTAGTATCTATTAAATATATGTACTTTGGATTAGTAGAAGTAGCATCTTAGATCAATAATTAATGATATTGTTCCCTATAATGTAGGTTGCTTCCCCTATGCCCTTTCTGGAGAAGCACTTGTTCATAGAGTTGAGGAATACATGACTAATTTACCTAGAGATATTCTATATAGTGTAAAACATAATAATCTTTAGAAATTAAAAAATAAAATTATTGTCTTTATAAGGGTTTTTAGAAGTCATGTGAAATATACAATGAATTTTGGGAATCCAAAAATAGTGTGATTAAATATTGTCTTGCTCAACTAGAAATGGATAAACTAAAAAGATAAAGAAAAAATCAATGCATGTTTTGAATTTAAGAAAATTACATAGCAAATTATGTTTTAATATACTGCATATTGTGTGAAATATTGTATAAAAATTATACAAGATAATGAATAATTTATGAAAAGAATGTTGCAGTCACCATCAAATACATTTACCTATATAGGAAATGTTAAAATTAAATCTCCAAATACAAAAATAAAATTGTAGAAGACAATGACCAATAAACATGTGAAATATTTTAATGGAATAGTTTTTTATATGGTATTTATTTATTTAATAATGTTTTTCATATTATATAATATTAAAATTTAAAATAATAAATAGAAATAAGAAAATCATTATATATTTAACAATTATCATTTAATTAGTCATTTATAAAACCAATTAATATTTTAAATATTATAACTGAATAAAAATAAAAATAGAACATCAAAAATGGGAAATTATGGATCGCCTCAATCATAAGGAATCATTTCTCCCAAAAAAAAGATATTGAAATAAAATAAAATATTAGATAACCAAAAAATTAATTGTGAATTTAAAATATAACCTTATGATGATTTTTTTGAATTGAGAATGAACTAATAAAGTGTTATTTAAGGGTATAATGGGAAATGTGAGCCTTGGTATTCAATTGTTATGTGACCATTGGTCAAACATTACAATTGGTCAGTACGACTATGGTAAATTTGAATTTTGGAAAATATACTATTGGTTTATAATTTTACCACTATAATAAGTTTTTCTAAGTAATAATGAAAAAGGAAAAGTGATACAGAAATGAAAATCGATGGCGTCAACCAGTAGAGTTGCACCATTTGAATCCCATTTGTTTTAAAATATGTCTTAGGTATCATCACTAGGTTTCACACTCAACCAATCCCAATATAAGCTTAGTTAATGGAATCATGAATTAAATCACCTAGGGGAGAAGATCATTTTGTGGAGATTACCACTCAACCGATCTTATCAGAGCCACCCCATGAAACTACCATCATCGTACACCTTACCCTTAGAGTGTGTGTGTGTGTAATATGGTATTACTTATGTATACATTACTAAAAATCCATTTTTATAAATAATTTTTATATTTAAACACCTCCTCTATAGAATATTTTATCTAGAAAAAATATAATTTTAATTGAGATGAATTTGATAATTTTTTACATGAAAATAATACATAATTTTATTTTTTTATAATATATATATAGTTTTTATATTAAACTGAGGTAATATGAATAGTAGTTTTTATTAATGGTTTTCTGAAAAAAAATTATTCAAAAAATAACTGATAAAATAATTTTATAAAAGATAAGGGAATTTTTTGTATCTGTTATAAATTTAATTGTTCCTTAAAATTGTTATTTTTAATTAAATAAAGATTATTATATTTAAAAGTTAAAATTATCTTATTTAAAGAATTTTTTTTGATAAAATATACATCATTTTTGAAATTATGGCACCGAAATAAGGTTAGGCTAAATTTTTGAGAATTTTCAAAAATACATTATTTTTCATGAATAATAAAAAAATACATTTTTTGGGTTTTAGTTATTTTTATGACATCATATTTATGTTATAATGATTTAATAATTAATTATACAAAATCTATGTCCCAAAATATATTATTTTATTAATATTATGTATTTTAATATATTTTTATCAAATTTTAAACCAATAAGTGACATTCCAATGTCTAAAAAGGAAAGTATGGATTTTTTAAAACATTAATTTGTAGAATCATTGATTTTTGTGCTAAAAGAAGTTATTAAAAAGGATTTTAAATTATTTTGGATTAAAATAACATAATATTTTACATAAATATCCAAAACCATGTTCAAAAACCACACGTATGCTAATTGTTTTCAATTTTTCCCCAACCAATTATTCCATGACCTATATTTCTAAACTATTAAACAATTACTCCACTTCTCTTGTAAATACACATCCATTTATCAAATTCCTTTCACTCCCAACCCATCCTCTACAAATTTATGGTTATATTTCCTCCCAAATAGACACCCCAAGGATCCCTCAAGACCCTGAGGTTCTATTCTCATTCAGTATAAGAGAAATGCCCAATTCAATTTTAAATTCAAGTTACATTTTCATGTGGTATGTCTAATAATTTACAAACTCAATAAATTTTAAAACATTATATTATCCAATTATAGTAATAATATTATTTTATACCTAAGACACCCATTTCCCCTCTCATTTTCCCTTATCTAAAATAATGTTTTATACCCATCATGTTGCAAAATTTACTTTTCTAAATTCTCTCTTTGAGATGAGAAATTCTATTTTCATTTTTATGTCAATACTGAATCCTCTTTTCCTTTAAATTTTTAGTCAACTATATTTAAAAACTAATTTTTTTATTCAATCATTTATTTATATATTACCCATATTTTCATTCATTCGTTAAAAATTACGTAACGATCATGTCTTTAAGCTATTTTGTATGACAAGAATTTTGATAAGAAACTCATTATATATTCTTCATTAGTTATTAATGAAATGATTTATTATTATCTATGTGTATCACTATAAAATAATATATATGAATGGTGTACCCTTATAGTTCTCCAATTCATTGTGTAAATTATTTCATCTCTCGAGATGCATGTTTTATGATACCTTGGTAAATAACCTTGGTAATTTCCAATTATGACACTTTAGTGATAAACCATGGTGAAATTTTTATGATTGTATCATATAAACATTTTATCCACAATTCTGTGTTATTATTCATGTTCTTATTATTATGATATTCTTCTTGGTCATGCCTTATTATTACTCTTCTTATTCTCATGGATATATTGTAGGATCATATGTTATATGTCTCTCTTATTTATTCCCTTACTATGGTTCCTTATCACCCATTTCCTTGGATTTATATCCCTAAGATATTAGATTCTATAAATGTAATCTAGAGTAAACCCATTAATATGTATATCAAGTGGAGATCAATTTTTCATGTTTTTAAGTTTTATATAATTTATTTCAAAGAAACTGAACATTAAAATATCCTCGGTTATTTATCATGTGATGAAATGTACTATAATAAAAGGGTGGGATTTCATATATGGTAGAATAAGATAGTTTTTTTTATTTGTTGAAATCAGGAACTGAAAACATTAGGTATAACAATAAGGATAAACATATATATAAGAAAACATCCTCTTATTTTGGTATGTATAACAGTATTAGTTTCTAAATAAATAAATTCATTTCTAAAAAAAACAAGTGGATGTAGCTCTATAATAAATTTTCCTAGCAATAACAATCAAGAACACGAATTTCATCAAGACATGAAAGGAAGAATTGGGTTGACGCTCTCAGGGGATATGTTTGGTTAATTACCGTCTTTTTATGAACCTTTATTAAGTATATAGGGAAACTATAATTATTATTATATAATGTTAATAACATATTTAATCAGGATTTTTTGAGTCATAAAATACCATTATAATTATAAAATTCATAAAAGTCACACTTTTATCACTAAGGTTTTATTATTTTATAAAAATCGTGAAAAATATGAAGAACTGTGTAAATGATGCGTTTGATGAATTTTGTACTGATCGCATTCTTATTGAATATAGAATGAAAAAATTCATGATCAGGATGAATCAAATAACTTTAGTTATAAATATTAACTTGATAGAAGTCAAGATATCATATTCTCCTTGAATAGAACAACTTTATATTAGTCATTCATGCATCAACGACCACCTTATTTTCATAGATCTACCATCCCATTGATTAATGAAAAATGGATATTCTCTATAGAAAAGATATATTCTATACTCTATTGTTTGGTTTAATATAATTTCATCGTAGCAGTAAATCACTAAGAAAGAATAGATTATATGTGGTGAAAACTAATTCAATACATGAATCCAAAAAGGTAGATCGATGTTATGGAGTGGGAAGTGTTTAGTGGAACATTTTTCAATAAATCATCCCCCTATTTAATGTGAACAAAAATAGATATGGTATACAAATAAATAAATAGTAAGGAAAAAAATCAGTGTGAGTATATGGAAATTACCTTACAAGGCTCGCTCAATACACCTCTAATGTTTTCTTAGATCCTAAGGGAAATGATGATAGAATATTTAGTGTACTAACACAACATCTATATTGAAATATAGAAGATTAATACTATGATGTCTGTGACGATATATTATATAGTTCTATGAAGGTTTAATTAGAGGATAGAGAGACACAATGGTTACATGAGTCGAATGAAAAAATAAAGCAATATAGCCAAACTCAGAGAAGAACATTGATCATTTATGATAATGAAATAATGTATAAATTTCCATGTGAAACATATTTGGGAAGAATCAATCATGGAATTCATTACATGGGAGTGAAAAGTTCTAAGGGGGAGGATGATATGGATACATAGCTGGAAAATCTTGTGGTGAGGTGAAGCCTCAACTTATTAATACTGACAACAAAAGGGAAGGTAGTGGAGGCCCAGCAGGAAGCTCAAAACATCAAGTGTGGATAGCTTGGGTTCATTGTCAACACATGTCCAAATTGTAAGAAAATTGGGGTTATAAACTAACAACATCAATATAGTACAATGTAATAAGGTTTAGAATTTTCTATTTTCATATTAAAATGGGACACTCTAAATGATGTCGTTGTTGTTACACTCATTGTGCTCTCAAATCTAGAAAGAACTTTTTTAATTCATGTTAAAGGAATTCGTTCATTTCATTCATGTTTGAAAAGATTATATAATCAATCCCTAAAATTATTGAATTAGAGTTACCATTCAAGACACTAGGAGGAATTATCCCAGCATCAAAATTGTACAGAAACACTAGTATTGACTTTGGGGAGAACAATTTGATAACAAATATTATAGTCTTTACCATGGTGGAATTAGTTACTATAGTAGGAATTAAGAAGATATCCAATTATAATTCTATGATCAACAATGGAAACAAATAAATTTCTTTAAACTTGAATGAAAAACCAAATGTCAATTTCAAATGATATATATCATAGCCTGAAAATTTTCTAGAGGAACCTCTTATAGACTTCTTTATGAAGATGATAGGTGAATAAGGATTATGAAATGAAAGTATAATGATAGATAATGTTCCTATAATTTAGTGATTCATTAAAAAAATTACTGAAGAGTTACCTGAACCTCACCATAAAATAGATGTAGAGTTTTCTATTAAATACATACTTCCATCCATTCTAATATCATAAACACTGTATAGAATGAGAAATATAAATTTGGAGGAAATAAATAAATAACATCAAGATATTTTGGAAAAGGAATTTATTGAACCATGAGTGTGTCCTTTGGGAGAAAAATCTATGTGAGAAGAATAAGGATGGATCAGCATGTCCAAGAATTTCATATAGAGAACATAATGGGATCATAGTGAAGAACAAGTCCCCTCTACCAAATGATTGGGGATTTATTTAACCAGCTTCATGGGGCTCAATTCTTGTCCAAGATTGACCACATATATGGGTATCATAAATTGATAGTAATAAATGAATATATTCTAAATACTTTCTTCCAAATAATATATGGGCTTTATGTGTTTTCTGAAATTCCATTCAGATTTACTAATGATCCTAGTATATTTGTTGATTTGATGAATAGATTATTTATTACTACACTTATACATATTTTGTGGTTTTTACAGATGATATTCGGATATATTTTGAAATTTTTGAGTAGTGTGAGGATCATCCCAGGGTTATTTTGGAAGCACTGAGGAAGGAGAATAATTTTGTAAAATTCCAAATATTTGATTTCTTGTTACAAAGACTTGTATTCATGGGGAACATTATGACCAATGAAGGAATCTTAGTTGACCTTTAAAATAAAAAGCCTGTAGAGGAGTATCATCATCCTACAATGGTAACAAAAAGTTTTAGTTTCCTTGGTTTAGCAGTATATTATTAGAGGTTTGTAAAAAACATTTCATGGAATTATAATCCATGAACTAGGTTAATTAAAAGGGATTTCTGTTCATCTAGGAAAAGAAGTATGAAGAAATATTTCAATAACTGAAGAAGAGATTCTTTACTGCCCCTATGTAAAATCTATGCTCAGTTGGATAAGGATTCCTTATTTTTAATGATTCATGTCTAAAAGTTCTTGGGTGTATCTGATTTAAAAATGATAGGGTAATTTATTATGAAACTTGACAATTAAAACCTCATGAACAGAATTATCCTATGCATGACCTTGAGTTAGCAATAGTTATTGTTTCTCTGAAAATATGGAGGCACTATCTTTATGGCTAGAGATGTTATATATATACAAACAACCAATTTTTGAAGAAAATTTTCATGAAAATGAATTGAGAATTGAGAAATGATATGGTTTTAACTTCTTAAATACTATGACTGTTCAATTCATTATCTACATAGAAGTGAAAACAAAGTCCCAGATGAATTATGTTGGAAATACCCTATTATTCTAGAATTGATGGTGGTTTGTGGAGATCCTTTGATCAAGGACCTGGGAAATAGGATATGGGGATTTTAGGATAAGGGGCATCATCAACCGTATCAGAAATTATTTATTAACCATCATTACTAGATAATAATAAGAATTCTCAAAGAGGATAACATTTAATATAAAATAAATTTGAGGCTTTGAATTCTAGAAAGTTTCCTCAGTTCGATATTGATCAATAAAGAGTACTAAAATTCCATACAAGTCTATGTGCCCCATCTATCTTATAGATAAGTAAGGATTTGATGGATGAAGCTAATAGTTCTATATTCTTTACACATACTACAATTAGTAAAATTTATAGGGACCTTTCTAATCATTATAGAGATATAATATGAATAGGGATATTTTTTAATACATTGTAAGGTTCTTGGTGTGTCAATATGTGATGTCATACCGACAACTAACTAAAGGGGTATAACAACCAATAACCATACCAACTTAGAAGTGGCACAATATCACTATGGAATTCATCACTGTTCTACCAAAAACAGCTAATGGAAGTAACTCGATATGGATTATAGTATATCAACCCACCAATACATCCAATTTCCTTGATATTTGAGTATATTTATATCTTGACCAAAATTCCATAATATGTGAAAAACAAATAGGGAGGTTCCATAGGGTAAAACTTTCTATTGTGTATGATCATAATCCAAGGTTCACATAAACATTATGGAGAATTATTCATTGTGGTCTGAATGTTGAAATGAAATTCAATAGAGAAAATAACCCACAAACTGAGGGATAATCTCAAAGAAAAATTCATACACTCGAGGGAATACTGATAAAATGATCAATTGAAACTAAAATTGGATGAGATCAATGTGTTACATTAAAATATCTCACATAAAAAAATAGATTCCACACTAGTATTAAAATGGGGAAATATTAATCTCTATATGTAAAGTGATGTATAACTCTAATGTTTTCGTATGAAGTTAGTGAGAGTAAATTGCTTGTCCCAAATCATGTGCATGAAATAACAGAAATGGTTCATGTAATCCAACAACATATTAAGGTCACTCAGAGTTGGCTTAAAAGCTATTCTAAAATCCTCCAAAGGGACATGGTGTTCGATTAAAGGGAATATGATTTCTTTCATATATCCCCTGGAATAGAGTTATGTAGTATGTGAAGAAAGGTAAGATTATAGCAAGGTACATTAGACCATTTAAAGTATTTAATCATACAGGGAAAGTGGCCTATAGGTTTACAATTCCACCAAATATTTCTCAAATTCTTAATGTTATCAATGTATCTCTCTTGAGTAATTACCTACCTTAACCCTCGCATGTACAAAATATGGAGGCAGTATAACTAAAACATGACCTGCCTTATGAGGAGAAGTCGGTGGAAATCTTCCATAGTAGATACAAGGTTCTATGAAACAAGAATGCAAACCTCATCAGTGTGTCTTGATGGAACCATAAATATGAAGAAGTGATATGTGAAGTAGAGAAGATAATGAGACAGAAGTAACCTTAACATTTTCAATTGAGAAAATGAGTTGAAAGTTTTGGGATGAAATTTCATAAGGGGGAAGAAAGTAACGACCCAAACATTTTTTAAGGATATTTATTTCTGAATAAATGTTTGTTAAATATTATAAAATATAATTTATGTAAAATTAAATATAAATTAAAATATATTTTATAATTAACAATGATAATTACATTATTAAGCTATGTAACCAATTAAAATTCTAAACATTACAACTGGAAAAAATATTTAAAATAGAATAGATAAAATGGGAAAGTATAGATCATGCCAATCTTCTAGAATCATTTCAAACAAAGGAGACTCAATAGAAATAAAAAATATTAGAAACCCAATAAAAATTTTAAGATATAAAAATATAACTATATGGATTTTTAGTGAATTTTGAGAGAATTAATTAAGCACATTTATCATAAATATGGAGGGAGGTATCATAATTGGGATTCTTCCTTGACTAATACCATGCCTAGCTTCAACATGTGAAGCATAATGAAATTTCATATATGAGAAGTTAATGTTAGTAGTGATTACCACTTATTCGATGATAGTTGTTACACCCCATGAAACTACCACCAAAATACACATATGTGTTTGTAATAAGGGGTTATGTGTGTGGAACTTAGTGTGAATTAATTTGTATAAATAAAATATTTATTCCATAAATTCATCTTAGAAATATTTTTTGTCATTATTTTTCTGATTAATTGAGTTGAATTTGATAATTTTTTATGCAAATAATAGATGGTTGTATTTTTCTTGAAAATATATATAATTTTAATAAAAAACTGTGCTATTATAAATATTTTTTTAAATAAATTTTCTATTAAAACACTTTTATTCAAATAATAAAAAATATAATAATTTATGAAGTCTTGGGTAATTTTTTATAAGTGTGAGAAATTGGATTTTGCCTTAAAAACTACTACTCCTAAATAAATAAATCTTTTTTATTTAAAATTAAAAATTTGTAATTCCTTGACCCCTGAAGCCCAGATTCAGTGCATTATTACATATCATTGGCATGATCACAAATGATCAAGTCTCGAATGATCGATTAGTTTAGTAGCCTTGGAAGTATTATATACAATCATATGGTTTACATTACATCATAAAATGGAAAACTAGAACAATAGTTTTTCTATATAAAACACTAAGATCCCATAGACTATCCCTATAAGTCAGTCATAATATACTTCTTGGAATCATGAGAAAAATAAAACATAGAAAAGGGAGAGCTCAGATACTCAGTAAGGATAACAATATAGTGAAAACATTCACAAATAAGCATAAAAATTTAAGGCAATGAAAAAGAAAAAAACATAAGCCTTTTAAACTTGAACCTCATCATAATATGGAAATGAAAAAATCAAAATAATTCCATTTAATTACTCACATGGATATTCTACTAGCCGAATAATCACATTCAATATCAATAGACACTTTCATAATGATGGAATGCATAATGATAGACTTTCATAACCACATAGTCAAGGCCTTGTTCCAAGACTTCAAATAATATTTTTTCAAGGCCTTGTGACAAGACACTAGTTTTTATCATGAGACCTACCGATGCATCGAGGATCTATAGTGGGCTCCACCCATCACTTACTAAGTCCAATGCATTCCTCATATGAAAAGGTTTAAACATAACATAAACATTCATACAAAAACTAGCATACAAAATATCTATACTTTATCCATAAATAATGAATGGTTGAAATATAACACATCTACAGTCAAACATATCACAAATCCTTCAATTAAAAATGGAATATTTGTATCATAATAAATTGAATTCAAATAAGATTAAAATCCATTAAAGTTTGTTGACATTGATGAAATCAAAACTGTTGGAGAGAAATATCTCATTCTTTTTTTGAAATCATTTAAAGTTAAATAATTATAAAAGAAATCATTTATTTTGAAAAAATTTTATAATATTGTAAGGGAGGATTTTATGGTGTTATAACCACGTAAAATAGCTGCACCCTCCGAATAAGTTAAAAAACATTCATTCCTTAATTTGGTCGAAATTTTCCTAAAGTACCGTGTTTGGAAAACGACAGAAATATTCCTTTCAAAACATCATATAAAAAGTCTAAAAGGGTATAAATTAAATTGACCGATTGTCTAGTAAATAGTAAAAATGTTTTGGAATACATTTTTAGGAAAACATGGATGTGGATTATAAAGAGGCCCCATTTGATAAATACGTATAAACAACCTCAGATAATGAAGAGATTGTAGAATCAACCATTACCTTGTACATTTCCTTGGTCGATGTTAGTATAACCTCCTATATAATGGTGAAATATGTTTTATTAAATTAAACAAGAATCATATACATTAATATGATATCATATAAGATCTTTTAACATTTCTTTGTTAATAATATCTTAATATTATGGTCGTTTCGGGTATTAACTGATTCATTGACATTTATATGCATTGTTACGTAAGTAATGTTTGTTATGGATATGATGTATCCTATTAATATTTAGAATGATATTAAGTCTTTAAACATTATTTTTAATCATCTGATTAAAATTATTATTGAATGGATACGATGGGGAATAAATCTAATCGCGTTCGTGGAGACGGTAATCCCTACGTACGCTTGAGCGACAATGTCATTATTTTGATATTAAAATAATATATAATTGGATGGTATATCAAATATAAATAATAATTATCATGTTATATTTATTATTTAAATCAGTTACACATCATTATTATAACCATCCAAATAATAATTTATTGAATAACAATTACACCATGACGTGGAGACGGTATGCCGTACTTATGCATGTATGGTGACATGTCCTTCAAAGGATAGATAGAAAAATGAATATGGTTGTACCATATTTATAATAACATCAAATTATATAGATAATATTGTAGTTATTATTTTATAATGGAAACAAAAAATAAAGAGGAAGTGGAAGAAGAAAGGAACTTGACAGAGTAGTTGAAATATTTGCCTCTTCTTCGAGTTCTTCCTTTTGATTTGACCAAAAGGGCTCCTTCGGTTGGCTTTATCACTAAAGGAATTCCTCTAGGATTAAGGGAGTACAGTCTAGAGGGTATTTGGGTAGGTTTTGGCCAAGCCAAATGGCTTTGAATGTATGAATTTCAGGAAAGGGGGAGTTCCCTTTTATAAGAGGGGTGAGGGTCACCTTAAGAAAAGCTAGAAATATTATTTTATAATAAAATAATTTTCAGTTTCAAATGGATCCAAAATGGATTATGTAAATTCTATGGTGGGGATGGTTCGAAATACACTCAAACAATATGTTTTAGATAGGTTTGGGTCACTAAAGTAACCTTATCCTTCATATTCTACTCTTAGTTAAATAGGTTGACATTTACCATGTCTCTTTGTATTTTTATCTTATATGGTTAAGAAACTTAATATATATTTCCAAGTTACCCCCAAATGGTTAATTAATGATACACATATCATTATATAAGTCTTTGTTTTGAGCCTTAGATTTTTACGAATATAATATCAATTAATTATATAATATTTGTTTTAAAAACTCTTTTATGTCAATTTGACACTATTTGGTATTTTTTGTTTTCTAAATTCATAACATCATTATTACTTCGAAAAGAATTCATCTAAACAACCCTAATATGTCATATTAAACTATAAAATTAGTTTAATTCATAAAAATTCTCAAATTACATTTATTAATATATATATAATTTCAATTATTTTAATCTTTTATTAATACAGTAATTACAACATCATCATTGTGTCAAAAATAAATTTAATTATTTAATTTATAAAAAATATAACTAAAATACCATTATATGAAAACTATTTTTAGATTTATAATTAATATTTATAGTAGAATTTAACTTATGTGTAACCCTATATTAAAAATGGTTTAGTTATAAAACTTTGAATTTCACACTTTTAACTCTTCTTTGAATTAAATAACAATAAATGCCCTAATCTAATCCATGTGGACCTACAGAATCATATTTTATTCATATGGTGGTTTTTGGTCGAATTACACTTATCCAGTAGAATTAGGACATGTGTTAGGGTAATAATTATATCATTTTTACCCTTAATTTCCCTATTTACTTTTAACCATAGTAAATAAAATTAAAAAGTTACTATTCCCCAAAAGTTATTTTCATCTTATTGAACAAAATTTTACATACTGATATCAATCGTGTCTCTCAGATTTTTTAAATTCAACTCACAGAAGCGGTAATATTAAGTTTTATGTAAATTGGAAAATTCTCCTAGGAGGTGGGTAAAGACGGTAAAAAGTTCAATAAAATTTTTATATATCTAAAATTATTATAAAATGACTCCAATGAATTACATTTAACATATATAGGTATTATATATGTTTGTTGACAAAAAATAAATAATTTTTTAAATAAAAAATCGGTTTTAACCAACAACTCAGTGTTTTTCACTATTCATTTAAAATTGAAAGTTTTCAGAAAAATACCAAAATTGCACCCTAAGCTATTTTTTATATTCCGAATTCAAAAATTAAGTATATTTTACCAAATTAAAAACATAGAAGTTGTATGTATTAATTTAAAATTAATTCCCGTTGTAAAAACCATAAAGCCTGATTTTAAGAAATAATAACTAATAAAAGATTAATACTTATTTATGTTCAATTTCAATGTGAAATTATTTCTAAAAAATAAAATAGGATTAAATGGTAAAAATATAACCTATTTATACTTCCAAACTATTAAAATGTATAATTTAAAACTACAAATTATTTTGATTAAAAAAGTTGTTTTCAATTAAATTATAGTATTTTCACTATTCACCCAAATATGAAAGTTATCAGAAAAACACCAAAAATTTATCTAAACTAAATTCTTATTTCTCGATTCTAAAGAAGAATCCTATTTTGACAAATTGAATATATAAAAGTTTCAATAATTGATTTTCAAAAAGGATTTTCCATTAAAAGTCAGTAAAACTGCATTTTTTGAAAAATAATTCTTTTATCTGAAAAAATGAATTTGTTTTTTCTAATTATGTCTAAGAAACTCATAATATGGATTCTAAAATTATAAGGATTATATAAAGTTTAAAATTTAGTTAATACTATTCAAAACATCTTTTTAATGGCTAGTTTGGTAAGTCATGGTGTGCTCGAACTCAGTGTTGCGTGTAATGCAAGTTATTGAATTACTTTGAATAAATAGCGTACTAGGAAATCTTGGGGTGTTACAAAATTATTATATTTAGTTAAATTTTCTGAAAAATAGTCATAATTTTTTAATTGATCACTTTAATAGTAACTTAAGGTGAATTTATGAGTATTTTTCGAAAAAAAAAATTATTTTTTTGAATAGAAAATATACAGTTTTAGGGTTTCTATATATTTTAGGACATACTATTTAATTAATAATTATGTAATGATTTATTAAAAAATCCAAGAACTATTATATTTTATTTAATTTTTATTATATATCTTAATATATTTTAATCATTTTTTAAACTGTATGTAACATTCCATATTCAAAAAAAGAATGTTTGGTATTTTGAAAACATTACTTCATGGAATATTAATTTTCTATGCCAAAAGAGGTATTTAAAAATTATGTTTTATCATGGGGGATTACAAAAATTACCCAAATTTACAAAACGATGAGAAAAAACCATGGGTAATCCAATAGTTTTTAATTTTTTTACAACCTAGTTTTCTTAGTCCAATATTTTGAAATTATTATACAATTCCTCCACTTATCCTATAAATAAATAACCTATTTTTTCCATTTACTTTCTCTCATTATCCATCCTCCATGTGTTTATAGTTATTATTTGTCCTATTTAATCCCTCAATGTGTCCTCAATTCCCTAATGTTCAATGGTCATGTTTTAGGAACAACTCTTCACTATAAGGGAAATCTCTACTTCTCTATTCCTTTCAAGTTCCCTTTTCATGTGGTATGTCTTATAATTTCTTAAATAAGTAATTTTTTCCACTTTATATTGTCTAAATACTCTAATAATAGTATTTTAGTAATGTGATACCCTTTTCCACACCCATTTCTCCTTTTATAAAGCTATGTCTTATACTTGTCATGATGCCGAATTCCCTTCTCTCATTATAATGGGAAATTAACTTTTGCTTTATATTTTAATAACCAAAATTATTTTCTTTTAAATTTTTAATAACCAATTTTAAAAATGACTATTTTATTCATGTATTTACATATATGAAACGCATATTTCCCTTTATGGAAGTAAAATTTAAGAACAATCATGTCTTTAAGATCTTTTGTATGCCAATATTTTTCAAAAGAAACTCATTATTTGTTCATCATGAGTTATAAATGAAATTATTTATTACGATCTATATGGATTATATTTAAATACGACATATGAATGGTTCACTATAATATCACACCAATGCATTGGGTAAAGAATTTAATCTATAGAAATGACATGTTTTACGATACCACGGTGAATAACCTTGGTAATGTTCATTTATGACACCTTGCTAATAAAATTTGGTTATATTATTAGGATTGTCATATTTAAATGTTTTATACATATTTATATATTATCATTCATGATTTTATTATTATGATATGCCTCTATTCATTCCTTATTATTATGCTGAATGTTCTTATTGTTATGTCTCAAGATCACATGTTATATGTCAATATTGTTTATTCCCTTACTGGGATTCATGATCACCTATTTCTTTTTATGAATATTCCATTGATATGTGATTATATAAAATGGACCTATATTGATTCCATGATGATGACTTTTATGTGGAATTAGAATAATGTTTCATTATTTTATGTATTATATACATCATTTCCATGAAACTAAACTTTCAAAGATCCTCTATTATGTACAATGTATTGAAAAGTTTTGTAATAAAAATGAGGGATGACATAAAAATAATGACAATAAATTAAGCATTTAGAAACCTCCCCATGTTGAGATTATAAATATCGAATGATCTTGGATGGGATGAGCCTTTCATACTTTCTATTTTTTCTATGGAAATAATATGATCCTATTTATTCCCAAATCTATTTGTATATGTTTAATAAAATTAAGAAAATTTAAGTAAATTTAGTATCTATGGGATTTATGAGTATAAAATGTATTGAAAATCAGTAAATGGGTTCCCATCATGTATTACTACTGATGTAAATCAACCATGATGAATAGTCAGGCACATCCCTTAGGAGGATCAAACAAATAGAGGAGGATATCAAAATGATTCTATATATTTTTAATATGAAATTTAGAAAATACTTTGATAAAATGTGATTTCATTTTGAGTACTAGATAAAGAGTTTATCTCATATTTAATTTTATATAGAGGTTAATTCAAAATATATAATTATGAAAATATTATATGAGGAATTCACCCAATTTCATTGGTACCAAACTAAATGAGGAACTATAATCACATTTAGTTCCTTTTCATGGATTATATCAAATAGATTCATATATGGTTATTTATTCTGGGGAGAATGATATTAAAATAAGGATATATATATATATATCACATGAAATTTATAATGTATTTGTTAGATATGTGTAGTGGTTGAAAAATTCTTTTTTGCATATGTTTGTATAGCCCCTGATATTGTTACTAAAAATTATTTCACATGAGAAATAGATTAATGAAAAACATATTTTCTTGTTTATTGTATCTTTTTTCTGTATAGGGTTATCCCGTGTGGAATTTTTTATATGTAACTAACACTCATTGATTATAAATTTTGTGGTTCTGTCCTTCTCTCAAAATATTGGATAAGGTAACAATTTAAAAAATAATGGGAGTTGTTATTTTTTAGGATCATGGAAGAATCAAGAATGTGAGATGAAAATACCTACCATTATATTTATTTTTATTTATTTTCAATAGTGGGAAGAATATAAAATTGACATTGGAAGAAAATGTTTTATTAAAAAAATTTCTGAAGAGTGAAATTGAACTTCCCCAATTAATTTACAAAGAGAATGTTTTTTTGTAAATATTGTTGTGAGAAGATAATTCAATGTGTGTTATAGTTGGTTTATATTCCATCATCATATATAGTAGAGGAAGGTGGGTGTTTATACTTTTAGATATCACTTAGATTGGTTATTTAAATAATCACTATTATTTTTTATGATTGTGGATATTATCTTCATATTAATGATCATTGATGATGAAAAATATTTATCTACAATACTTTGGAATATTTTTTTGAATAATCCATCTAGTGTGTAGATGTTATAATTAATGTTAATGAATTATGTCTTGATGACGTTAAGAAGAACCATATAAAGGATGTTTAATGTCAAAAGTAATATAATTAGAGAAAACAATATTTGGAAAATATTATAAATTTATTTTTGAGTGTTTAATGTGGCCTTAGAATTATTTTAAGTAGTTCTATGAGAATTGGGGAACTCAATAATTTCATTAATAAGGTAATTAAATCATTCTGAGTACTTATCATTGTGCTTTAAATTGTAAATATCATGTAATCATTCAAAAATATCATTTATAATATTCATTATAATATTTTTAGATATACATTAAAAATTGAAAAGGAAATTACCACTTCATAAGGACGAATGAATCTTCCTAATTAATGTAACAAAAGTATATAATGATTATCTTATGAGTCTATAAGGAATATATTTGAATTTATAATGGAAAATTGAATTCATAAGGAAGATATCCATACAATGTTGGGATGATTTCTAATCTACATAAGGATGATTAAGGATTTTATAAGGACAATGGAGAACTATGAAAGGAAGAAATTATTAAATGCAATGTTCATTCATTCTTAAATTGATTCATTATAAGGATAATCCATTGAATACTTTAACCATGATTGGATAATTTCTATGGATTATTATCCTTGAGAAATGTTCATGATTATTATTATTCGAGGTTTAATATTCTAGAGAATGATTGTTAATCCAGATGATTAACGGCCAGTTCTCCATATATTTAGACATAATCATCCAGAAAGTGGATCAAGATCCATATTTAAGTGAAAATAGTTGCATATCCCTAGAAACAGGGTCATTCCATAATTCAAGGGTCCTTATATATTTGTATTAATATTTAAAAATAAATTAAAATGAAAATTTCATTAATATTTAAAATGAATAATCATCCAAATATTGTGAGAGATTTAAATAAAGACCATTATAATGATTAAATAAGAATTAAAAGTAGAGATACTATTTATTTTTGAAATAGATTATCATTTTAAACCATGTTTCAAGGAGTTTCGATATTTCAAATATGGAAATCATAGTCATTATTTATTTTAGGAATTTAATATTGAATTATATAGAATGAAATGTATCATATTCCCTTTTACACGTTTTGTGGACTAGTTTGAGATGTATATATATCTAATATGGGTCTGAGTAAAAAAATTGGAACTTTTTGTGTCCACTTTTAATTTTATTCATTTATTATAAATTAAATTTAAGGGTCTATAAAATTAGTTTAAATATGTTATAGCATATGTGAAATACGAATGCTCTTAGAAAATTAGAAGGAGAACCAAATATTTTTTATAGAGAAAAAAATAATCCCTATAAAAGGTCAACATTATATTCAAAGAATAATAATTAAAGAATATCATGGTATATTGGTGTTTTAGTATAATTTTTATTATTTCCTTGAATATAGAATAATTTAATACTATAGGGATATTATGAGATATATTTACTATTAAAGGAAAATATTTTTAATATTTGAATATTTGAGGGGAAGGGTTTCCGAAAATGATGTTTAATCAGTATGCCACAGTGATACATAAAAAATGGGTGTAGTGGTCGATTTGAGAAGGAAATATGATGAAATTTTATATACATGATATTTTTTCAAGGTTACATATGTTTCTAGTTTCTCTAGTGTAAAATTATGCACCTTGATATATTTTAGAGAGAAGCCATATTTATTTTAGGATGTTAAAATAACATGAATATGTGTAGAGAATTTCAAAATAGAAATATCATATGTTTTTTTTGAGTTTTGTGATTCTCATATAAAAAATGGTAAGAAAGTACATTTCATAGGATTCAATATGGTAGTTTAATAAATAGTTTAAATCTAAAAATAAAAAAAAAATATTCTGAATCTATTGGGAATACGTTGACTAGAGATAGATTCATCAAAGTGTTGTTCAATGACAGATAAAATGGATGGAATAAAACAATTAAGAGAATTATCTCATAGTGAATCATGTTGTATGAAATATTTTTGTGTAAATAAAATAATGATTACAATTTTTGTTTTGGTCTTCTTCTAAGAACATTTTATTTTCCAATCACATTATTTTGCACAGGATCTCTATAGAGATCTGCACACTGTATTGTATATAGTTATTTTTTTAAATGATACCCATGTAAATAAATTATATTTAGTTTTCATGATTTGTGAAAAGAAGTATTATTGAAGTTTTATAGTGGATTTTAGGGTAACATGGATGTTTAGGAGACTATGTAAAGGACTTCTAAAAACTACATTCATTGCATAAAGGTCACTCCATTTGTGTAAATGTAACCCAATGAGTTTGTAAAGTTAATCAGATATATTTGTTACAAAATATCAATGTGATAATATATATAAAAGTTATATAATTTATACCCAACCCACATATAGGGAACTTGATTCATGTGTGTGGTCTATCACCACAGAATTTATAATTTCATAAAGGCCACTAAACTTGTTATAGTGGTTTTTACTAAAAATCAGTTTGTAAAATAAAGGTAAACCACTTGTATAGAATATTAAACTATGAGAATTATAGGATATTGTAATTAAAATTTCGAACATTAAAATATAATTCTTGTAGTCATTATTATTGTAATAAACTCGATGAATTGATCTAAATAGCATTATAATTATTCAGGGGATATTTAGGGATGACCCATTAGACATTCATGAAAACTAAGGTAAACCGAAAAAAATAAATAATGTTTTTATTATAATTAAGTTGTATTACATTGAATAGGGGTTGTTTATATAATTTCCAATGTCCTGTGATACTAAATAAAATTATGTTTTCTAATCCATTCTCTAAATGTATAAAAATAGAATTATTTATTTAACATGATAATTGTTATTGTTTGAAGAGTGATGAAAAGATAAAATCTAATAGATTTAAGGTAATCCTTTCATTATTGAAATAATCATCATTATTTTTATATCATGATTAATGTTGGATAATGAAGTAAAATTAACGATAACATATTTTTCTCATGTGTTATGAATCTACTACTATAGCTTGAATATGTTTGGAGATATCTTGTAGGCGTAGAGTTTTACTATGTTGATTTTATGGAGAGAATGAAAATAAAACTATGTGATGTTTATATTTATCATTATGTCCTAAAATATGAGTCTTATGGTTTTTCAAAAGTAAATTGAAGAATAAGATATCTTTATTCTATATGTTGATAAAAACGGAAGATTAAAAGAATTAAAATTTCAATGAATTGAGGGTTTTTAATTATCAAAATTATATCAATTCAAAACAATGTATTATGTTGTGGATGGTATATTTTCTAAGAATAATGAAGATGGAATATCTGATTTTGAAATTTAAAATATTAATATATTTCAAGTCAACAATTAATATAAGGATCATTTAATACTATTCTTCTTTGAATTATAATATTTATGTCAAGATAAGTGAGTATATTTGACTTTTATAATCCTATATACTCAATATGTTGATGAAAAAAGTGAATAAAATATCTTACGCATCTTGCTTACCATAATGAAATAAGAAAAAAATAATAATTAAATAGAATAGTTCTTCTCAAATTCAGTCTACATAGGAAGAAGAGGAGATGGAATTTTCACCTATGAAATTTAAAGGAACAAGAAACCAGGTAACTTAAATCTATGCAGGCTGAGAAGAAAAGTGGAAGGTGTTCTTAATGTCAATTTAAAATAGGATTATAATGAATATTACCCTATATAATTTCTAATATGAAGAAGAATAAGTATGAGATTAATTATTTATTTCTTTAATGTGGATGAATAATAGGTGTACACAATTGTTCATAAGAAATAATAGAAAGTACTTTTTTGTTACTATGAACGTGTTAGAAGATGAATAATAATTCCCATGAAGCACAACAATATGAAGACAGAATATATATTAGTGAAATATTTATTCTTTTCATCCATGGTTATTATGAAATGAATAGTATAATAAAATAAAGATCTTAATGGGATGTCTATGAACGATCATGAGACTATATGGAAATAAAAGTTCATTGATACTCTATCCGTGTTGTATTCATATGTTTTTACTAGTGTTTATTATAGTAATGGTTTTTTCCTATTTATATAATGTATTTTATTTTCTTATTTAAATTAAAACCTATTAAATCATTATATACTTTGTGACATTTTTTTATTAGAATAAGGTAATATAGAACTCAAGAATAATTCACATTAATAATAGACCGAAAAAATAAGAGATTTAAAAAGAATAAATTCTATTTAAATGAATTAGGACTAATTTTCCCTACATTCCGTCTCATAAAAGTTTGAATATTTTCTAATGTGATCCTTCAATTGGTATCAAATTTCATCACACCTATAATTGAATTCACTACCTTGATTTTTTATATTCTAAAGATTTGATTTTTTCTTTCTAAATTTATAATTACGAATAATTATAGTAAATATTAATATGATTCAAAAAATAATATATTTCCCCAAACACATTATGAAAAGTAAAAGTATTGAATTAAATATATTGAATATGTTATCCCACATTATAAGAGATTATGAATGTTCACTTTCTCCAATCTATGTCAATAATTAATGCATATATGGGTTGGAATGTCAATAAATAGTCGTTGAATATATAATGAAATAAATACATAGACCATCTACATGAAAAGGATCAATAAATATATGTGATCAAGAAGTTATGGAAAACTATTTCTCAAACAATTCAAAATAATATTCGAGCATAAGTGGGAGTGATCACATGTCAATATATTTATCTATTAATTCTTTAAAATATTAGGTTCATTTTTTTCCTAATCAAATTTTCCTTTTTATTTATGGAATTACTGATAGTCAGTAAAAATATATCTCCTAAATTAATAATGATTTATATGAAGTTTTGAATCATTTATAGGAAAAGGATATATCTTTTATAATGTTTTCCAAACAATTACATATAAAAACTGTAAATATGATTCATGAGGAAAAGTCCTTTGTGTTTGAAGTAGAGTGGGATAATACAATATTAAAAAAGGATGATCCCACAAAATAAGATAAGATAAGATAAATTGATTATAAAAAGATAAAAAAAATATAATTTATGTTAACAATGCACAATTGGTTGTCATATTGGTGAAAATAAATGACCTTACAATTTTATATAAGTAAGAGTCCTGATGCATGATTAGGATGTAAAAAATATGAAAAATGAGTGTCAAGTCCAGTTGAATTTAGTAGAATATGATAAATACACTATCAGCATAAAATTCCTTGATTTTGAGATCAAATATTAAAATCTGAAAATTTCTCATAACAATTCTTATCATGACACTAATGAAATAATTAATTCTAACACAAATTATTTATAAGAGTGAACCAATTCTATAATACACTATTATATGGTATGAATACATTGGGATACTTACTTAATCAGTCCTTTACAATATTACAAGAAGAGGTATTATCCAGTTCATATTTTATTTCTCATGCTAACTATAATTATAAAATCAATGCATGTTTCGAATTTTTAATTTTATAAAATTGTGTAAGAAAACGTGATTAGAAGACTAACAAGATTTTTATAGTGGATATAAGAATTTGTATTCAAACTAATTGTGAATGATACAAAAAATAATCTTGTTCAAAAAAAGGTATTTATAGATTGTTAGAAAATAAAGAATGAAGTTCATGATTTATAAGAAAGTGATTGTGGGAAAAAAATTAAGAATTTTGAATTGTATCTTTCATATAGTACATCAATATCCATAGTCTATAGAATTATTACTTCATGGTGATAATTATTTTGAATATTTAATATCTAAATATTAGGAAAATCTATTAGCCTCAAATATATTTGGAAGAATTAGGAATATCTAAAATGATTTCAATGTTTGTGGTCACATAAGTGGTGCATGATCTACCATGAAAATAGAAAGAAAATAGAGAATAAATACCAACACAATTGGTTATTAAATAAGAGACAACCTTGTAACGAAATCTTAATAAAGGAGAAAATAAAAACTGACATAAGAAGACTGGATAGAAGAACAAGTCATTCTGAGAAATAAAGAACAAGGTATATTATATCCAAAGAAAATCGAAGAGGAAAAAGAGGATTGCATCAAATAAGACTAATGACGAGAAGAAAAAAACCCTCAAGAATATTTTTGGTATAGAACAATATATTGTTCATATACCCAAAGACTATTTATTCATTTTCCCAATAAATTTAAAAAACAAAAAAATATTGGGGAAGAAGCACTGAATGATAATTATGATGGAGTGTAAAAAATTATTAAATATAAAGATCATGAAATTCATGATAAGTTTTCAATAAATGATAACCTTGGAGATAAATATGATTTATTTATTGATTCAATAAGGGAGGACACAATTATTAAGGGTTTTTATCCATGATTTCAACACAAGAAGAATCAATGAAAAATATAAATTATATTAGATGATGCATATGATATAATTTTTGAAGATAAATGGATCGTCCCTCACTAATAAATGGAATATGTAAGGTGTTCTATTCCCCCACAAACAAAATCATATTTAAAGAATATATGAGGTGGCAGGAAGAACATATTAACATTGTTGAGAAGTCAAATTAACATTTCTATTCACATTGAAAATCAGGGGTCCATACATTATTCCCAATCATATGTGTTTTATTTTCAAGAAAACAAATGCATGATATTGAAGGTGAACAACTCTATTAGGTGGAGAACTTGAAAAAGATATTGTGCTATTATAATATTGATACATAAAAAATAATAATTCATTATCCTAGATTGATCTATCAATTGGGATTCTAAAAATCGATAAATTGATCATTCTTGATGAAACTGATGCATGTTGTTCGGCATGGACAACAGAGAGAAAAGATCCATTTTGGTGCATTATGATGATATAAAATCATTAAATTTATCTAGAGAAGATACCCACCTCTATAAAAACTTTTTTTAAGTGTCTCCTTGAGGAGGAGACTATAAGAGAATATTGAGATTCCAAAAATATCATTCTATGAAAATATGATTATTCAAGAAAGGGAAGGAACAAGAATCATGGAAAAAGAATTACTTATGAATCTATAATATAGAGTATTTAAAATACTGTTATATCATTATATAGAGAAATTTTTTGAATAAGTGTATTAATAATATAAGGTAAAGGTTTATTTAAATCTATTTTTTAAAACATAAATACCGAATTTTTACTTGAATGTTTTTAAACATTATATTTATTTGGGTGTTTAGAATTTAGAAAGATATATTTCAGGTGAAATATATATCAAAATTGGAATCAATAATTTCTAAAGAATTAAATTTTTTAGATATTTTCTAAGAAAGTTTAGTAGTATCTCATATTACTCATTATCATATTCTATTCGTAGTGGAAAAAATCATTACCTATATCAAATATTTATGTTCTATAATAAGAAACGATCAGACAAACATAGAGATAGATGATGGATTATAAATTTCTTAAGAATGAATTGATTCCAATTTCCCAAGTACCTTTTATTTATTTCCATGAATAGTATTACAAATTGAAATGAGTTTTTCATAAGAAAGGTGGAAAGAGGGAATGAACAAAGTAAGCATAAAATGATATATAATTTTTATTAGGGAATTGACAACAAAACAAAGGTGAATATTGTTATTATCACTTGGTCTAATTTTATTAATTGTAAATAAATATGAATTAAAAATGGATATTTGTGTTAATATATTGTAGATAATATGAATAATGAAAGAATATAAAATATTCAATTGAGAACTAAAGATTTTTGTTTTGAGAAAACAGGATCTAAATAATCTTTTTTATTTATATCATGTTCATAAGGATTAAATTAAATCTTGGTGGATTTCTATGGGAAGATATTTTTCATTATTTCTATTAAAGGAGAAAATTTTAATTCCCTTGATATTTTTAATATTTTCATTTTTGAAAGAATAATAATTTGATGACAAGAATAGTGGACTAGATAATTAGAAAATGATTTAATAATTTGAATTTCATAAGGTTATTTGAGTTGAGTACTTATTAAATTAACAAATATGGTAAATTACATACCATAGGATTTGTTTAGTTGATTGATTTAGTTTTTTAGTTTTGTGAATCGAAATTGGGTTCTCTATATCTGTAGAAATCTATGGTGATAATTTTTCATTGGAGTCGATTCACCAAGGTGTTGTTTTATGAAACAGTAATTGGATAAGAAATATATACTAGAGAGTTGTATACCATAGTGAACCATAAGGTATAAAATAATTCTCCATGTCTGAAACAATGTTTATAATTTATATCATTCTCTTTTTATGATAACTCTTTTGAGTTATTAGTGTGAAACTTTTAATGGGATCTTTATGGAGAGATATACTTTGTATTTCATGATATATTATTTCAAAAAAACATTTATGGGAAATGGATAAAAAATATTAAAGATAACTAAATAGTGGAACACAATTTGTTTCACCTTAAAATTAATAATAACATATAATTCAAGGAGGCTATATAATTTTCATATGGAAACTGAAATCATTACATCTATGTTGTTTGTTTTATATAACGGTAATCTGATGAGTTCAAAATAGTAATATGATATATATTCTCTGTAATGATAAACTACTTTTCTATGTATGGGTTTTTTAAATTTTATTGATACTATGTAAAGGATACGTGAGCCATGAGTAATGTTTATCACCACCAAATAGAGTATTTTATAATTGGAAATTTACTTGTTTCATGGGGGTCACCTGAATTACATGTTGTATATGTGAAAGTGAACAACTACTAAGGAAGCCAAAACTATGAGGTTTTTAGATGTATTTGTGATACCATTAAAGTAATGGGAGATAATTCATTCAATAATAATAATCATAAGAGGCTTAATGAATTAATTAGATAAATATTTTGATGATTCACTAACAGTTTGTGGACGATTTATAGAAATTTAATGATTTTTGAGAGCACACCATAAGAAGAATTGGATTTTGAATATGAATTTATACATATGGATTCAAAGAATTTATATTTATAGGACATAAAAATTCCTATAATAATGAAATTTATTAGGTTTTTTATCTTAGTATTTCAATGATTAAGAATATCAAGAAATTTTAGTTGTGATTCTTGTTGTTATTTCAACAATAATGAAATGATATAATCATGTCGATGTAGGTAATTTCAAATAAAATAAAATAAATATCAATAATTTTTTATCCATATTCTAGTATGATAATGTATAAGAAAAAGAGGAAGAGTAAAGAAGTTTCATGGATTGTATTTCACCTCATGTTAAGGATCAATGATAGTAGCTATACTATTTCATGAAATAACATATAGATGAGAAGTTTTAATATATATAATTTGTAGGTAACTTTTAAATAGTATCCAATGATATTTCTTTATATCATGAAGAAATATAATTTCTTTCATTAGGTTATTTAAATGGAAACCTTATAATATGACATACCAATTCAATGGGAAAAATTAAAAATACATTATTTAAATAATTAAAAGGTGACGATTGGAGGGGTTTTGAACTTTGAAAATAAATTTAATTCAAAACCTGAACTCTTGCATGCATGTAATATTTTCAGAGGTTAATTATGAAATAAAATATGACAATACAACTATAAATATAACTATATTATAGTTAAATGATGAATATAATGAGAGTTTCAAAATTTTAGTCTAAGAAGAAAAATAATTTCATTAAAAGATGTGAAGATAGTTGACGTTGATACTACGTCATACTCTATAAGTCAAGGAAGAACATGGAGGGAAAAAATAGTTCAATAAAGTTTGAAAAAATAAAGAATAAATAGTAGAGTAAAATAATAGAGGTATTGTGAAATTAAATCCTCATATGGATAAGAATAAGGGTTAACTTTCACATGCACATGTTGAAGGAATAATAAATAATGTTACTTTCAATTGTGAAAGTGGAAAAATGTATCACCTGATATTTTAGTAGGTGTCCAAAACAATAATATGGTATAATAAACTATCGGGTCAATTATGTAAATAATAATAAATGGAAGGATCACTTTTTCTACTATGAAGAGTAAAAAACATTGGGGGCATTTTTGTGTATGTATAAAAAGAGAAAGTATTCATATAGTATTTGGTAATTAAGAACAGAGTAATAATAATACCCAATAAACTCATGAATGAAAACTCAAAATCTATATTAGACAATGTTTTTTTATTTTCACCCACACTTATTATTCAACATCCGAGGATAGAAGTATAAATAACTCACCAAGATGCAATTTTATGGTTGGGAGACTATAGTGGAATGCAAGTTCGTGGATACAACTATATTTTTATAGCATGATGTTTTATTTCTAGTGGTTCATGTGATCATGAATTTTCCCCTTCATTCCAATGATTATTCTTTCTTATGGAAATTTTATCCTTGTAAATCAATTTCTCTTATGTCTCTGGGTGCGTTTTGATGAGAATGTGAAGTACAGGAGAAAGAATAAGAGAACAATTCATATTAACAAGTGTAAAGACCTTTTCCCTTGTACCCTAGAGTTAGTAGATACTTTATTACATTAGTTTCAAATATAATTGATCACATCCTAATGTATTGAATAGTATAGTTGTATTGGGAAACAAGAAACATAGATAAATCTCACATTACATTTGAAAACATAAAAACATAAAATTGTTTTTTCTTTGAGAACACCATTACTCCCTTATGTGTATCCCTACATATCAATATTAATACACATATTACCATCATTTTGAAGGAAACGAGAATAAATGGGGGAGATTAGATGTTATATAAGGCTATGCGCACATTAAAATATATCATCAATGCATATGTCATAACCAATATAGAATGGTAAGTAACTAAAAAAACATCCATTTAATATATAATGTGGGTATGAATAATATTATGAAAATAAAAAACAAATGTCATCAAATAATTTTACATAATTAATCACATGATACTGAAGATTATCTGTGGATATCATAATTAATCACATAATCAAATATGCATTAATAACTAGTCTCATATTGAGAGAATGAATTAAATCAGACATAATAACCATACTTTTATGTCCTTATGAAAATAAATATCCCATAAAAAGGTAAAGCCTCATCCAAATACCCCTTCCAATTTGACACATAAGACCTATTGATGCATCTATGGGATATAGCGGACCATACCCATTACATACTAAGTCCAATCCATTCCCCATATAAAAAGGGAAATAATAATCTTGTAAACATTCATATTTAAAAACTAGTATAAGAAAAGATAATAATTTCCACTATCAATAAACATAATCAACATAAATAACCATATTGAAAAACTATCATATGAAAAGTTAATAATCTCTCTAATATATATAATAACAATTATTATAATAAATAAACTTCAGAAAAATGGATTGTATTATCAAAATAATACATTATCAGTCATATTGATCATAAACCACTTGAATAAATAATATAGATGGTGTCATTACACCGTAGCTCGAATGGGTCATAAGTAAAATTAGGTTTGTTTTCATTTATGAATATAAATAAAATAAAATTCCATTAAAAAAATTCTTGAGGAAAATATATTTTAACAAGGAAAATAAATTTTCAAAACATTAAATTTATAAAATATTATAGAACCCTTTTCTTTCAAAATAACCTTTCAAAGTTTTAAATTAATCCTAAGAGAAATGAGTGGTCTTGGTTGTGGGTAATTTCGTACTTGTAGTTAAAAAAATATTAATTTACTACTATAGTAAAAGGGGAAAAGGGAACATGTTTGGAAATAAAAATAATGATTCCTTTCAAAAAATTTCATAAGAAGTAAAAAATGGGGAAAATCACTAACCCATAATTTGGGGAATATTGAAAAATATTTTGAAAATAATTTTTGAAAACATTAATATGAAATAAAAAATATTTTTGACTGAATTTAGGAATATAATCATCTTTTCTTAAAATAATTACATCAATAATTTTAGAAACAAAGAGAATAAAATGGTACTATAAATTGAAAATTTCATGATTAATGTTATGGGAACATAATTACAGAGTTTATTGAGAGATATATCATAAAATCCCATCATCAGAAACATAATAATAAACAATCCATATAAACAATTAGATTATAAAACAAACCCTTACCACTTCGGTATATTTTGAATAATAAATTCCATAACATTAAATGAAACATTAATTATAATGAATTAAATGTGATTAATTATATAACATATCAAATTATCATTATTTACACCCCAAAAAATTAATAATTGAGGATTATGGAATACATATCACATAAGTAAATGTGTGATTAGAAAACCCTACCTCAGATGTGATTTCTATTATACTTTTTCAAAAAATACATTATAATAAATATTCATTTATTATATATATGTATATTAAAAACCCATAATAATATATATCAAAAAATATATGATTTACTTATAATGTTTTATCACCTCTTTATAAACAAAGTTTTGCTTAAGGAAATAACTGTGTTGTTCTTCATGTATGTTTTCATTTGGTAGTTTTAGACATTATACATTGATCATGGGTACATAATATCTATAATTTTTATTGTGATATAAATGTCATATATTTTCATTACATAACTATTTATAATTTTTCAAAAAAAATAGAGATATATAAGTTGATTTCCCCTATTCATGGAGATGGTAACCCGTATGTATGAATGAATGATGTTTTCATTATTTTAGAAGTATGGAATGAGAGAAATGTAGATAATATTTCATATTCCTATAATAATTATTATATAATATATATAATATATATTAATTATACATTTATGTATTATTATCCATTTCAAAATAACTTGAATATTATATCTCACCGTTACGTGGAGGTCGTAGTTTCCAAGTATGCAGGAGCACCATTATCGTTTTCGAAAGTATTTAGAGGTAAGAAGGTCTATGTGATATTAAAATTTTATAAGTATAATTGAATCCTCACTATAACATGTATACATTATATTTATTATTATAACCATCTATGATAGGTGGTAATTGAAAATGAATTACATCAGTTGGTGAAGTTGTAGTTCACCGTAATCATGATCGGAGGTTCTGTTTCACATTTGATGAAAGATGGAATGGATATTAGATCATCTATCAAGATAATAGAATACAAGTATATAAAATTCACGTATTTTTATTTTAGAAAATTTTGAGAATATTTCAATTGGGCAGATAAAGAAATAAAATTAAGGTGCATGGTTATGAACTATTGCTCTTCTTGGGAGAATAGCTTGTGGTTTATGCCTAAAGGATTTATAGAATTATTTAATGATCAATCCATGGTATATAGTTTATGGTTATGAATGTGATTACAGCATTAGCTTATTTATATTTAGAATCATTGAGTTTTCTATGTTTAAATAGGATATGATTGGGGTTTCCTTTTATAAGTGGGAGGGATGACACACTTGGTATTTTTGAAAAGAATAAAATGTAACCACATTTGACACAATACAAAAAGATACAAAATAACTCATTCATAAACCCTAGATGATATAAGGACCAATATATCTTGAAAATATAAATTACTCATGTTTATATTCCATTTTTAACCCTTATCATTTTAGTTTAAACCCCTGGTAAACCTCTTTTAATCTTAACAACTGTAATTAATTTTCACTATTTTTGACATTCATTTTTAAAAAAAATTATGTTTAAATTAATAACTAATATGAACTCTTCTGACTAAAAATGTGGAATTTTGTTTTTTAAAATTAAAATCCTAGAATTTGTATAAATCATGTTAAAATTAAAACTCAAAACATGTCGAAAACAAAATTTTTCTAATATAAACGTTTTCTTATATATATAATGTTTTCAATGTCAAAACTCACCAAAAAATTGATTCCAATCTTATAAGCTAGATTAATTACGATTTAACTAAAAAAAATTAAATTTTAAACTAATTTAAAATTAAAATGAAAATTTTAAAATTATTTAAATGAAAATGGAGTTTTAAATAAACATCTTTATTTTTACTATTCATAATAAAATTAATCTTCTAATAAAATTATAAAAAAATTATTCTTTGCAAATTTTTACATTCTGATTTAAAAAATTTATTTCCTTATATCAAATAAACTTTTTGAAGTTGTTAAAAATTATTTTTAGAATATGTGTGAAAAACGTAATGAGGCTTCTTCTAAGAAAAATATAGTTTATTGGAAATCCATTCTTTTTATTTCAAATTAATTATATTTTATTTTTGTTAATAATTGATACCTCATTAATTGATTTAACAAATGTAAAAAAATGTATCATGTTTCATAATTTGATTAGTATTATTCATAACCACCTATTTTACAGGTTGGTTATAATATTATACCATATTGCACTTCATTTATACTCGAGGTTGCATGTAATATAAGATATCCAAATGATCAAATTTATTTAAAAGAATTATATCCTAATATATTAGTGTGTTACATCGTTCCCTCCATCAAATAATTTCATCAAACAAAATCAATAGTGGTTAGAGAAATATTTGGGTAGTTCCTCATCAAACCTATTCATTTTCACACACCGCTTATTATATCTTGTAATTTCTCTAAAATACATTAACAACTAAGTCATCCTATTAATCAATTATTATTCTTGACTATCCAATCAATAATACACAACTCCATTTTGTAATAATATTTTTGAAGTTTCAATGTAACGGGGGCTCAATTTCTGTTTTTTACTTAGCCTTTTAACACCTTTCAATGGTTATACATTGAATAAAATGATATCTCTCAAATGAAATTAACAATAATTCCTCAAGTTTAACCATATATAGTTCTCTTTCTTTGAGATACTTTGATATTCCATGAAATTATTATTAACCTTTTTTTAATCCTCTAAATGTTTAGGTCCTACAAGATTCCTTCCACCAACATTATCCAAAAAATATGGAGTACAAAATATCTTTACATATAATGCATCATATAGTGCAATATTAATACAAAAAAATATTATTATTGGTGAACTCTTCCAAGGGTAACTACTAATCCAAAATACGCTGAATGTGAAGAGATAATGTCTTCAATGTTCGATATAATATTTGAATACTCAATTAAGAATTTCCATCAATTTGATGGTGATAATTAGTTCTTAATAAAACTAAGTACCAAGATCCTTTTAAAAACTCATCCATAATTTCAATGTCAATCATAGATCACATTAACACAAAAATAAAATTGGTGAAACGTGATTCATTAAAACTTCTTTATCATGGAGTCTTTCAATTTGATCAAGAGGCAATTATTCTCTTATAGTGAGGAGATGTGTATATTTGGTTAGGTGATCATCAATAACCCATATCTGATAATTATGTATGATATTATTTTTTAATATGGTGATAAGGAACAAAATTATTTCATTCCATTTATACAATGGAATAGGAAGAGGTTTCATGACTCCTATAGGATCTTGTCTTTGAGCCTTCACCTATTGAAAAACAAAATAACATGAAACAAAATCACACATTTCTCACTTCATATTAACACATAATAATATATTCGTCAAATATCTATACATATTGGGGATTCCATGGCGTATAAGGAAATTAAATCTATGAGAATCATTGCATATTTTTCTCTTACAATCAGGTATAAATGAAACACATAGTCTCTTTTAAAATATCACAACTTCGTATTCAAAAAATAAGCCTTCCAACTTTACATAATTGGAAGATTTTATTTTATTTTTAACATTCTCATCATCAGATTGAGATCTATTTACCATTTCTAAAAAATATTATGGAAATCATTTGAAAAAATATTTTGGTATCCCCTTCCTCAACAATTCCCACATATAACTCTACAGGATACAAGAATATATGATCCCTATCAATCCTCATTTTGTTCATCACTCTATGATCTTTCTTAATCGATGAATATGATGCCTTATTTTTCTTCCTTAGGTGGTAGTGTATAGGGAAATCATAATCCATGGGTAGCTCAAGCCATCACATTTTAATCAATTTGATCTCACTGTTTGAGAATATAAATTTCATAATATTATGATTCATGTATATGTCATATCTTCTCCATAGAAATAATTTCACTGAATATCCAAAGAAAATATTACTACTGGTAAATAAATATCATGTATTTATATTATTTTTCATGAATACTTATCTAACCTGATTTATATACAATAACTTAATCAACATGCATAAGTAAAAAAAACATATATATTTTGATGTGTTAGGATATACCATAACTCCTATATTTTCTTATGGTAGATTCAAAATCAGATCATTCAAAAATCTCTTCATAAATTTTTTAAAATATATTTCATATTCCATTGTTCATATTAACTTATCCCATTTACGAGTAAACATGGTTAACAGGTTATCCAATCAAGAAATATTTTGGAAAAAAGGATGATTGTATCTTACCAGACGAATGAAACTCTGTACCTCGGTTATGTTCATTGGTGTATTTCATTCGTGTATTGCCTTGGTCTTCGTAGGATCAATTGAGATCCCATCCATAGAGATAATATGGGAAATAAAAGAGACATTAATGTCCCAAAATTCAGACATGCTAAATTTCTCATTTAACTCTTTCCATCTCATAGTATAAAGATTCATCTACAAATGACTCTCACGGTCATCATAGATCCAAATGAACAATAATATATCATTAATAAATACCTAAAAATTACTATGATATTCCTTGAATACACTATTCATCAGATCTATGAAGATAGTGGGTGAATTAGTCAATTCAAATTGCTTTACTATAAACTCATAATGTCTATTGCTCGTATAAAATGTTGTCAACAAAATATCCTCCTACCTTAAACACTGTTGATACTATTTTGAATTAAGTCCAATCACTGAATAATATTTTGCTATATGAAGTGGATCATATAAATCAACAATGATAGGTAGATGATACTTGTTCATTTTCATGGTATCATTCATTTTCCTATAAGAAACTAAGAGCCTCAAGTTCTATCTTTCCTCACAAAACAAATAATAGGTTCTTTCGATGGTGAAATACTAGGGAATATAAATCACTTTTTAGACATCTCCTCATGTTTTTTCTTCAACCCCACTTATTAAATAGTGGTAATAATTTAGAGAGTATTTGATATTAGTATTGTGTCATGGATTAAAAAAATGGATAACTCAACATCAGGTCCTAGTGGAAGCCTATGTAATTCCTTATACAATACATCATTATATTCCTATAAAATAGGTACATCTTAAATTTCAATACGGATTTTTTACATCCACGGATTGTTTTCTCCTATTCCCCAAGGATATAACTCTAAAGAGCTTATGTGCCCCGATCTATACATGACTCTAATCATGAACTCTATCCTTAAAATAAGATGTAATTATACATATTCATCATAAATCAAAATTTCCTTCTCTTTGAAATAATGTTTTCCCTCAATTTTGGAAAGAATGTTCATATGATGGATTATATCATAATAAACCATAGATATAATAATGAATATAATAAATAGGATACTTTTTTGTGTCCTGATGTGAATTGGTTGAGACACCCTTATTTTGGTGATACATTCACTATGCGTCTTTACTAGTAAATCCCTTCGTAAGGTTCTAGATAAAGATATATTTTACTTCACAAACATGGATAACATAAAATAGTTTGATGAAATAAAATAAAATATAATATCAATTAAATTTTATAACATGACTAAAGTTCTTACCACCAAATTGTTAGAGACGTCAACCATAGCTCTTGTAGTCTAATAATATAGGCCTCACTCCCTTTTTCTTTTCTACGGTAATTTTTTTGGTACCTTGGAAAATCATATAAAAATTGAATCATCTACTTATAGTTGAATAATTTATCATTGCAACCATTTTTTTCCCTTGAAATCAAGATATTGGTGGAATTGTACTCTACACATATATTAAACACTCATTTCCAACTGGTATGCTCCATAGTTCTTCTTCCCATATTTATTACAAGCTGTAAATTACACTCTTCCCTTCCTCCATGTTTTTTTATTTTCATTTACTTAGTTCTTAGAAAACCTTTTAAAATATTTATTCCTATTCAAGCCATATGACATGGATAATTATTTATACATCTTAATAGAAAATGATACAATGTCTTTATATTATTAGAATGGGTGGGAGACAAGTTCTCTTCGAAGGATCGGATTTATCCCATCAAATAAATGGTTAATAATTATATTTTGATAACATACATTGTCTACAACATGGATTTATAACATCATAAATTGGGAATCATGAGTTTTTCTTCTTCCTTCTGGATCAGACTCAATAATTATCTTTCTATATCTTCTTATTGTTTGTAAGGAAAATATTTTACCATGAAAAATACCATAATATACATTCAAACCAAGTATGTTATTTCTTCTTCATCATTAGTTTTTTAAATTAATATCCACCATTGATCTTCATCCCATGGGAGTCAACAAATGACCATGAAAACCTTATTCTTTTAATTACATTCCAAAACAAGAAATATCTTCCCTAAGTTATTTATCCATTTTTCAACTATAATTGTATTTATAGTCCCATTAAGTTATGGAGAATTATAAAGCATGAAATGGTTTAACATTATTAAATCTCATTATGGGTCATTAGTATTATCCATATGGGTAAGTTAATTTATTATAACATGAGTTAGTTTCCCCAATTATGTTATAATATGATCATCTAGATCTCTGAAGCCAACTTTGGATTCATTATCTTTTCTAGGTTGAAAATCCCAACATAGATTATGTCCATTGATGCAGTTTAAATTTATTTCTCTAGCCAAAGATTCTAAATAATAAATTATACAATATTATATAACAACATTAGAAATTATATAGTATAATCTCAATCCTAGTGAAATACTTAACATGTAAATTGAAATATTTACCTATATCTAATATCATAATCTTAAAAATGGTATCTTCTAAAATATTTTTAATTCTTAAATATAAAATCAGATAAATAATAATTTTTTATAAAAAATTGAATTAAAATAATTATATCTATCAGATGTGGAAAACAAGATGTGGAGTAAGGCATATTATCATGCACCAGGTGAGGATCAGGCCAACTCCCAATAATCCTTTTTTGAGTAATTACACATGGTTACAATTATTATATATCTATATAAACATTTAGTATCCATATATTGTGATAAAACTAAGAAAATACAAAATATCAACCCATCTATGACATTAGGATGTAATCCCATACATAGTCAAATCCTAAAAGTATATCATATGGATATATTACATAACCATTCTTTTAAAAAATCTAGTTCTAATGTATTATACCAAACTTTATTTGATGTCAAATGTAAAGAACCCAAACCTAGGATCCCATATTTGGTGGTCACTTTATTAAATGGGTCTTAGATACAAGAGATCGCATCAAAAATGACAAAATGGTTTAGTAGTATTACAAAACTAGAAACATACTTTAATTTCCCATTAAATTTCAAGACTAAAAAATAAAAATAAAATTATTTCATATCACCATTATTCCCTTAATAAGTTATCAATATATTGGTTAAAATTCACTTCCTTTCATTTATAAGAAAATTGATATAATAAAGGGGTGGGCTCATATGCCCAGTAAGGGTATGCGTATAGTGGAACCTATAATTAAAACAAAAGATATAATCAATATAGAAAGGTAAATAACAAAAAACACATTATATTTTATCTATAAATTGAGAAATAATAATAATATTGAATAAACAAATGATGATCATATAATTCCATATAAATAACAACTATGAAATATTAATATTTTCCCAATAAATATTATAACATTAAAAATAAAACATTGTATGTACAAATGTGATGCAATTAAAGAAATAATTAGATTAAAAATATATATAATATATATATTAAATATAAATTTACTATCCAATTAAAATGATCATAATAAAGTGATTGTTTTAGATGAAAGTTAACTATGACAAAATAAAGTTAGATTTTACAACAATTTTTACCTCTTTGTTAACTATTCAATTGTAACCCCATATATAATAAACATGAAACATAACCTAAATCATATATAATAAATAGTAAATCACGTTAAATACATAATAATAGAAGTATATACACAACATATGTTTGAATAAGTGTATGTTAACAAATATTTTACAATTAAAGTGGAAATTGAGATGAAATCCCCTACTATATAGTAAATTTAAAGTCAAATCCCTTTTGATGAAATAATGAAATTTGAAACATAAAATAAAATTAAGTATGAAGGATTTAAGATATTACATATTAACGGGGAAGTATATATACTTTTAAAAATAAATTTGTTCATTACATTCAAATGATCCTCAATGAAAGGAAATTAAGACAGAATCTATTACTTTATGCTTCATTTTGGTCGAATGTGATTTCACTACCTGTATAATGGTTTTAGAAAGTTATTAATTTATAAATTCACCATATTCATATTTATAATATCATATATTACCCTATTATAACATTTTAGCACCCATTCATTAATAATTTTTTTTTATTGTTTTAGGTTTTAATTGTATTGTTTTCTCTGGCATTTCTTATAATCAATGATTAGATTATTGTTAATAGGGTATTGTTTCTTCATCTTAAAAAGTATAATAAAGAATAAAATATTATATTTAGTTATTGTATTCACTATTAAAACCATTCATCACTTTTCTAAATAAAAAATAAATTACAACTCTTCATGTAGATGGTAAGTTATATATTCACAAGAGCAATGATGTCATTTCCTATTGGGTGGAAGGGTAAAAAAATATGTGATATATTAATTTTCAAAAGTAAATATCATGTCATATATATCACATATGTTGATTAAATTTATGATTAATCCCTTATATTTAATGTGTAAGGAAAACTAAATCACATCGATTCGTGATGTGATAGTCTATCGTACGCACAAGCGATATTCTCGTATTTTAAATGGAATAAAAAGTAAATAAATTTATATGTGATATTTATATTAAAAATTATAGTTATGAAATTAATATTATATATATATATATATATATTAATTCCATCATCATTTCCACTTGGAAGTGGTGTAGATGGAAAGAGAGTCATATCAGTTCGTGAGGTAGTCGTCTACCGTACACATGAGCGATTATTTTTTCTCCTATTTGTTGGTGGAGGACACGGATGAAAATTATTTCATCAACATAATAAAATATTAGTATATGGGATATTCTAATGTTATTAGATTTTAATTTTAAGACAAAATTTAATTTTTTACATTAATATTAAATACAATGATCTTTGATATTGTAATTACCTTCTCTTATAAAACCCACTATTGTATGTCCTCTTAAGGAGTATAGGGGTGGCCCTTATGGAAGAATTGGAGTTTAAAATTTAGATAATTGTTTTGGGGAGATATTTATGATTTAATTACTACAAATGGATTAATATGGTGCGAATATGTGAGGGTAGGGTGTCTCCTTTTATAATTGTAGAGGAGCCACATTTTTGTAAATACCCACAACTATTCAATAATGGGAAATCCCTCTCACCAAAAGTGCATCAAAAATAGAAAATAAGGGATTTAAGGAGATATAAGTCTAATACATTCCTCTATCATTAAAAAAACTTATTTTAAACATTCTATTACATTTTAATATTCAGTTTAATCGCCCCCCCCCCCCCCTTAAATGAATTTAAATATTAACTTTGGTAACCGATTTTTTACTAATTTTAAATTTCCTTAGGGCCAAAATTTTGTTCAAAGTATTATATAACATTACATATAATAACAAAATATATGGAATAAATCATATGAAATTCATTTAATATAAGTGGTATAATTTAATTTAAATTCTAACCCAGCCTTTTTTTCAAAAAAACAATTTACCAGGATATGGATTTTTCAAGAGTTAGATGATCTAATAATAACTATATGAAAAGTAATAATAATTTAATGAATTATTATTTATATTTATAGATATATAATATATTCATTTAATTTAAATCATTCCACGATAGGGGTTATTTCAATTAGTTAAAATGAAAAAATAATATGCAATTAAAAAACGTTTTTAAAAGACAAAACTGTGTTTTGAAGCCTAAAAATAAAAAAATATCAAAATTTAGTATAAAATTTATTTAAATGTAATTAATTTAATTAAATGTAACTGAATAATTATAATGTCACATTAAAATCATAATATAATAATGGCACTTTGAAATTACAAAATTTATTTATAATAAATGATGGATTTACCAAAAAAATTTAATTTTTTGTTAAAGGATGATTATATGAATCTTATCCCAATGGTTTTTTAAAACTGTTAACATAGATCTTCCCTAAAGATCATAGATTGGGCATCCCTCCCATCCTCCCATTGAGTATTATTCCTGAAACCCGGCAGAAGTAGGCATTTTACTTTATTTCCTACCAATGATGTGATGATCTGTCATATCTACTCTATTTCATTTCATTATTCTTCCGTATTAAATCAGTGGGTTATGAATCATTCTGGAATTATATCAACAAACCATTTAATTTATTTAAGGTATAAAACACAATAAGAGAAATTTTTTTTGGAATTTAATTTCATTTGATCTTGATTAATCCTGTTTGATTCTAGCTTTTTAATTATCAACCCATGTCTATTTGTGTTATTTTATACTAGTTTTTTTTGGTTTTCTATCATTCTATTAAATTTTTAATTGGTTCATTACTTTTCATTCATTCATTTTAGTTCTAGTTATTTTAGTCCAATATCTATAATTTTATTTTAAAATCAAATAGTTGTAACATCATTTGGTTTTCAACATCTTATTAGAGCATGAAATCATCTAGCAAAATACAATAGATTCAATCTTATGTCTATAAAAATTAGATAACATCTCAATACACTTATCTTTAATTTTCAGCTATAATCAAAAATCCATTTTGATATTTAATTCCATTAATAACTACACAATAAAATTCATATTTACTTTCTAGATTCAGTTACTCAATAATTTATTAATTTTAAATTTTCTATATTTCTGAATAGTCTATCCCAAATTTAACCGTATTTTCTCCATGTTATGATACTCTTTATCCTTATTCTATATGGAATCAAATATCATTTTTTGATATTAAAAAAACTTTATTACTTATCATGAATTAACTGATTTATTATATACATTGTTCACAAATGTTGATTTTTATGTATTATCATTTGAAAATAAAATTTCAACAAAATAATGACATCATACAACTCATCTCAAGAAGAATTTTTTGAATCATAAGTTAAATATATGATATAGTAGGAATAATGAAATTTTCATCTTGGAATAACAGCACAAAAATTTTATGATATGAATTTCATATTTGGAATATCAATGATATATTGTTGGTCATTAATATTTAGAATTAAAAAAATTTCCTAAAGGGACAACTTAGATGGTAGTTTAGATTACACATACAATACATTAAATAATTTGTAAAAATATGAAAATTATTTATTATATAAAACATTCAATCAGTTACATGTAGATGACTCATTGAGTACAATAGGATCTTTGGAAATTAATTAATGAATTTAATATTTTTTCAAATGAATCAAACATATATCAAATCAGAGACACATTATATACATCATCATTATCGTATATTATATATATTTAATGAAACCCACCATATCAACCAAACTAGAATGTAAAATATATAAACTAAACAAATCTAAAACAACACAAATTGAAAAAAAAAACAATTTTTAAACAATTTAGTTGAACCTTTTCAAACAACACTAAACAAAACCAAATATAATTGATTTGAGCCCTTCCAAATATAAATGATTTCAACAATATTAAATAGAACTATTTTGAATGAAACTATCATAATTTTAATCAAACTATCCCTAATTGAAACAAATAAAATTGAACCAAACCAAATGAACATAACTAAAGATATAAAACCCCAACTGAATAAAACAAGACCAAATAAATTATAACTAATCTAACATAACTTGAATAAAAATTAATTTAAACAAACATAAATTAATAGAGTTGAATAAAAAACTAAATCGAATCAAATAAATCTAAACCATAACAAATTAGAGGTTAGAGTCACTATAGAACCCATCTAAAGGTCCTTTATGCCTCGTCAATTTATTTACTCAAACAAATTACATTTAAATAAAACACATTTTTATTAATATTCCATAAGACACATTATCATAATTAAATCATTGAAACTTGATGGATTTGAAACTTTATTTGATTCAACACCCTATATATCATTATAAAATATACAATTCATTAATTTCAAAAAGGGTAAATTACAAAATGTGCAGAGACAACACATATCAAAGTAAATATAAAAACATTTATAATACTAATGTTATAGGTTTTTAGAAATAATTATCATATAAGAGAAGTGATTACATCTTTAATCACCACCTGGTCTTCACATTTTAGGCCTTTCCATGTGAACTAGTTATTTACCTCACTAATGGGGACCTGTATCATGCCATGAACTTCTAAATAATCTAATTTGGCCATTTATAATTACCAATAAAATTATTGAAAATTTTTATATATACTAATTATGTCACTAGGTTATTTTAATATATATAATATGGTTACCTAGAAGTAGTAATATTTTATACATGAACTTATTGAATAAGAATAAAATTCGTTAGAAAGTGAATACTATTAGAGAAATAATAAAAACAATAACTATAAAAAGATTTTTGTGATGCATTATTTATAGTTTTAACCCATTGATATAATTGAAATAAATACCATGTTTTCAAATTTATAATATTTTTATATATAGGTATCATATTTATTTGTCTTCCATATTATGATTCTCATATAGACTAGTGTTTCTATTATGATTTCATATAAAGTGAAAAATTATTATTTCATTAAATATATTTTATATTAAACATAAATATTATTTAATTTATTTTACAAAATTTCATATTACATTTTTCTAAAAAAATGGAAAGATATTGGTTGTATGAAATGGATAGGATTTCAATCAATTTTGAAAACAAATTAGAGAAATTATTAGATTTTTCATTTAACAATGCTTCATATAGTGGTTAAATACACTACCCATGGTATAATTGTGTTGGAATACCTTGGTTGATTCAAGAGGAAGTTAGCTACAATATATAAAAATATGGTTTTTAGGAAAACTACTATTTGTGGTCTCAAAATGGGGAGTAAATTCAATATCAAAATGTTCATGATTTAATTTAGAGGACGGGATTATAGAATTTATTAGATGAACGATATCCATGTATTCCTTGTCATTAGAATGATGACATGATAACCAAAGAACAATTTAATACGAGAACAAATGATGAATGTAATAAAAATGCTGATGTTAATAGGGTGAAAAAATGTAATTATGTGGCCTTTACTATAGTATATTAGAATTATAGAAAAATGAAAAAGATGCAATTTTTAATCTTTTGTATCATTAGAAACTCATATATGGGAATTCTAATACTTTCATCAATTACGTTGATAAATTTTTGAAGGTTTTACTTCTTTAAGATATAGATATTACCTAAAACCATTATATGGAATGGAAGTTAAATAATTAACTTGAATTTTCAAAAAAAAAATTTAGGATTTTATGATGTATAGAAACTTATTCTATGTGGAAACTACTAGATGAAATGATTGTATAAAATGTTGAATATCCCAATGGAATCAAAAAAATATGGAACCCCATCCCATGTTCTAAATAAAGTAATGTATAATATTTCCATAATTCTAAGATTCCATAATCATTTATGTCTAGAAAAATATAAAAACAATTTGATTGCACCATACCGAGAGAAATAAATATAATGGTGAGTTAGTTCATCATACTGATGTATTTTCATGGAAGACACTTGATGTTCAATATCATTATTTCACTACTTTTATGCTTAATGTGAGATTGGATCTATTATCTTATGGTTTTAATCTATTTGGACTAATTAGAAATTTTCCTATCAAATTGCCTATTTTTATACTCATTTATAACCTTCCCCCATGGAAGTGTGTGAAAAAACTATCACATTCATGTTTATAATCATATCTAAACCTTCTATTCCTTAGAATGAAATATATCTATACTAGAAGTCTTTAATAAAATATTTGAAGTATCTTTGTAATTTGGGTGTGAACACATACAATGAATGTTTTAAAGACATATTTCTTATGTGTTCTACACTTATGTGGATGATCAATGATTTTCTGGATTACTCAATGATATCGGGATGGAGAATACTTGAAAAACAATCATTTAATTTTTGTACAAATAATAAATGATCCAGATGACTTAAATATAATTGTACATTCAGTTTTATGGTGCATTAATGATTCTTTCCAATGGATCATCCATATAGGAATAATAGTCAAAGAATTGACAATACCATGGATGCCAAAAATCCACCACAGTGTATGTCTAGAACTGATGTTCTTAATTAGTTTCAAGATGTCATTTTTTTCATTTAGGATGGTTCATATTAAATCTAGAAAGAGGAATAGTATTTTTGCTAAAACTATTTAAAATTGGAAGAAGATAAGTATCATCATTGATTTTCCTTTTTGGTTCAGAAATTTATGAAATTATTACTTATATGTAATTCACATTGAAAATAATATAAGTGAAAGTTTCTTTATGTTCCTTTAAATTCCATGGGAATGAAAAAAATATGATTTATGATTTCACCATGACTTGGTGGATTGGGACATCAAACCATAATTTCATCATGTCTGAATCACAGAAAATAATTGTAAAGTTATGTGTTCTTCTTATATAATGACACCCAAATAAAAAAATAAATTTCTAGAAGTACTAGAGACTATTAATGTTCCTAATGGATATTAATTAAAACTATCAAAAATGGTCAACAGATGAGATTTGAAGATGAAATATTTGATGAATTGTGATTATAACATCTTTCTACATGGGTTGATTCGAATAGAAGTCAATTATCTTCTATCTAATAATGTAATTGTGGTAGTTATTGTTTTGCCACATTTTTATAGATATAATTGTTCTATCAAGTATTCTATGTATTTATTGAAAAAATTAGATGCACCATTAATTTTGTATTAGGTAGAGAAAATATTTCCTCCTTTTTCACATGTATGTTTCATCTAATTATCCATATTAAAACTAATGTAATTTTGGATGACCTTTTATTGTTCATTGTATGTATCCAACTAAACGAAATATAGACACATTGAAGTCTTATTTCAGGAATTGGATTCATCCTGAATGTTCAATAGTGAAAGGTTACATGGCTTAAGAATGTTTGTATTTCCATTCAATATATTTCATTAATCTTATAATGAGATAGAAAAGACCAATGAGAAATTAAGAATAACAGTATGAGTAATTTTAACAATGTTTTCCATCACTCGCCCATACAAGGGGAATTCTTTGATCATATACATTATCCACATTAACCCTTGGAGATTCTGACACATCATATTGCATAGTTTTGTTTAACTGTTATTTGTTCAATGAATACATAAATTATGTAAATTAAACATGTAGATCACATATCATCTCATATAATTTTACATATATGATACACTATTTCTATTATTTTCAGAATTTAACATAAAAAAAGATCTATATAAATCATCATTTAATATCATTGAGATTGAGAAAGACTTTTCATAGAAAATATTTTTTTTCTTTGTTGAAATTGAAGGACAAAATATTAATGCAATAAATTAATAATGTAAATATTTAATTATGTATAATATTCATATATATTTCAGCTATTGAGTTTTTTTATTGAATTTTCATGTTAGAAAATAAAATCATTGGATTTTGGTAATAACTACATGGTTCATGGAGGAAAATAAATTGTTATCAATGGGATAAAATTTATTATCACTAAATGAAAAATGAATATAAAAACTCTACATGATGGTGTTATGGTGATTTCAAAAATAGAACTTTATTCTAGTGCATCAAATATTATACCTTGATTTGTAAATGTTTGTTATTATGGAGTCATTGAGAAAATGCTAACAGTGGATTATTAATATCTTGGTCGAGTCACTATAATGAAATGAAAGTGGTTTGATTTTATGATGAAGCAAGGAAGATGTATTGATGTTTTTGGATTTTGATTCATATACATGACTCTCACTCTTGATACCAATTAACCATATGTATTAGCATAAATGGTGAAACATGGTTCTTAAGTGAAAGGACATCTTTGACTAGAATTTGGTTCCATTATTGAAGTAATCCCAAGATATATTTTTGATGATGATGATGATGGAATTGACACCACCCTAACTCGCATTGGCCTTGATCTATCTATTTATTTTGATGATTCCAGTATTTAAATGGTCATATTTGATTGTGAGCCTGAATTTTTAGGGACAATGTGAAGAATCATCCATCTATGTTCTCAATTCTTTTGGTTTAGCTTGACTAGAGTTGTTAAGGATGGTAACATTCATATTTATTTACTATTGATTACAAATTTTTTCTATCAAACTTGAACATCCTAAGAATGTGTTATATTTAAGGGTTTTAGTTTTCATTTAGTCTCATTTTCTTATATTGAATTGATATTTATTCGAACATAACAAACCATGAAAAACACAAACAATTAAATTGAAAAAAAACTAGATGAATTAAATTATATATATCAAAATAATTGATACGATAATCAAATCCAATGAAAATATTGACTTAACAAAAAATGGAAAAATTACCTGACACAAAATATGGTCCAAAAGATCAAAGGCAAATAAAAAAAGACAAATGGCCTAAAAATGGAAAAAAAGGAACCAAATGACCTAAAAAACATAATTGTATAAAATTGAATATAGAAGAAAAATTTATCATACCCTTGTTAACCATGATAATTTAAGAGAATTAACTTGCCAATGAAATTTATTTTATGTTTTTATATTATTCCCACTAATTATAAAATGTTTTGCATATATCCCTATGTATATTGTATTTATTTTGACAATTGGTATTCCTTAATTAAGTCATGTGTAATATTATTTGTCATTTAGATTATGCATTAGTTATTAATTTACAATTAATTCCATATTTTTCCAAATTCAATAAATGAAAAACCTTGAGGATATAAAAAGAAACAATATGACAGAAAATAATCCCAGAATTAGAGAGATGGGAATCCCTATGTTGGTTCCTCTTGTAAATATTTTATTTGAAATATGTATATCACTAAAATCTAATTTCATGTGATTAATTTTGTTTTCAACTTTTAATCATGATCCAAAACCTAGGAGACAATTATTCTTTAACCATACTAGTGGTTCTAGTGATTAGTTTGATGATACAAGGAGGTGGTACTAGAGCTACTTACTCCACTCGGTGTACCAAATAACTCCCCATATCACCCCCTAACATACCATCTAATAAACCTTATTATCGTGTAGTGTCATTACAGATAACCCTGGTATTTAGTCTACCTATTTTTTAACCATCATTTTCATCTGACCCCCATCACATATATTACCCTTACGTGACAAAGGTTCCTACTCCTCGTCTATATTACTCATTTCTATAGAAATATACACCATCTTATTTTCATTATACTTCCTTCCATTTTGATTATACATTACAACTCCTTTTACTTCTGATCCGACACATTTTGAGCCTCCATAGAATCCATTAGTTCCCACTCCATCAATACAGTTTGATGTTCCTTCAGTGGTTGGGGATCCAGTGGCACCCAATGACCAGGCTACCACATTTATATTTATAGAAAAATAATAAATTATTTACCATAACTTATCTATATTATAAGATGTATTGATATAATATTTGTTTTGTTTTTCTTTAACATCTATATCTTTTCATAGGCGGCAATGGAGTACACACATGTGTGTAGTGTAAAACCACCACACACAAATAATGGTGTACTATAATAAGGACAATGAAATGATTTAAATAATAGGGTGATAATGTTGGATTTTTGTGTGGATGCTTTCTAAATAAGTTGAAATCATTTCTATTAGGACACTATCTTAGAAACACCTTCCAAATTAAGTATATGATAATGATTCACTTCAAATATGGTTAATAAAATTTATTAAAATTAATGTTATACTATTACTATATTTTGTGCTTTTAATATTTCGGTGTCAATTTCATTTTACATTTTTGATAGTGTGGATAAGTTGATAGACTAGGTAATAGAATTGTGTGATTTGTTAATAGAATACAAGAATGAATTTTATAGTTGTTGTAGTGAAAGATTTTGTATGGTTGTAGAGGCCGAAACTATAATGAATTACAGTTAAGTATAATATTTTTTTGAAAATTATTTCTCATTGGATGAGAATCAAGTTCAAGGTATTAATAAAATTTTATGTTTCTAATTGAAATTACCATGATTTAATAATTATTTGTAGTATTAGAAATTAATTTCTATAAAGCATCAGGAAGAAATAAAAAACAATGATGTTACGAAATACGTCCACTCTTTGGGGAAGACTATGATGTGAAACCATGAGAGGAAGTAGGTATGAAACTCATTTATAATTTTTCTTTAGAACATACATTTTATATAGTATCCTCCATATTTCATTCCATTTATAATTGGGGTAGATAAATGATCTTGTATACTTTAATTTATTATTTAATGTATCTAGTGTGTACATAAATTTTAGGATAAGTATTTTTATGTTTGTGATCATGTCATGAAACAATAAAACCACTAATCATTTTTTATATGTACATCATTATAATAGGGAATATGGCCATTATAGTTGATTGAATAATCATATGTATTTTTTGAGATCTTTTTAATTTTTATAGAGGTTTCCTACCAATGTGAAAAATACTTAAAATGAATTATTTTAGATTTTTGCCTTGGTATTTTCAGATTTCAGATGAAAATGTTTCCTTTGAGAGGGAAGATTCCCCATAAAATATTTTCCATAAAATCTTCTAGAGTCACTATAATATTTACAATGAATAAAACATGTCCTTTAAATGTTCCCAATGATCACATAGTTCTAATACTACCCATAAATGAATATATACCTTTGAAAAAAATCCCATGTTTATCACATGATCTTCTTTAATCCCATAACCATGAATTTTGAATTCTTCTGGAAAACCAAAATTTCTAAATCCTCATAAAAAATTCCAATTAATACAAGATTTATTCGTTTTATTTTCAAATAAATATTTTTATCATTTTTTATCTTTAAATTCAGTGATCCTAGAATTCCAATATTTTTTAGAAACATATTTTCCCATAATATTTTCACTAATAATTCTAGATCATATTTAGTAATTGAATATGATATTTTTTGAACTAAATTAAATAAATAAATTTCTAAAATGTCATTTATTTCACTAATATTATTATTTTATATTTATAAAACATCTTAAACATGATCATTAAAGTGGAAGGAAATATTTTTTTCTTTCATGAGGGAAAAAAATTTGTTTTAAATTGGAACTATAATTCAACTACCATATTTCTTATATTCATCTTCATTTATAATTATTATGATTTTATTTTAGTTATGAAAATAATTATTAAAAATATATTTTGAATTGTGGTTTTCTATGTTCAGTTTCATTGCAGAGGGGGGTTTTGAATTTTAGAAGACTTGTTCCTTGAGAAAAACTTCCTTTCTTGATTAAAAATAAAAAAATTTAATTGAGGTAAAAATTTGAAACAAAAGTATATTATAAGTGTTATTTTTTTTATTTGAAATATTAATATCTATTTTTTAACTTAATAGACCATTTATATTGTTAAAATTGTTTTTTGGAGACCCTTGATGAGCAGGAAGCTGGAAACATTGGGCCAAATGATCACTAACATCTAGTTTTGGGAGATGACAACCATGCAAGGGTACACCATTGATTATAGAAGAGTGTTATCTAGATGAGGTATTAGCCCTATTCATGTGTATATTCTTGTAACACTGACTTGGAAAACCCAATTAATTGGGAGAACTGTCTCAAAACGATGAATAAAAGGCTAAAACAATGGGCAAACAGGACTGTGAATAGAATCAATGGGTCAATGATGAATTTATAAAATTATTGGAATTTTTATTTCCATCACTTCCACCGAATACCACTATAGCTTATGGTTCATATATGTAGATATTTCATACATTATATATTGTACTAGGAAATATTCCTAGTTGTGGTCGATAAGATGATGTTCCTAGTAATCGAAATGGAGATGGTGAGGATAATGGTGAGGATGAAAGTGAGGATGGTGGTGATGTTAAGGGAGAAGATAATGGTGAGGATGAGGGTGAGGATGATAGCTAGGATTATGATGAGTATGAAATCGACTATAGTGATGGTGATGAGGGAGAAATTTATCCTTTACATTTTTTTACTGAAATTTATAACATTTTATTCGTGATGATTAGTTCTAAATGAGTATATGTGATGTCTGTAATTTTTATTATCACTGGTTGAATGTATTAATCTATTTCTTATGTTATCAAAATATGTATATGTGTTGGTGTTTTTTTAGGTAATTGACCATGGATGGGTGATGGAGTGGCTTCTATTAGTTGATGGAAACTTGAAAATGTTTTGGTCTCTTTTTCATGTTTTATTAGTAGGGTGGGGATGCCTCAGGTCTGGGAAATTGGGGTTTTGTACTAACAGTTTCAAAACAATTGGTATAAAACTATACCAAAATTTCTAGCCATTGGTTAAACCAACATTTGAGTAACCAAGTACCAATGTTTAACTTAAAAGATTGGTATTGTCTTTTCTCAACAACCCTATAATGAACGTATTGGGTAACCACTGGTATAGGCTATACCAATGGTTCTCTAACATATACTGGTGTTATTGAACCATTGGTATAGGGAAACTTTCCAGCACTGTTTACTAAAAAAATGGTATGTATTTCAATAATGTATTCCCACAATTTCCTAAATATGGATAAAATCCCATCTCAATTTGGATTAGCATTATTCCTCCTAGTTCTAGAAATTGAATAAATCAAAAAAATAGAGTGTGGGAAACAATAATCATTATGGGGAAACAATATAATATTTTATAGGATGTCTATTTAATGACACCTACTTTACAATCTAAGTCACATTAACATTAAACTAGGTCACTCATTGTAATTATATATTCAAATATTTTTCAATGCTTTGTAAATAAAATGTGAATTTACTAAAACATATACCCCATGAGTGTCAAAAAAGGGGTGAAAAAATCTCATTATCATGTACCACATGATAATAAATTCAAAGACCAATGCACCCTTTTCGATGTAATTACCCTTGAGTAAAACTATTCCAAATCCACATCCACATATAGTATTAGACATGGATGTATTTTTAAGAAAAATATATATAATATTTTCCTAGCTATTACATTATTGTGTTCTTTTATACATATCCTCAAATTCAATCCCATGGTTATGTTCCTAATCTATGTTTTCTTAAATCTAGTTTCTAAGGTTTCTACTAAACATGTTGTGATACCAAATGTAAATACCCTAACCATAATAGCCAAAAGTTGGTGGTAAATTAATTACGTTGATTCTAGACACAAGTTATCATATCCAAAAGAATCAAATATTTTACTTGTTTTGGAGAAATAAATAACTACAAAATACCCATTTTATATTATAAATATAAAATATAACATATTAATGGAAAACAAATTCATCGTTAAATTTATTCAAATATATATTTTTTATGTCCTATAAAAAAGAAACAAAATAATGGTGTTCTCAATCTCTTTGTAAGTGTTACTTATAGTGTAACATATCATGAATAAATACGAATAATCAATGTGTAAATAAAAAATAACTGAACACACATGTCATTTAATGAATGAAATGACAATAAAATTCTTTCAGAGATTATGTCAACATGAAAATATAATGGATTATAACAATAACTAAATTATTAATTATGGAATTTCTTAATTTTTATTCTTCATGATCTCATGAATCATGATACCTATACTGTCAATACCATTTATAATATAGTTTAAAAAACGGGTAAGAACCCATTTAATTTGGCCAACTAATTTCCTTCATGAGTCCTATCAATGCATTGAGGGAATATATAATTTTCTTACACATACATAAATTAATATCCAAATAATTCATTTTATAACAAATAATAAATTTTTTCATGAATAATATTCATTATCAATAAACATAAGTATTGAATTGAGAATACAAAAAATATAAATATTTTCCCGTTCAATCATATAACACTAATAATAATACATCATGTATAAAAATGGTATAAAACATAACAAAAAATCAAACATATGATTAAAATAATATGTATTTTTAAGATTAATTTAATATTTAATTTAAAATGATCTTAAAAAATTTATTTTTCCAGATAAATTTAAAATTCTCAAAATAAAGTGAGATTGTACAAAAAAAATTACCTGTTTGGTACCTTTTTAATTCCATCCCTTGAAAAATTAAACATGAAAATAAAAAATTAAACATTATTAATAAATGGTTATTATTATTAAATATATAAAAATATCAATATATACACCACATAAATTTGAATAGGTGCGTATTTACAAATATGTTCTAATGAAATGGAAACTGAGATATAATCCTTAACCACTTGGTAAATTTCACGTCAAATCCCATTTTACTAAATAATTCATTTTGAATCTTAAAATACCATGTTTTATGAAGGATTAAATATAACTAATTTATAATTTGTGGTATGTACACCATATAAAATAAATTGGTGCATAGTATTCAAATATTTCTCAATGAAAGGAAATTGAGACAGAGTCCCTTACCCCATGATTCCTTTTGGTTGAAGTTCATTAACCTCCTATATAATTTTTTTAATAATTTTATTAACTTATAATAGAATCATATTATGGCTTATAATATCATATAATACCCTCACATAATATCTTACTTCTCATTCATTAAAAAAATTTAGTATTATTGTATCAGCTGTTAATTACCTTGTTTTTTACTGCATGTTTTGTCGTGAAGGTTTTGATTCTTTTTTATAGGATATAGTTAATTAATATTAATTTATATATTTTTTCAAAAAAATAATATTAAACTATTGTCTAAATTTTTAAAACCATTCTTAAAAGTTAGACATAAAAAATGAATCACCTCACTTCGTGGAGATGGTATGTTGTATGTACGCAAGAGCGATGATGTCATTTCTTAATGGGTGGAAGGTAAGGAAGTGGGTGATCTATTAATTTTCCAGAATAAATATCATTTAATATATATGACATTTATTGATTAAATATATCATTATTATCTTCTATGTAAATCATATGTGAAAAATGATTCAAATCACCTCATGAGGTGGTTGTCTGTTGTACACATTTGCGACAATATAATATTTTAAATAGAATGGGAAGTAAAAATAGTTATATGTGATATTATGTTTCTAGAAGTATGGTTATACCATAAAGATTATATATTATATATATATATATTCAATAAATCCACCAGTATGTCCTCACATGACTGTTTTTTATGGAAAATGAGTAATATCAGTTCGTGAGGTGGTATTATGATGAACACATGAGAAATGGATTTGATTCTAATTTGATGGAGGAGATAGATAGATATAATTACAAATAAATAATAACAAATTATTATATTTGAGATTTTTTTCTATTATATTGTAATATTTTAGAAAAAATATGATGTTGTAAAATAATAAACAAATTGAAAGAGTTGTGTTATGATGATTCCTTTCTCTTATAATAAACTCCTTTGGCTCTACTCTAAAGGACATTGGGGTTGGTCTTTTTAAAATTGAATCAACTATATAATGTGTATATGGTGTTCGGGAAATATAAATTTTAAGATTTTTTCAAGAAATATTTCTTGAGATTTGAAAATAGGTAAGGGGAGTGAGTTCCCATTTATAAATGATGGGGAATGGAATTTAATTTTAATGTTTTTACAACTTGTTATGACCCAAAATATGACAACCATCAAATTTCATATAGTGACATTTCAACATTTTTTCAGATTACTTAACACATTACACTAATATATGATCAAGGAATGTATTAGTTAAGTGCCTTTATAAACATTGGAACATAAAAACTAATATATAAGTGAGTTAAATTATCTCCCACTATAATATTGGTGAATATAACCCTTCTTAAACAAATCATACATAATACATATCATCATAACTTGGGGAATGGAAACATAAAAAGGGCTACGATCATATTCTTAGAAAGGATTAAGAAGGGAAATAAGTAATCATATCATGAGAATAATCATATAATAACATGGTCATGAAAATAGAATATATTTCCCTTCATATCAAAGATCGTAAAAATTATTCACGGAATAAATATTTTCATCTCATAAGAAATAAATCATAATGGAATAAAGAGCATAATCCGTGAATGCATAACATAATAATATGTCATGGAATTTTTAAGATACACATAAACATATAATGTCATTCCCTATAATTCAAGTTTGATTTCTAAAACACAATGCAGTACTTCATTAGAACTAAACCTACTGGGAAGTGTGAACCACAATCCGTAGTCAGAGTGCATTCCTTTTAAGGGATCAAGTTTCCCAATATTCCCATAGTGGATTAGATTTTCCCCATCTTCTATAGTGGATAAAGTCCGTCAACTTGATTCTAATCCTTATCTCTTGATATATAAATCTTTACCCAATTTATTAGAGGGATATATATGTCCCACCCATTTCATAATTAAAACTATAAATATGTATACAATAAAAACATAAATAATTCATCATATCAGAACCCATGGAAAGAAATGGGTTTCATAAACATATTAAAATCAAAACATTGATTATATAAATAAAAATTCAGTTATAAATATCATTCCATCATGAAAATAAAAATAAAACATTATTAAAGAAAATGATAATGGTAGTGTTGAATCACATCCCATTAAAACATAAGAAACATAAAATAATGTTTTCCTAGAGGGAAACTAATTTTGAGAGATCACTTGAACACAATTCTTGGGGAAAATATCTTTTAAGGTTTGAAAATATTTTATTTTCTTATAATTTTTCACAATTTTAAAAGAAAATATTTTCTTTTAAAATTAACCAGAAATATTATAAAGTAATAATCAAATAATTAAGTATTTATGATGATGGAAAATTTTGTTCATTCCATATAAGTTAAAAAAACATTAACATCATACTTTTTTAGGAGAAGTCACCGTGTACCTCATTTAGAAAACGATAAAAATTTTCCATTCAAACCGTGAAGTAAAATGATAAAAATGGGTGAAAATAAATTCAAAAATCCATAGAAAAATACTAAAAAAAATTTGAAAACATTTTTATAAAACATGAACATAGAGGATAAATATTTCTCAATGGAGACTTAAAAATAAATAATCCCAAATATTAATGATATTTTGAAATAAATATACATCATTTATAATAAGTAGAATCATTTTCACAATGAAACAAAAAACTTATATGGATATTAAAATATCATAATCTTCTATATAAGACTCATAAAATACATTCTGGGGTGGTATATATATCATGTAGATAAATAATTGTTTTATAAGTCATGTGCCCCATATATGTAAAAGTGATACATAAATCCATTATCTTGTGTACTGATTCTCATAGTATTCATTCAAACCACCTGTATAATAAATATAATTTTATTATAAATATTTTCTAGAGAAAAATTCAATTACATAATACTATATAGTATTTTCTTATAACATTCGATTTCAAATTTATTATCCATTCTGTGTTAGTGTTCTATTTCATGTAATATCATGTTGTTTTGTCTTATTTTTTTATCCTCTTACTTAGATCATGATTTTATCATTTTAAGAATATAAATATCATATATACTTAGTAATGAATATTTATAGTACAATAAAAATAATATTAATATTAATTGAAATTCATAGTTTAGGGAGAGGGTACGTTGTACGTACGCACGAACGTTGTTTCCGTTTAATTATCATTTTGATAGAATGTAAGTAAATTTAATATATGTATATATACTAATTAAAATTGTTTTATTTTTCCACATATATCATAGAAATTTAATAAACTCATCCTTAAAACATTCCATGGATGGAGTGACTGAATTACATCGCTACACGGAGACATTATTTTACACATCCACAAACGACATTATCAAATTTATAAATAATCTAAAGGATGATGTCATGTGTTAAATAATAAAAAAATCATAAATGAATCATAAATATCATATATATCATATTAAAATATAGTTCCCATTATAATTTCCAACCGTGAGAGGTGGAAAATGAAAAAAGTACACAATATTTTGTGAGACTGTAGTTCGTCAAACACAAGAACGGTATGTTCAATGACCATTTAATTGAAGTTTGTGTGAGTATAGGAAAACCCCATAGAAATAAAATATGATAATATTTAGGATAATTATTTCTTTATTTAATACTGTAATAATAATATTTTAGTGGTGGAGAATTAAAATAATACAAAATAGATCATGAATGAATGTTAAAATGTCTTTGGACAACTCCTCTTAGTTTTCACCAAATGGAATCCTTGGATGGATTTATACCTAAAGATAGGGTTCTAGCATTAATGGAGGTACGTTGGGAATATATTTTGATAGATATTAACTTTTCAATATAGGTTATAAATGTGAATATAAGATAATAAGAGGTGTCCTTTTATAAGAGAGGTGAGGGGCACTTTTTGAATTTCCCCAAAATATTAATTTATTATAAATTAAATATCAATCCATGTACCTCCAAAAGTCCATGTCTTAAAATATAATATGATATATAGTCATAATAACATAAAAATAGTTTTTAGACATGTTTTATAATATTCTAAACAATATCATTTTCTTTAACCTCTAGCTATCATACTTTAATTTTAACGAAGGTAACAAATTGTTTCTCTATTAAATGGTTATAATATTTAATTATGTGATGGTAATTAAATAATAAATGAATTATTTAAAACATTATAGACCATATTATATTTTTTTATCTTTAAATATTTAATTAATAAAAATTTAATAAAATGTTATTTTCACAAAATATCATAAGTGTCAATTTTGACACTGTTCATTACTTTGACTTCAAGAAAATCAATTCAACAAGATAGATTCAAAAAAATTAATAAAACCCTAACATGTGATATTACAATATAAAATACATGTAGCACCATATTTATGTCAAATGATATTTATTTTTATATTTCTAATATCATTTAATTTTTTGTTTCATTAATTGAAAAATTAGTGTGTCATCATTAAATAATTATTTATGTTAATTATTTCATTACTAAAATTTAAAATTAAATATTTAATGTGTAGATAAAAAATTTAATATTTTATAATATTATATATATTGAATCATTTCTTCTATTTTACACCTTATTAAAAGTATTATACTTATTAAATGTAACAGTGTGAAATTTTTTCACGATCTTCGATTTTAATGAAATCTGAATCACTTTCATAGACAAGTGTCCATTATATAATTAAATTCAGAATCCTCATGTGATATGGGTAGAATTAAATCCAAAAAATAATATTTTAGAAACTTTTAGGGTAGTTTACTAATATTTTTATTATTATTTTTACCCTTAATTAACATATTTTACCCTTAACCGTGGTTATAAAAATTACCAAAGTTACTATTCACATTATCCAAAAAATAAAAGGATCGTAATTAATAAATTTGGAAATTATAATTTCAAATTTAGAATCAATGTTTAACAATTGAAAACACTTAATTGGCTAGAATAAATTTAAAAATAATCCTTTTTACGAAATGAAATAATGGGTTTTTATAGTGAAAATGTCCAGAAGATTGAATTGTTTTTATATCCAAGTTCAACATGAAATTGACTCTATTAACCTAAATTTGAATAAATCGAAAAAAAAAATCTAATTACAATTCAACACCAATAAAATATATAATTTGACATTATAAATCATGAATATGATATTTTCAATTAAAATTCAATGTTTTTTCACTATTCATCACAACATCAAACTTATCATAAAAATACTAAAAATTCAAGAAAAGATAATTTTGATATCCCAAATTCAATGAAGAAATTTATTATTTATAATAGAATATATAAACATTTCAAAAACATTATTTAAAAGAAGTGTGTCATCAAATGGGTTAAAACTACCTTTTTAGAATAAAACATATTTTATTTGTAAAATTGGATTTCTTCTTATATCATGTCAAAAAACACATAAGATAAATGTTAAAAATTATATTGAATATTATATTTATATTTATATTTTTATATATATTTTTCAGTCGTATAGTTCAACAAGATATATTTGTTTATTTTTTAATATAAAACACACTTGTGCATATTTAAATATTTTTTCAGAAAAATATTTCTTTTTATTTTATGATTGATTTTACATTGATTTTTCATTAATTAGTCAAAAAATTATATGTAAACCATAATTTAATAATTCGGTTAATCGAGTTCATACATTTCCTTAAAATGAATATATTAAAATTGTCTTATTCAAATCAGTTTAATAATAAAATATTATTTCATAAAAAATTTGTATTTAATGTAAATATAGATAATTTAGTGCTTTGTGTTGAGAAATATTAAAATAGTGTAGCATATAACATTAGACATCAAATAAATTTAATTTATTTAGAAAAAATATCCATACAAACTCACGATGTTACAAAAAACTAAGTTAAAATTCATATTTAATATTGGTTATTATGATTTCAAAAAATTAATCAATTTTATAAAATACAATTCATATAGTGCAAGAATTTAATTTAAATTTGAACAACCAGACATGTCGAAAAACAGTTTTTCAATAAGTCAATTTTTCAAGCATAAGATGATCCTATAAAAAACTATATGAAAATTAATAATAATTAATTGAATTTAAATTAATATTTATAAATATATAATATATATAAATTTTATTTAAATCACACCTCATTATGGGTTATTTTAGTTAGTTAAAATGGATAGACATTTTACCCTTTAAAACTCTTTTCGGAAAAAATTTGTTTTAAATCCTAAAAATAAAATTACATAAAAATTAAATATAATGTTTATTTAAATTTAATAAATTTAATAAAATATAAATAAATAATATTTATAATATTTATGAATCATAAAATAAAAAAATTAATTTTAAATTACTTACTTTATTAAATAGAAATGATAGTTTTACCAAAACAAAATGGTATTTTCCACTTTTCACTGAAAAATAAATATGATCTAAAAAAGCCTAAATTATACCAGACGTTAATTTTAATATGGTGATTTAAAAAATAATTATAAAATTATAATATAATATTTCTAAAATTCAAAAAAAAATAAATTATAATATTTTCTCATACAAATCATTAAAAACCATTTTCGGAAGGAAACATGTTTTTTGCAAAATAAAGTATCCTTATTAAAATTTGAGTGCTTATTTATATATAATATATCAATATATTTACTTTCTATATGAACTTTATAAATTTATTAAATTATTAAATCTTATTCATTGCCACCAATTTAATTGATAGGTTATAACTGTCATATTTAAATAATATATTTCACTGGTCAATTAGGCTTGGTGTTGTGTGCCATATACACCACCAAACATAATGTTATTATTTTTAAATATCAGTATTGTATGTACCAAAAACAATAAAATATATTAAATTTATTCTAAATAAATATACATTAAAATCTATAGGTTCTACAAATAAAGTGTTATATGTTTTTTATGACCTATTTAAAAATGGATTCTCTCATATTTAACTATTTGAAGTGTTTATTTATTTATTTTATTCCCAAACTTATTATTCAAAAATTGAAATTCAAAATTATTAATTAAATTATTATTTATTTTAAATTTCATAATATTATTATTAAATTATTATACATTCATTTAAGAAGTTACATGTTATATATGAAAATTAATTTAGTTTTTTCTTATATTAACTCTTTCTTCTTCAGATATTGTGTAATGGGTTATACATAAATATGGTTCAAAAGTATTGATTGATTGTAATGAATATCAATTAAAAACTAAATCATTAAAATCATGCTTAAATAAAATGTAATACATGGGATAAGATGGTTATATTTAAAATCCACTTAAAAATTGTGTTTCCAAATTCTTCTAAATGGAACACTTATCGGGACATTGATTATTCAATTGAATAGTATCTTCTAAATTAAAGTGGACTTGTATTATCATGTATATTTATAACAAAAATATCCTCATAAAAACATCCAAATAACTTGAATTTTCCTTCCACAAGCCCTTAGGAACATTCCAATACACTTCCAGCTAGAGAAAAACACCAGGGTTCCAATGCTAACTTGTGGGAACAATTTCAACCGAAAAATAAAATAAAAATTCACAAGATTCCAATTAGTAATTTAATAGCAACCATCCACAGGTTAGAAATACAAACTATTGATTAAAAAATTATAAAAATAAAAAATCCAAATAGGTTATAAGGAACAATAAGATAAACATGAACCACAAACAGATGGAACAATATAACTAATTCATTAAAGTTGAATATCGCATAAATAAACAAAATATTAAAAACATATCAAAGGCATAGATAAATAAAACAAAACTAAAGTCCAAAAATATAAAATGTTAGATGATCCAAAAATTCTATGTTGAGCTTTCTCTATGTGTCCCTTGACTACCACCAGACCCCTACCATGTGATACAATATATAATCATGAATAGTTGTTATGATAAGTGAGTCCATTACCTTTACCTATATCAGAAAAAACCCAAGTCTACATAATCCCAATATAATTTTAAATGTGTGAGGTTAATAATAGTATGATACCTCCATGAATATATATATCACCATTCATATTTAAACCGGTGGTTCTAATTTAAAAAAAAAAGCGATTGAAAATTATTTTTTTGAAAACTTTTTTCTCAACCATTTTTTTCTTATAATGTGATCCCAAAAAATAAATTACATGTAAAGTAAAATAATATATTATAATTGAGTGCAGTAATAGATAACAACATATTAATAATTCCACAAAATATAGAAATATAAATAAGTGTATACCATAAAAATATATTTAATATGTTAAACATGGGGGAACTCTAAACTATGGGCTCTATGTGTCTATGAATAGATCATAGAACATTGGTCGGCCTATGTGAGGAAAAATAAGAAGTATGGCCCAGTCTTCTCAATGCATCACAAGAAGTATCCCCTAACTATAATCGTGACTAAATAAAATGGAACATCCATCCAAAAATCACACACCAAAGGTTATATATGTTCACCCATAACAACATACATCACATAAAAAAGCCCACGAATAAGTAATAAGTATTTTCAAAACATACCCCTTGAGATTATATTTTAAATCTAATTTATAATTAATAGTTTTCCAAAACATACTTTATCAAATTATTTATAGGAAAAATATTTATTTTGAAATAGAAACCTAAAACAAATCACCATTGTCCAATACCCACAAAAAAATAATAACAAACTCATGAATAATAACCATTATCAAATAAATTAAATATTAATAACCCCATAAAACTAAAAGTATATCCCAATAATAAATGTAATCAAGTAGAAAAGTTTTAATTTGTAGAGAAAGTACCTAAAAATTTGATAAAACGTGATCAAATTAATAAAATACCACAAGGAGGGTAGAAAAGGAATCCCCTATTACAAGACATCTAGGAAATTCATCAAAAAAAACTAAATGTTATATATTGACCTCCATATTTATCATATTTATAGTTAAGTAAAATAAATTTAAAAATGACATTATAGGTGTAAATAATGAATAAAGCCAGAGAAACCATGTGATTACTTTAGATTTTCACATGAATCAAAGAAGAATCATCAAAAGATCACTATGGAAGATGAGAACATGGGATAAACAAGCAATGAACACTAAACATAACATATATAATACATTACAATGAGGATTCAGATAAAACTTCTCACAAACAGGCATACAACTCAATCACTAAAAAGGTATATTATCTTTTATGACAAGCCACACAAGATATACATGTGAATGAATCTACATAACAAAACTCCGCTACACACCCTTTTAAACATCCCAAAATTTATATTTTTCATTATATCCTTTTTAATGTAAAAAATGAGAAATTATTATTCTCAAATTATCAAAAAGGGTAAGATCATAATCATATGAGAAAACATATGTAGGAATGAAATGTATTATCAAAAAAATATAGAACAAAAGGCGATGTCCATAAGTAATTATAGAAAGATATGTAATCTCAAATGAACAAACATATACTATGGAAAACTCCAGGATAATCATGTGAAATTGAATATTATTCAACAATCACAATCATAGTAATAATATTTTGACATATGAGTGTGGCATAACCAAAAACATAGAAATCATATTCCAACGATATCCACGAATACATTAATCACATAATAGGCTAGGTATAATAACATGTGTACCTTCTTGGGATTTGGATAATTCTTCAATTCACCCATGGGAATGGGATAAAACCTTTCATTTACTTGTTTGGCTTGGAAAAAATTCCCCCAGGTATCATTTGTCTTAGTACAAATCCTCTAATGTATCCTTTATCTTGGGATAAATCCTATCGTGCACCCTTCTGAGCTTTAAAGATAAAAAATTAAAAATTAATTGGAGGTATATATAATACATTTCCCATAAATCCTCTATATATTTGGTTCCACACACAAAAAAATAATTAAACACGTCATAAAAACCCATGGAAAGAAAAATGGGTTTCATTAAATTTTCTGACGGTAACATCAAAAATGTCAATAAGAATATACATCGTAAATACCCAAATATTAAGTCACTACAAAAAAATCATTAACAATAACATATGTAGGGTGATTCATGAAAATTAAATCATTCGATATAAATACTTTATAGATAAAGATGAAAATTATGTGAAATAAAAAAATGATTTTATAAACTAGTTTCATATTATGAATAAAGAAAATCTTGTTACTAAGAAAATTAATTTTTGAAATATTGAATTAATTAAAAAAACAATTTATTCTGAAAGTAAAATTAAACTGTAGATCATTTGAAAAGTTCAAAATGGTTTCATCAAGGGGATGTTAAAACTCATTGATAACTTTTTATTTTAAAAATAATCTTCAATAATGGTTCCATGAAATAGATATTATTTTTTAAAAAGGTGAAGTGTTAACTTTGAAACATTTTATTTTAAAAAAATAGACTTCAATAATAGATCCTTGATTTTACATATAGGATTTCAAATGAAACTTTTAGAGGAATATAAGACATTTTATTTTGAAATAATGGAATTTTTTTTGAATATTTTGAAATATTAATAATAAAATTTCCCAACCAAAAAAGATTAAACAATCCTTTTAAAAATAATATAATGAAAATAATAATCTCACTTGAGATGACACATAATTAGGTATCCAAATATAATTAATAATATTATGGGTAATGGAAAATATGTACAAAGATGAAAAAACACAATTATAGAGGATGGGAAATATTTACAAAACAAATGTACTTCATATGTAAAAAAACATCCAAGAATAATATTAAAGTAAAAAATGGTCATTTACAGACAGGTAAATAAATGTTACCATGAAATAAAATATTAGGGTGGGAGAAACCAATCTTGGAAGAAAGAAGTTCAAGAAGGAACATTATAACTCGATGAAGTGGGATGAGTAAAAAACCATTACAGTTAGATTATCCATTGAATCAATATACCTGTAAATATAGAACATGATATGGGTAACAAAAACCCATTAATGTCAAGAATATTGAAAAATAAATTCATTTTCTATGTAATCATACCATTTAAAAAAAAGATGGTGTTCCATATCAAACATGTCATGTGGATTTTAAAATGAGACAAAGATTTTTTTATGACATTAGAAACTTTCAAATCCAAACCACATAAAGAATATGGTTTCTAATGAAAAATTAAATATAAATAAAATTATAAAATCATGATATATAGTATTAATGATCCATGAAAAATGCCATTCCAATGAAAACATGTTTTATAACAAGAATTATATCTCATGAAATTAAATTTGAGACGTTAAACCCTCACCTTTAATTCCTAATTATTTGATAACACTATAACATCATATAAAAACAATTAACTTATTAATCTCTTTTTTCATAAATATATTTATGTATATATACTTTTATAAGGTTATTTTATAATTATTTTATACATGTATATTAGCTAGTTTTTATTTATTTTTTAATATTCAGCGTGAGTAATCCAAATTGTTTTATACAAGTTTAATTATACTAGCGTTGTTCCTCATTATTCCCCAGAATTTAAATATTATAATATCATAAAAGTAAATAATAAGATTTATTTGGATATTTTATAAATATATAATTTCATTCCATGAGAGTTTTAGATACAGTTATATTATACGAAATAAGAATCATGCGTGTTTAGGCTCACCGAAAAAATGAATAATGGTTACTTAATAAATGAGTAAAAATTTCACATTACCATAATATGACCAAAAAAATATTATTTAATTGTTAAAATCCAATATTATGTTTTCGATTCCAATCATGATAGAAATTTATAGCATTTTTTATGTAGGTGGCTAAACCGATCGAAAATAAGTATGTTATATGTGCAAGTATGACTATAGAAGAGATAATTTTGTTATAATATCATTATAAAAAATTGATAACTTCATTACATAAATATATAAAAGGAAATAAATCATGATTTTTAATATTTATATGAATATGTTAAATGAAATTAATATTTTCACATATAAATAAAGAACTTTTTCTCCTGGTTTTTTCATTTTATGAAGTTAGTTTTAAAATGATATATTTTTTCTAATATTACTAATAGAGTTATTAATTTATATATCTATAATATAAATAATTACATAAATAAATTATTTATTACATAAATATTTTTCTGTAATCATCCCTAAAACTTTGGTGATGAAAAATAAAACTTATCATTCATGGAGGTGGTTTTCCACACACGCACATGAGCAACATTTTAATGTTTTCATTTGAAATTGAGGGTAAAAAATTACTTTGATAGAATAAAAAAATAAAATTTCAATATAATATATTTATTTATTTCATTATATACATATAGTTAGAATGGTTCTGATGAGGGTGGATTGGGATGGAAAATAAATTAAAAGTGTAAGTAAATATTATATTGAGAATTTGGATCATCTCTTGAAATATCATTTGTAAATTGATGTAGAGGTGTTTGGAATCTTTTTCCACTCCATGTTTAAGTTTTTATTGAATTTTAAATTTAAAAATGTTGTTTTTATTAAATAATTGATAATTTTTGTGCTTCTAAACCTCGCTTTGTAAAATAATATATTTTATTTTAAATCATGTGTTTTAATGTCCTTAATTTTTATTTCAAATAATTATTAAATTAAATCAATTCTTTTGATTTTGACTATATTTTTTCTTTTTTAGTTTTTACAATTTTTACTGCTCGTTAGTTTTAACAATATTATTTTATTAAATTAATTTTTTTTATTCCTTAATTTACTTAATTACTTGATTAATTAGTCAGTTGACTATCTTAAGAAAGCGACATTAAATATTTAAATTTTTTTAAATTAATTTGGTTATAGTATTGAATGAAAATATGTCCATTCTTAAATAAAGTATAATAAATATTATTATTTAACTTTTTTTTGTTTAGTTTTTAATTCTTTCTGTTAAATCAATTTATTTTTTTATTAATTTATTTTTAGTTTGGGTAAATCAATTCTTTCTTTAACCAAATTGATTGATTTATTTGTTTTACAGGTTTGGTGGTCCCACTGAGTCCCTATGTTATTGTTACTCCATCTTACGGTGTCACTATTTTCATCAAATGGTCTCACTACCACCCATCCTCATAGTGCCTCACAGATAGTTTCACAAGTACTATTCCACAGTTGCCCCTCCATCTCCCCACCGATGTTTCTTTACATAACAGATTCCACTATTCACCCCTCACGGTGCCATCATTTTCACCCCATCGTGGTGCCACCGTCTTCATGTTGTGGTGGTTCCACTATTAGTGTTCCAAAGCATATGTGTTGCCCCACCATCTTCACCTATTATTTTCCCACAGTCTCCATCAACTCCATTTGGAAACCGAATTGTGGCACCGCTTTAATCATTTTCCACCATTCCATCATGGTTCTTGTGCCACCATATTCATTACCACTACCCCTGATCACCACCCCAATATCCATTTGTAATGTCGAATGTCTCCCCGCAATGTCTCACCATCACCAACACTACCCTCACCTCATCCATTTTTCCTCCTCCACCCACTACCTTCTTCTTTTCAGCACTAGTACCAGTAACACGATCTGATGCAGCAACAACCCCACCATAAATCATTCATAGTAGTATATCACAGAAAAAATAGCAGTAAACCAAACATCACAAACACAAAAAATAATAATTGAACCAAAAATATTTTTCAAAATTCAAATATTAAAGAAAAATCAATCAAATTGAAAACTAATTTAGAAAAATCAGAACTAGATCTAACTCACCGTTCTAATACTCTCTCACTTCTCCCCCATCTAGGACATCCTTATCAACCATCATTGACTTCTACTCCCTCCCTCTACTCAGACCCAGCCCTTCCACCTTCTCCTTCAAGAACAGTACTACCCTGAACTTGCCTAAAGACCTTCGCTCAGTCGTCGTTCCCCCCTTCTTGCTTTGTGGTGCCTTGAACAACAATCGTGTCGTCGTTCGAAGCCCGACCAAACATCGTTGTGACGCAACTACATCTCCATGTATTGGCCATGATTCACCGTAATCCGTTCTCCTCCCTATATATATTTGTTCACACCGATCCACCGCTTCCCCGATCTTTCTTCTTCCCCTTCTCGGATCGAACCATACCCCCACCCTTCATTTCATATGTTTTATTCTTTTTATTATTATTTAATTTATATTTATATTAAATTGTTATATAGAATAACATTTATATAATTTATAATAACTATAATAACATATATACTATAAAACATATAACATTTATAAAAATCCTAATATATTATTAATTTTACTAATATAGTAAATTAATTTACTATATAAAATATTTGTTTTATTTACTTTTTTTTTTGTTTTATTTTGTTTTAAATAATTATCTAATTAATTAATATACATTTATATATATATATATATATATAAAATAATAATCACAAAACTATATTAATAGCTTAGGTTGTATATATTTAATCTTTAAATTCTTTTTGTTTAGTGTAAATGTTGTTTTTATTTTATTTTCATTAATTTCATCATTAATCATTTAATTGTCTACTTGTTATTAGTTAATTAATTATATAATTTATTTTTTTCAAACTATTTATATTATAAGATAATATAATATATACTCCTAAATTGTAGTTTTTAGTTATTTTTTCAAACATTGTTCATTTCAATTTTTAGGGGTAGGATCGTGGCATGCTATTTTCAAGTCAGCTATGGAGAAATCACTCCAGTGACAATGGAGGAGAGAAGAGCATCATGAAATCTCTATGTGGAGGTCGAAGACAACTTCTATAGGGAGGGATTATAGAGTGTTCATGGGCTCAAGCGAAGGAGCGGGAGCACATCACAAGAGGTGTTTTGGAATTAGCACGAGGGGATGCAGCATTCACATGGGAGATTCATTTGGGGACTTCCCCACTTAGAATTCATCCTTCTACTTCCACCATTCTATAGAGAGCAGATTCCATGATTCAGAGTAGGAGATCAGTATTTCATATCTCTATTCCTAGGGTGGGACATCAAGTGCACTCCAACGTCGTATCCACCATCGAGAAGCAAGAATCAATGATTTCAGGAGATTAAGCAGGGAGACGAACATATTAATTCCCCTTTTTCTCTATTTTTGTACAACTAAGTTCAGAATGTTCTTCATTGATTTTCATTCTCTTATGATAGTTTTGAATGCAACCATTATTTCAGGCTAATAACCATTAGGGGGAAATAATCAGGCTGGTTAGATTTGTTTACTCGAATTCAGGCACTACACCTTCTATTGGATCGTCTCTCTCTCTCACAGTTTGTGGGGAAATTTTATTTTTAAAACAACAAGGATGAGTAAAATCGATCTTATTTATATCTATTTGAAAAATATTTCACTGTGAGGAAATCATTTTACAATCTATCATGATCGAATGAGAGATACATTCTGAACTCAACTGGCTGTTTGAGCCCAGTGATATTTGACTTTTATCTCTATTCTATAGAATAAATTTTACTGTTGAAATACTATAAGGGTTATTTCATAGAAAGATAAAAATATGAAAAATATGGACAGTTAACTTAAGTCTGGTCCACATTATTAAACCTCAGTGCATGAACAAGTGTATGAAATATCGAAACTGATTAGTGTACTTTCCCACTTACTAATTTGTTGGTTGTTTTCAACACCGGATTTCATGAGATCCTTTCTGCTACCGTGAACAAACCAATTTTCTATCACTTCCTCATGCACTAAGTTTTACTCACATCACTCCATTACCAACATATAATTTTTGTTTTTTTTTGTGTGTTTTTTTTTGTTTTTTTAGTTGATCACGAAGCAGAACTTTAGGCCTCTGTGCGGTTTGACCATGTCTTTCCACTATTCCAAGTATAAATTAGGTTGTAAATTTTAGTTTTTCACCTCTTCCCAATGAAGTGTGAGCGTAAAAATTTTGGAGTTATTTCTAGGGAGGCCACATGCAATATATAAAAACAAAACAACAATTCATAAAATAAAAATTAAAAAATCACAAACACAAAAACAATAAAACAAAAAATATATCTCAAGAAAAGTCAAAAAATATTACAACCACTCACTGAATGTTCACTTGATCTAAATCTGAATATTTAGAACTTGTGAACACTAAAATTGAAAAAGCACCTCAAAAACATGAAAAGAAACAAAAATGGAGTGAAAATGGTAGACAAAAAATGAAGACTTGAATAATCCACTCCATGAAAATTTGAACCAAAATGGAATGATGAACCCACCTAGAAATGAGATAGTTGAGAGACACAATTTTAGAGTGTTCGTGTTGCCTTCAGTTTCTAGAAACACTTCATGCATTAGGCTCTCACCTAGGTCAGGCATTATGAAATCAATCAATCCAGGCTTAGTCATCAGCCTACCTTAAATGGAATTCCTAGTGAAGACTCTATTGACTTTATTTGAGCCTTTGATTGTATTGTCTAGTAGCTTTCACTTAGGGGTCACACAGAGGAAGATCCTAAAATGATAGTATTTCCCTTATACCTCAAATGAAATTCTGGGTACCAGTTTCAATAGCTATAGGAATAAATATTTGTAACCTGGGATCAAGTTTATAATGCTTTTAGAATGAAATTCTATCCTAGGAGGTTGATATCTGAAATTAGGCACAAAATCATTATATTTGTTCTGGATGATGGAGAACTATTTCATGAAGACTGTGATAGATTTAGAGGCTTTCTTAAGTAGTTTATAAACCATCAATTCACAACCCAATTCCCCATGGACACCTTATACAATAGTCTCACCCCTTACAACCAAACCTTGGTGGATCATTATTCAGGACGAGACTTTTGTGATAGGACTGCGGAGGAGCTCAAACAAATCATCAACACACTAGATCAAAACTCTGATCACAAATTCTCTTGGAGAAGAACAATAATTAGGAAATAACCCAATACTTCCCCTCAAGATAAATCCCAAGATTCTGGGTTTTTGAATAAAAATACCCAAAACACATTTAGGGAGTCGTGCCACCATTTTGGCATGTATGGTCATTATCAAACCTACTATCCAAACATTGATATTCATGTCTAGCCTCATGAGAGTTCCAGCTTTTTCGGTTCTGATCCTTGGATATAGCCTAGGAATGATATTTTTTCGAACACCTACAAACAGGGGTATAGGAACTATCTGAACATGTCATGGAGGGTGTAGAGAGCCATTTGACCAGCTGTCCCTCCTGGATTCCAGTAGCCGACTTGGTAGCAATTTCAACCACAACCCCAACACAGGTCTGAATCATCAAGCTCGAAAGATGAGGTGTAAGACTTGTTCCGTTAGTTGATAGTGTGTTTTGATGAACAAAATACTAAAAACGATTATGATAAGGTTCAAATGGATTCAAGAATGAAAATTTGGAAATTCAAATGGGTTTGTTGGCCAAGGATGTAGGTATTATAGATAAGTGTAGACTTCCTGGAACCATTGAAGATAATCCTAGGGAGAATTTCATGGCTATGACCACCAGAAGTGGTCTCCAAACTCACCAAGATTCTAGGAAAGTACCCCAAACAACTTAAAATAAAAAACTGGATGAAATTGAAAACTCAAATCTGAAAAACATGAATCTGGAGAACTGGACCTCGCCACAATAAGCCCTCCAGTTCCTGCTATTCCACATCAAAACCCAAATAAAATGGCTTTAAAAAAGAGACAATATAGAGAATAAAATTATTTAAGATGATGTTTTAGGGATTCCACCAATTGTGAGAATGATTTCCCATGGCATTCGATTTCTTGAGAGAAAAAAGAAACCAACTCATTATTCTAAACTTCTGAAATTTATTAAGGTGGTTAAAATGATCTACATTGATATCCCATTCTAGTAAGCCCTCATTTAAATCCCATCATATCTGAAATCACTCAAGAAAATCAACTCAAGCAAAAAGGTATTGGAAGAATATACCCCTTATTGATTGAAAAATGAGTGTAGTGCTATCTTTCATTATAGGATACCTCATATGTTTTAGAACCCATGAATCATTGTCATCCATTGAACCTATGGGGAAAGAGATGGTATGTTCAAATACTTGTGTGATTTAGGTACTATTATTAATCTGATTCCCCTGTCACTTTTCCAGCACCTGAGATTATGAGTTCCCCAACCCACCACTATTGTGTTACAACTTTCTTATAGGTACATTAATCATCCAGTGGGTAGGAATGATGATCTGTTAGTGGGAGTAGAAAAAATATTTTTCCCTTCTAACGTTCTCATCCTTGATATAGATTGTGACTAGTAGGACCCTGTCATTCTTGGTAGGCCCTTCTTAGCCACATGGGGAGCTTTGATAGATGTTTCTTAGGGGAAACAGAATTTCAATTTGGGGGAATATAAAGAATAATTCAATCTATTTATGAAATTACAAGAACCCAACAATCCAATATTAACCAAAGATGAGATGTTTGTTGTCGAGAATAGTGTTGATAAGGAGGGAGAGGACTTACTGAGTATGAAAGATTAAATCAATGGTGAATTGGAAATCCTTGTTATAACTTGCATGGGGATCGTCTCAAGTATGGAGAGAGAATCGTTTGATGAGAACATGGGAGAATTTTTAGAGAACCTATAATATTTTTTAGAACATTTTCTTACCCCGAGAGAGGAATCTATGTTTGAGTATAATGTTTCTGGAAGATCTAGGGATGATGAGAAAGCCTTGTTTACTGCCTTCTTCAAAAGGTATCATTAAGACCTTGGGCCGCCCTATCCCAAGTTTCTTACCTCAAGTGATTCACCTCCCATCCTTGAACTCAAGACTCTTCCTTCCCACCTCAAATATTCCTTTTTAGGAGACAATTCTTCCCTTCCTGTGATCATTTCATCTAATTTGGAGGTGAATCATGAGGAAAATATTCTTAGTGGTTTGAATAAATACAAGTCTTTCATAGGTTGGTCTATTTCTAACATAAAGGGGATAATTCCATCCTTATTCATGCCTAAAATTACCATGGAACCTGATTGTAATCCTAGAGTATAATCCCCAAGAAGACTCAACCCAAACATGAAGAATATTGTGAGAGAATAAGTGATAATGGTGCTTAATGCTGGAATAATGTTTCCCATTTCTGATAGCCCCTAGGTAAATCTTGTCTATGTGGTACAACCACAAGTGTAGAGAGACAGTGGTCACTAATGAAAATAATGTGCAAATCCAGACATGGGTAGTGAGTAAACAGAGAGTCTATAAAGAACAAAAAAAGGTTGAATGTCTCCACATGAAAGGACCACTTTCCCATTCCATTCATGGACCAAATTTTAGAGAGATTTTCATGCAATGGATTTTTCTTCTTTCTTGATGGTTATTATGGTTACAACAAGATTTCCGTTTCACCTGAGGACCATGAGAAAACCACCTTCACCAATCCATTTGGGAAATTTTCGTACTAGTGGATACCCTTTTTCTGATGTGATTCTCCTACCACTTTTCATAGGTTCATGATACAAAATATTTTCAGACATCATTGAAAGGATAATTAAAGTGTACATTGATAATTTTTCTATTGTGGGAAATTACATTAAGAATAGTCTAAAAAATCTGGAACTATTTTTATAATGGTTACAAGAGACCAACTTAGTCTTAAATTGGAAAAAGTGCCAATTCCTAGCTACTGAAGGCATATTTTTTGAACACAAGGTTTCTAATAAGGGGTTGTAGGTTGATAATGTGAAAGTTGAGTTTATTAGAAATTTTCAACAACTTGAAAATTTCAAAGGAATTAGAATTTTCTTGGACCTGGTGGGTTATATAGTAGGTTCATTAAGTACGTTTCTAAAATTACTAGACCCATGTTCTCTGTACTGGTTAAGGACACTTTTGTTTTGTTTGATGAGAAATGTCTAGAGGCCTTTTATTTTCTCAATGAGAAGTTGACAACTTTACCAATGATCACTGCTCGTGATTGGAAACTTCAATTTTAGGTGACTTGGGATGCTGGTGATTATATAGTAGGAGATGATTTGGGGCAGATGATGGTTAAGAAGTTTCATGTCATTTACTATGCCAGCAAGCTTTTGGACGATCCCTAGATGAATTAATCCACCACTGAAAAAGATTTTTCTATTGTAATGTTTGTTTTGGAAAAGTTTAGGAAGTACTCTATAGGATCAAGGGTCATTATTTTCACAAATCATTCATCCCTAACGTACTTTCTAGATAAAAAGAACTCAAAACCCAGACTCATGAGGTGGACTTGGAATTTATAGGTGTTTGATTTATTTTATATGGATTATAAAGGGGTGGAAATGTAGTTGCAACTCATTTTTTTAGGGTTCCCAACACCCAAATTGAGGAACCAAGAGATATCAACACTTCTTTCCCTGATGATAAATAATACACTACATCAGTGCATCACTCTATTTGTTTCATAGACTATTTCAACTTTCTTATAGTTGGAGGGATTCCCAAGGACCTCTCCCACAACCTGGGGAAGAGGTTTATATCTGAGTGGAAATTTTATATTTGGGATGATCATCTTCTTATTAGGAGGTGTGCCAATAGGATTTTAAGAAGATGTGTGGATCAAGATGAGATGTTTTCCCTACATTATAGTTTTCCATCATCACCTTGGGTTGGCCACCATGGAGAATAGAGAACTGCTCCGAAGGTCCTATGTGTTTATTTCTACTGGCCAACATTGTTTAAAGATTTTAGGAGTCTGGTTATTGGCTGTGAGAAATGTCAAATGCTGGGAAATGTTCGAATAATGTAGGAACTACCCCAAAAAAGATATTCTAGATGTTTCAATCTTTTGATGTATAGGTATTGGACTTTGTGGGACCATTCCCATTATCCTATGGTAATGACTAAATTTTTTGTTGTGGAATACACATCTCAGTGGTTTGAGGTAGTATCTCTGACCCACAATTCAGCTGCGAGTGTTGTAAAATTCATCAAGATATACATATTTTACAGGTTTGGTGTTCCACAAGAATTCATCACTGATAATGGGAATCAATTAAAGAATTATAAGTTCAAAGGCTTTATAGAGAAGTATAGGCTCACACATAGGAGAGGAACCATAAACCCCCCACAATCTAGTTGGCAGGAAGAAGTGTCAACAGAGATCACAAATAGATTTTAGAGAAAATAATGTCTACCTCAAGGAAGGGCTGGTCCAGAAATTTGGATGATGCCCTTTTGGCCTATAGAACTACTTATAATACTTCTATTGGGATGTCACCATACATGCATTTCTTTGAGAAAAAATTTCATCTTCCTGTTGAGTTAAAGTATAAATCGTATTCGGCAGTGGAGGCCCTCAATTTTGATTTCAAGTCTACTAGTGAGAGGAGACTGTTATATCAGAGTGAGCTGAAGGATATTTAAAGAAAGTATTTTGAGACTTCTGATATTTACAAAGAATGGGAAGAATTTTTTCATGACTCAATCATTCAAAACATTAATTTGGAGGTTGGTTAGAGGGTATTTCTTTTCAAATCAAGATCGGAGATGATTCTAGAAAACTTGAAGACCATGTGGTCAGGACACTTTACCATTGTTCTTGTTTTTGTTAATGGAGATACTGATATAGTTGTAGAATAAAATAGACCTTTATTAGTCAATGGTCAAAGAATAAATAACTTCTTTGAAGGTCATCCAAAGGTCTTGGTTGCCATATCTCTGTTGGAGGAGTGAGCTATTTTAAGTCTAACAGAGGACTATAAACTCAGTGTTTCATTAGATATAAACCATGGATTCTTAGATGTTTTCTTTTTTACTCATGTTATCAACAAAAAATTAAAAAATAAATCTTCATTTTTGAATCTCTAGTTTAATTTTGTGACTGTCTAATGGTTCTTTATGATCTTTTTATGTGAGAGAGAGAGATTGTTATTGCTGCCATAAACATGGCAAAGGAAAAACAAGGGAGCTTCACAATGCATCATATAGATTCCATTTTATTTGTACTCATTCTCTTGGTTTACTTATCTTGAGATTAAAATTCAGAATTATTATTTTACTTATTTTAACATGTAGTTTAATGAAGAAGTGTAACCACCATGTGCTGTTGAAGTTGACCTGTCTATGGAAATCAGTGTAAAAGATCCAATAATTCAGGGAGGTGTTGTTCTTCAATTTTCCACTTTTAATTTACTTCGTAATATTCACTAATATTCTTCATGATTTTAAGTTTGGGGGATACCACGTGTTTTAATTTTTAATGTTGAAAATTGAAATACTTCATAGGGTGTTGGATGCTTTAATGTAGTGCGTTGAACTTTTTATTTGAACTAGATTGTGGAACAAGCTGGAACCCACTGCACTCACTGTGTTTCAACTACTATTGTGTATTTTATTCATACATCACATTCTAATACTAATTAAATCACTATTGATGTTACTGATGTGGACTAAACAAAAACAAACTAACTAACTAGAAATCAAAAAATCATATGTTACTCTTTATAGATATTTTTTTCTTCTTTTATTTTCCTTTTGATGTGAAAAAGTTCTTTTTTAACCTTCTTGATACCCTCTAAAAATTCTATTATATACTAAACTATCAATCAATGTTAATCTATACTATCTCCCACCTCAAAATTAAACATTTGGGGCAGTTTTGGGTTTTACGTTTTGGGGATAGGGGTCATTCTAGTGTCACTTAAAATTCATCCTTCTTGAACCTGAATTTCTTGAAACAAATGATAAAAAAATTTAATATGTTTGAAAAAAATCAAAAATTTCAATTTCTTTCTTTACATGAGGGTCACTAGAGGTTTAGTGGTACTTCATTTCTGTCTTGTTTAGTGGATAACTTCTCACTAGATGTCGAGAGTGGCACTTCTTCAGAAACTGTTAAGTTAGAGTGATTGCTAAGTGGAATTGTTCACTGTATCTATAGATCTATCAGTTTAGGGATGGAGGACGAGATTGTGACATGATAGGTTTTGTGGAATGAGGGTCATGAGTTAGGGTAACTAGAGGTTTTCACTAGAACCTATAAGAATCTCATTTTTTGAAATGTAATATTCTATCACTTTTGGATGTAATATCAAACGATTATTAGTTATGTCCTTTAAAACTTGATTAATATGGGAAAATAGGGTGCCATAGTGAGTATCTGAGACAAGGCACACATGGTGAATTCATGTGAAGAAATAAAGCCAATTTGAATTTTAATAAGTTCTATGCACAGTGCTCTGCATATAGAATATGGCTGTAAAAAATAATTGAAATTTCTCATGTCAAAAATGAACTCATTGAGGTGAGGGTAATTTTGAACCCTAACGAAGAGAGGATAAATCGAATTAGTTAAAATTAATTTGAGTTGAATTAATATGGTGATGAAATTAATGGACATTAATTTTTGGAACCAGGGAGAAGCTAAGAATGGATGGTGGCTTTGGTTATGTTTTTAGTTCTACTTCATCTAACCTGTTAACAATCCTTAAATTAAAATATGAATTGGAAATTGAAGTAGTACAGTTAATGAGTACACATAAGAGGCATGAAATACTTTTCAGTTTATGAATGTGTGAGGATTTTGACTTCTAGTGAGTGTTTGAAGCTAGGAAGAACATCATATTTGAACACCCTCAAAAAGCCCGACCCACTATTTAGTCCTGATCCTCTAGGTATTAAGGTTTAATCCTGCACTTTTTGGACTGAAACTCACAAATCATCATTCTGTTTTAAAGTCAAAGGCATGAATTTGTTTGAGGACAACCAAAGTTTTATGTGGGGGTAGTTTGATGTCGTAGTGTTTTCACTCTTTTTCCACACCCTATTTATTGTTTTTATTGACATTTTATTTTTAAAATGTTGTTTTTACTAAATAATTGATACTTGTTATGATTTTGTACCTTGCTGTGTAAAATAATCAGTTTTAGTTCTAATCAGGTGTTCTAATGTGCATTATTATTATTTTAAATAATTCTTAAATCAAATCAATTGTTTTGATTTTAAAATTTTTATTCTCTTATTTTTACAATTTTTCATTCTTGTTAGTTTATCAATTAATTTATTTAATTATTTATTTATTTTTAATTTTTTAAAAAATAACACAATTTAATTTTTGTTCTTTAAATAATTGAATTAGTTTTAACAATTTAATTTTATTCAATTAAGGTTTTAATTTTTTAATTTACTTAACTATTTGATTAATTAATTGGATGGTTAACTTAAGCAAGAAACTTTAAATATTTTAATATGTTTTAAATTTATTTTTTTATAATTTTTAATGAAAATTAATTTATTATTTTAAATAATGCATAATTAATTTTAGTATTTACCTTCATTATATTTTTTTATTTTTTAGTTATTATTTTTAATTAAATTGTTTTATTTGTTAATTTATTTTTATTTTTATTAAATTATTTATTTATTTAACTTAATTTGTTTATTTGTTTTTTCGGTGTTGTGGTCGCACCAGGTCCCTTTGTTTCTATCCCACCATCTTACGGTGCCACCATTTTCTTGAAATGGTGTTAGTTCCACCATTCCTCACTATGACACACAAAGAGTTTCATGGCTATTGTTCCATTGATGCCCCTCCTTCTCCATGCCACCATTTTATTGCACAACTGGTGCTGCCGTTAACCACTCACGGTGCCACCGTCTTCACCCTATCACAGTGACACTGTCTTCATGATGTTTTGGTTCCACCATCAATGTTCCACCGTATCTGTGTTACCCCATCATATTCACCCCTTATTGTCCCACTGTCACCCTCGGCACTATTTTTCCACCCGATGGTGAAACCACTTCAATCCTTTACCAGTGTTTCATCACGGTGCATGTGCCACTATTTTCATGCTCACTTACACTATTCACCACCCTAATATCCATTTGATATGGAGACTGTCTCACCGCAACGCCTCACTGTCACCCACACTACCCTCGGCTCATCC